>OX375872.1:53362152-53939840 GCA_947359465.1 Metellina segmentata
AATTGGTAAATTGAACATTTTGGAAAACAGTACTATCTAAAATAACTAACTGCATTTTACTGAGCTTTTACTAAATTAGTGACACGTACGCTTTCTAATCCTGAAATTAACTAAAACAATAGCAAGATGTTCTTACTTTCCTATGCAAACAAAAGTAAGAGCATGCACATACAGTGAGTTGACGAAAATGATTATAAATTGATTGTATTAACAACCAACTTATGCATGATGAAATCACACACACACACACACATATATATATATATATATATATATATATATATATATATATATATATATATATATATATATATATATATATATATATATATATATATATATATACGTAAAATATCTCAGGACTAAACAAAATCTATGCAAAAAGATGAGTGAAATAACAATACACTTGATATTTTTTACTCATTATGTTTACATGTTTACATTAAGCACTAAATGTCGAAAACGCGTAGGCCACTTTATATTAATGAGTTTTTAAGGTACTTAACTACAAAATCAATGCTTTTTTGGACCCTCTTTTTGTCTGTTGACTTTCGTCAGTGCATTTGGAATTTAGATGATTTTTACAAATTATTAACTGTATTTCCAGTCTACAAGAGCTACTCTCAAAGTCAATTCCGTTAAGAAAAGTAAATACAAATAATTCAATATTGTAAATTATCCCAAATAGTTTCAAAAATATTTATGCCTGGACTTTGTACAGAAGTAGTTACAATTACTTTAGACGTGATATGTTCTTTAATATGTGTATTTAATTTTTAGTTTTACAGTGTATATTTATTGCAGTTATGAATATTACTAAGTTACTGAATAAAATGAATGATTTTGATGTAGTTACCGATTTTTTAAATAAAATCTTTGAATACATTTTAAATGTGTGTGTGCCCTAATACTTTTTTCAGTCAGTATGAATCTCTCCATTCTTAATTTTTCTACAGTATTTGTAGAGTAACCCAGGGACCAGATTAGGTTCCCTGCTTTTTATTTTATTTATTAACACAATATACATGTTTGTTTTGATACGCATATTTGGTTTAATACATATTACCTTTATGCAGATAAACTTACAAATGTTTATCAGCATATTATTGTGAAATGTTGCAGGTTGAACTCGATACATTAAGTAAATCATATTCATGGAATAGATTTTAGAATCTTAATAAGGGTTTTTTGTTATTTCTTTTAGCAGTAAAATAAAGAATCATATCTTATGTACTTGCAAATGCAATTGGGAATTTCTCAGCCACAAAAATAGTGTCTATGATCTAACTTTTATGAAAACAATTTTGTCTTTAATCAAATTTAAATAGCGTTTCGAAGAACTTATGAAAAACGTCGGTTTTTGAATAGATGATTAAGGCGTTAATGTTTTATTGATTCTAATGCACTTATATATATATATAAGCAGTTAAGGTGAAGGTAAAATTTGTTCTTCCAACGTGGTGGAGTAATTGAGCATGTTTGTCGCTACGAGGCATGTCATTATTAGTGAAATTCATCAGATGCTGATGGACGAAATATCTTCATTTCAAAATTCATCAGAATACAATCAGCCAAGTGGCTTCGACGAGATTTCTCGTCTATCAAGATATTGCCAATATTTTTTATGATGACGAGATCAAGATCTGCTCAGTTTTCTTCTAACATTGTCATATCTCGTCAGACAAGACCGGGTCAATTTTTCTGATGACAAGATACCTCGTCGAGCAGAAGTTATAATGAACGGCATATCTCGCCGAAAACGCTTGAAGGGTTAAGCGCCTCTTTTATACCCAGTAGAGTCCCGTACCATACAACGAGTTAGCAATCGGAGGATTGCGAGTTCGAAACTAGGCCTAACAAAGATCGTCATGTTCGTGGGAGCTGGTGCACACTAAATCTGTAGTGGCCCAAATATCCTTCTCGTTGGCGCGATTTGTAAGTGTGAAGAATGAGTTGCCAGCTCAGGTGTTCACCTTTTTATTTGACCGTGATTTAAAATTACGTGGTGCTGTTCTCGGATCGATCCATTAGGGATTGATAGCCCATTGTGGGTGTTGCTCCCACTTGAGGTTAATTTCCAATTACTACCCATATCACAATTACATTTTCTTGTAGACTAACATCCAATTCATATTCAAATTGAATTTACCAATCTCCTTCCTAAATCACAAAAATTGTGGTGACACTTAATAATCGGAAATAATGACTCTTTATAACTACGTAAAAATAACATACTCTACTTCCAAAATATCTCTGAATGCGACACATTCTGTTGTTCAAACTCTTGGAGCGATCAACAAATGATCAACTGTCTCTTACCAGTAATTAATTTGCAGTTGGGCAAGGCACGTAACACATCAACATTGATTAGGGGTCTTAAATGAGAAATCCCATGCATTATTTATATCCCCCGCCCAGTGCGGGTGTAGTCCTGTTACACAGTTTTAATTGACAGGGATATAATTATCAGGTGATCTGCAAGTGTTAATTCGTGATTGAACTGCTGTTGTGTACGTGGTGGGGAGCTCCTCAGGACGACAATAAGAGGCTGAAATGAGAAATAAATTATAAGAATTTTTATTTTATTAAAAGTGGAATAAATACTTCTGTTATGGGAACTCTTTATACAATTGTAATTTCCAACCATGAAAACATATTTTAAAAAATTGAATTATTTTAAATAAATCAATTAATATAATTTTTATTATTTTCAATTTTTCACAGTTAATTTTTTTATATTTTAAAATGTCTACGGCTGAAAATTTTGGTTTTACAAGTATTTTATTCCTTTCTTTGAAATTTTTTTTTACAATTTTAAGGATGGATTTGCATGTACCTTTATTTGTTTTGTAAAAGCTTTTGTAGCAAATACGCTGAAAAAGATTTTTTAAAATCATAATTTCTTTTATCATTTTTAAAAATTTGTCTTTTTATCTAAATCTTTATTTCAAACACAAAATTGTTAAATATGTTACAAAAAACAACATTATGAATCTTTTCTATGACTATTCAACCAATAGTTGTGTGTTTTGAGGGCAGTAATAATAACAATTTGAAAAACTCGGTGAAACTTATCTCATAGGGTTAGAACAAATTGTTTAAAAAATATTTAAATGCTATAAAGTTCTCTGATAATTAAATTCCCTGATAATTAAATTCTCTGATAATTAATTTCTTTGATAATTAAATTCTCTGATAATTATTTTCAACATTTTTTCATTATTTTCCTTGAAATGTTTCCCATTATTGGGGACGGTCCGTGATCAACCCTCGAAGGGAAAGATTCGTGAACAATACCACATAATTTTGAACTACGGTCAGATGATGAGGTCACACTTTTCCTTCGGACAGAAATCTTTGAATTTTTTTTAATACATTCGCCTTTCCCTATAATATAATAATTTGGAAAGATTATATTGACACGAAGCTCAAAACTGCTTAGAAGTCATGCAAGAAAAATTTTAGCTAACATGGTTGAATTGTGCATATGAGCCCCTCAGAGAGTTAACACTCCTAGTGATTATCTCGACAAAGTATCTTTTAATAATCAAAACTGACCAGATCTCTATGGATGAGATAACTCATCATTAAAAGAAACTGACAAGATCTTGATCTCGTCATCAACAAATCATTGCTATATTCATGACAAGGTGTCTCGTCATTAGCAAAATTGGTCAAATCTCTAAAAACGAGATATCTCGTCGAAACCACAAGGCTTCAAAACGTTTTTGATTTGAAACGGAGTGACGTTTTCCACAGTCATAGCTTCTAATGTCACTAATACTTTTTCCCGACTTGTTTAAAAAACGCAAAAGCCAAATTAAAACAAAGGTCTTTTTTAAAAACAAGTCTGGGGAAAGTAATAGCTCAAAATTTGAGAGACGAGAAATCTCGTCGAAAGCACTTGGACTGGCTTAAAAACGTTTCTGATTTGAAACGGAGTGACGTTTTCCACACCCATCGCTTCTAATGCCACTAATACTTTTTCCCGACTTGTTAAAAAAACAAAAAAGCCATATTAAAACAAAAGTCTTTTTTTTAAAAAATAAATCCGGGAAAGTATTAGTGACCTTTTACGCCAATCTACTGGCTTCACTGTGGTGATTAAATCTCTACAGACGAGATATCTCGTCGAAGTAACTTGGAGGCTTAAACCTTTCTGTCTTGAATCGGAGTGATCTTCCCAACACCCATCGCTTCTAATAGCAGTAATACTTTTTCCCGACCTGTTTAAAAAAAACGCCAAAGCCAAATTAAAACAAAGGCCTCTATTTTTTAAACAAGTCCAGGAAAAGTATTAGTGGCATTTTACCCGGCTCTATTGGCTTCATTGTGGGGCTTAACTCTTGTATGTTTCTCCGGGAAATACCAATAATGGAAAATCAATAGTGGAAACGATCTTTCTATTTTCTTCTTAAGCGATCTATGCTAAGCAAACAATGTGCTTTAGTCCTTGCTTTTCCCTCAGCAATCGGCCTGACACGGCTAAACGATTAAGAATTCCCTTCTAGGGGGAACTGGTCGCCCACTGCTTCTCTCAAAGCGGTTTGCCTGAGCTGTGGATTTAAATTTTTAAACACAGCTCCGTTGCTGCCTATCCTGGAATCGCTTACCTCCCGCAGCTAAATAAACCGATACCGTGGCACACTAAGAGCTGGACAGGTTTCTTTGAATAAATATATTATCACTGGACAGACGAGTGTCTTTTTTTCTAGGGAAGGAAAGCCATGTTTTGCGAAAAGGCAGGAGTTGTGTAATGTACTACATTTCGGAAAGAGTAGACTGGAATGCATTATTTGTGGAAAGTTCTGCCTTTCTTCAGAAGTTCTTTTGTTGCCCAAGATGGATATATTCCGTCTGTACATCTCTAAGGGGACCCAGTACCCTTTGAGCGTTTTTTCATCATTTTGAATTTACAATAAAATGTTTTGTGTACCTTATCCAATACATTCGAAATATGCATTATACAAAGGGAAATTTCACTTTGCATTTCCAATAAATGAAAAATTAACTTTTTAAAACAATTACAATTCATACTCATTCTGTTGGTGTAGTGTGGACGTTTGGAGAGTGGGGTAACCCAGCTGGGGTGCCGACCTCGTCATCGAATTGTGGTTCAAAATTGCGTGGTTTTGTCCTCGGACTTTTCCCTAGGGGATTTTCTATCTCCCGTTTTGTTGCTTCAGTGGATGTTAATTACTCCTGCAATTTAATTTTTTTACATATTTTTTTATTTCCCATGTTGTTTTTCTCATACCTTCGTGCGTGGATTTAACATTCAAAAATCAACTAAAAATTAATTTCTTAATAGTAATTGACTTGTAAAAATATCCACTGTATTATTGAGATTATTATGACACATAAAAATTATAATAGATCGCTTCATTATTGATTTATCACCGTTTGAACAATGTATCAAACTGAAGAAACATCTATATAAATAAGAATGGAGTGTTTGTTTGTACATTCAATATTTTCGACCCATTTCAAGTTTTCTATCCGTTTTGGACCCTTCTGATGCCGAATCCGCCTTTTTCTCGTTTGGTGTCTGTCTGTCTGTCTGTCCGTCTGTCTGTCTGTCTGTATGTTGTGCCCTATACACGTCCACGCGGTTTAAGATATTTTCATGAAAAATTGCATACAGTGAGTACTTATCTTCATTTAATGAGTGGCATTGGTTGCGAAAGTCTGTCTGTCCGTCTTTCTGTTCTATGCTCAATTTTGTGTTTGTGTGTTTGTGTAGACATCACATGAACTGTATTCCAGATATTTGATTGAATTGTATTTTATGTTATACATTATCTAATAGTTTAGTGAATGCAATATTAAACATTTCTTTATTGTTATATTTAATTGAGTTTCATGCTAAAACACCTGAGTAAGTATACTTAAATCAACCATAATTTGGTAGTTTTGGAAAAATTGGAATGTTTATTGAATATTACGATTATTTCGATTGCTTTACCAGTACTGCTGAAAAAGTAATTATTCTTCAAAAAAAAATTTTTTTTTATGGAATTTCAGCTCTGATACTTCATTTATTTCGAGTCTTATTTTTATTCTTTCCGCAATGAAAACGATTTCCGAATATTTGGGACAGACGATATTTTTCAATGAAACGAGAATGAACAAGATCGCGCGAGCAGTGATATTTTTTCTGGTTCTTTCGCTCTGAATTAATTTCACATCTCTAAATTTTGTACACTTTTAGTTGTAAGTTGTGGCAACTGTGCGAGATCAAGAGATAAAATTGAATCACAAATTAATATCTTTAGAACAATTTTTTGAGACATCTTTTATTTTGTTTTACTTCGTTGTTTCCTGTTTTAAATATTTATTATTTTAATAAATGTGTTTTTCTTCTCATCACACGCAACAGCACCACAAAGTATTAGACTTAAAAATGATAGGTAAGTCAGTATAAATTTTCAGTAAATTTTAAGTGTAGTTATGCCATTATTGAAAGAATAATGCCGTTATTTAAAGAATAATGCCGTTATTTAAAGAATAATAATGTTTATTAATATCTTTAGAACAATTTTTTGCGACATCTTTTATTTTGTTTTACTTCGCTGTTTCCTGTTTTAAATATTTATTATTTTAATAAATGTGTTTTCCTTCTCATCACACGCAACAGCACCACAAAGTATTAGACTTAAAAATGTTAGGTAAGTCAGTATAAATTTTCAGTAAATTTTAACTGTAGTTATGCCATTAATGAAAGACTAATGCCGTTATTTAAAGAATAATGCCGTTATTGAAAGAATAATGCCGTTATTTAAAGAATAATGCCGTTATTGAAAGAATAATATTGTTTATTAATCCAAACTGGAACTTTTTCCAACATTAAAAAATTCGTTGTAATAATGACAGGAGAAGATAGCAAAATTTCACAATGTCGCATACCGGAGGCAAGAGTGCCACAAGTAAAAAAATATTGTTTTGTTGACTATGAGTGCGAGAGCACTCGCCGTAAATCGTAATTTTAATTAATTGAGTTGAACATGAAAAGAACTTAAGAAAGGGAATTCCAAATCTTCCTATAAATCGTCTTTTATAGTAATAACCTTAGTATCACCTTTCGTCATTTTGTAGCTTTGTCATACAGCAATTGTGCGATGTATGTGAAATGTATTACATGAATGGATATGCATGTGTAGGATTTGTGTCCAAAGTAAGTTGTAGAAAATATAAAGATGGCGAAAGATGTTAAAATAAATTTTTATTCTACAAAAAACGTAAGTCATTATATATTTTGATTATCTCTTCAATCTAGAGTAAACCAATTCAAACCGAGTAAGGTCGGGTATTTTGCTAGTAATTCTTAAATATTGACTTCTATATTTTGGAAGTATGTGTGTAAATTTTGACAGTGACAAACTAATCCCCTTGTAACTAGAAAACTATTTTCAATATTTGCAAGATATTGGTATCGTTCGAAATCTAAGAAGTCGGAGAATATTTGAAATTAATAAAATAACTATCGATATTCTGGTCCACGTCGGTGATTTCTACTGTATAAATTCATCTTAATAACGGTTAAGAGTCTGACATTTGGGAAATTGTGATTTTTGATGTGCAGATCTCAAAAACAGTTAAAATAACGGTTAATATAAAAAATAATATAGTGTGCGCTAGTGTTGATATACTTCCTTTTTAACATGTGACGAAAATTGGCGTCTAATTAGAATGTCGTTTCATCTTGTTACCTAAATTGAAAATTAACACCAACAATAATGAAAACGGCTACAAATCAAATTAGTTCTCTGCCACTTACAATTGTTTTGTGCTACCTTTTTTCTGTATGTTGTGAAGATCCGTCTCGACACATTTGCACTTCGTTTGACTCCGGTAAGCCGATGACAACAGTTCATTTGGATGTGTGCTGTGCGCTTAACCCGCTTAGTGACTATCTTCAAAATGTATCTCATCATTAGCAAAACCATAAGCAAATTCTACTGGGCGAGATATCTCATGATTAAAAGAAAATTTATCAGATCTTGGTTTCTCCATCATCAAAAACCAGTATTTCGATGATGAGATATATCGTATCTCGTCATTAGTAAATGGTCTGATCATCATAGAAGATATATCTCGTTGAAACCACTTGAAGGCTTGACTCAAGAACATAGTAAAAATATACTGTGCGGTTTCTTGGTTAGGGATATTCAAGAGCCTGATATTTTGGTAATATTATGTTCGTACTGTAGATGTCATCAAATGATTAGAAAACGTTTAGTAAGAAAAAGGACACATAGAGCCCTGGTGTTGGGAAATTTCTTCGTAATGTACGACACAGAGCAGGCATGTTACTCGAATACAGTTTTATCATGTTGCTTGAATAAAATTCTAGAACAAATCACTGTCAAAAGGGCGATAGATAAAATTTGCTTTCAAGAGGTAATATTTTTCTACACACATTCTGATAGTTTAAGTATGATTATGCTGAAAAACCCTCTCATAACAACTTTGCTTGACTCCTGTTAGCAGAGGACGATCAGCCATTTGAGCTAGTGCAATGTGCAGTCCTCTAACCCTCCTGGGGCGTCTTCTTCGCGTCAAAAACTAACCTATAGTGGCTAGCTTAAAACCTGTTCCATACTGTCATCAGTCTGCACAAGGGTAAATTTGCCTTTTCTACTTGAATCTTCATTTCCCTTGGAATGGTATGGTAGTTTTGTCTCTATTAGCTATCGCGGTGGCGAAGAAAAAATTGACCAGAATTTGCACGAGGTATCTCGTCGAAATACTCGGAGGGTTAAAACTTACTAGAACAGAGTACAAATATTTTGTGTGGATTGCTTGTTAATGACGTTCAAGGGACTTGTATTTGTGTTACAGTGTTTTTTAGGATGGTATGTTACATTAAACTGTTGAGTATATAAAATACAAGAGGATCTCAGACAAGAAATAGGAAGCTTTTTGTACTGGTCGATAGTAAAATTCTCCCTTTTAGAATAAGGATACGTCCATCTCAATAATGCATTCCCCGTGCGCCGGCTTTCTATTCTGAACAGATTCTTCGTTTTTTCTGTAGGACAAGGAGAGTTTTCTACTTGTCTCCATTATTGTTTTGTGATCTTACCATATTTTGAATCGAAAGCGCGGAAATGAATTTTCTAGGAGAGTGTTTTGATATGAAATATCGCTGCACTTTTTGAGCTTCCAAATATTTTCAGTTTTTCTATTTTCTGTATTTATATTTATCCTCTCCTGCGAAATAAGAAGTTCACGTTTTTAGTGTCCTTCAGTTACATTCAGTTTAGCTAAGTTCCGTTCTACGGAAAGTTTATTTTTATTACAGAACTTTTGAGTTTTTGTAGCATTTAAGTTAAAATTTACTATAAAAGCTATGATCTTCGCTGAAAGATATAACGGAAAATAAGCCAAATTGTATGTAAAAAAAATCCGAGGAGAGAGTTGAGGGTTTTTCAGTCTAAACACATAAAACAAACTACCTGTAAAATTATAAAACGCTTTCAATAAAGACCTAGTTTGGTTCATCGATATTTTAAGGTTAGTTTTTAAAATAAAAGGCATGCAAAATTAAGTTAATCAGGAATCACATCTAATATGAATCTATATTGTATCAATATAATTTGAAATTCTTTGGTAAAGATGTTCAATCGCCTACCAACTGCACGAGTGGTACAAGTCGAAAAATATTGATAGGAAAACTGAGTGAATTTGTCATTTTCAAAGGAAATGAACTGAAGGGCATAATCATTTCAAACAAAATCGACTCCTGCAATAATCACCTTAGTATCGTCTTAGTCATGTCTTATACTATAGAGCTACGTATGTGAAGTGTATTATATGGATGGAATTAGCAAACTTACCTGTTTTGTTCAAAATAAATTACAAAAACTATAAAAATGTTAAAATCGTGTTAAAATTTTTTTTTCGTTTTCTCGCATTGTTCTCTCTATGAAACATAAATATTAAGTATTTTAATCACTTTCAATCAACATTGAACCAATTCAACCCGATCAAAGCCGGGTTATCATACTTGTGTACTATATCTCACTTGCTAGGAATGGAGCTATAGTTTAAAATGTCTATTTTTTCAAGTTGTTTCACTGATCTAACTGATTAGTTTTTCCATTGTGTGATCAAAGAATCCATGTGTGAATAGTAAATATTAATTTCATTTCAACAAAAAAAGAAAGCTTTTTCGAAGGTTAATTAAAGTCCAGACAACATTACACTCAGATCAAGTCTGATCATTAGTTTGGGCAGTTTCATATGCGTATATACTCAGAACAGTTTATGCAAATGATTTGCATTTTATCAAAATAATGGGGAATTCGATTGCCTAGAGATGGATTCCGAGAAAAAATATCCTCATTAGAAAGAGCCATTTTTTATTTCAAAACTTAGATTACTATTCCGTTTTATGATAAGGATAAAGAGCAGCACTACTCTACAAAAAAATTATATTTTAATTGGAAAAGATGCTTTAAGAAGACAAAACTTCTATTTTCTTTGAGAATGAGATTTGAAATAATTTTCAATCTCTCGCTTGTGCCTGAAACTACTTAGAAGAGACTTTCATTTGATCCTCCAAACTTATTTTAATGCCGGCTATATTAAAAGTTAGAGAAATCACAGACGCGCGAGCCAAGTTTCGCAAAGTGCACTTTTAAACTTCGCTCGAATCATAAAGGAAAACATCGGGTAAAGCTTTCCAATTCAACATTTATTTTGAATGGAATAGTGTTTCTCAGCTAAATATAAGAATATTTTCAATAGAAATGCATTTTGTTTGCTCAAACATTAGTAATCCATGATGAGAGCAGTATTTGATTTTCGTAATTTACTATTTTTTCGATAAGGGTTTGGGTTTTGGAATTGGATATTGTTTTTAATAAGATAGCTAAAAAAGTCTGAAAATAATTCCACAGCACATTTGGGCTTATTTTTGACAGTCACAAGTGCAGGATAGTAATAGGATAATTCCTTACTACTGCATTGTTGAACTATGAATTTACTTCGCTCAAACATTAGAAATCCTTGATGGGAGTGGAATTAAATTTTTATCATATCATATTTTTTTAATAGGTTCTGGATTTAAAAATTGAACTTTAATTTTAATAACATAGCTTAAGTATTTTTTAAATAATTGTATAGCGTATTTGAGCTTACTTTAAACTATCACGAGTACATGCTAGCAATAGAATAATTTGCTACTATTTTATTGCTGAACTATGCATTTTGTTTGCTCAAATATTAGCCATTTATGATGATAGTGGAGCTTGAATTTCGTTATTTACTATTTTTTCGATTGGTTTTGGATTTAAAAAACACATTTTATTTTTAATAGCAGAGCTTAAATATTTAAAAATTTATTAGATAGCGTATTTTGGCGTTTTTTTTTTGACAATCAACGAGTGCAAGCTAACAATATAATAATTTGTTACTATTGCATTATTGGACTATGCATTTTGTTCGCTCAAACATTATGTTAGATGAAAGTGAAATTTAATTTCCGTAATTTATCATTGTGTTCTGATTCTTTAAATTTAAATATCGGATTTTAATTCATTTAAAATAGCATAGCTCAAATATTTTTAAATAATACAGAGCATATGGGCTTATTTTTAGACTGTCGAAAGTACATGTTAACGATAGAATAATTTGTCTTCATCTAATTGAAAGGAAAAATTATTTTTAAACATTTGGAATTACGCTATAAGTTTCAGTTACTGTTTTTACTTGTTTTGATGTTATATAAATCTTCCCTACCCCTTCTCTTGTCAATTACATAATAGATTCCTAATCTTCAGTTTAAGTAAATAAGCATTAGCTTTGCTTAAGAAATGCATGGAGTTTCAGCTATACATTATTCATTAATATAACATTTATGCACTACTTCAAATAGAATGAATGAATCAAGTGTGCATCATGTGAAATTCATCAATTCTGTCTTATTTACATCTTTCACAACCCAGATTTAGCGAATCCTTTTATCAGGTTTCGTAATCTCAACTAAATGATAGAAAAACGTATTCATATTGAATTATTTATAAGTGAGTTTTTTATCGGATATCAAATCTTCTCAGACGTCTCATTTATCAAACACTTGATATCGGTTATTATGTTAATTGTGGTTAAAAAAACAATGGAGATCACTTTGAAATTCAAAGTGGAGATTTACTAGGTACCTCTTGATTAGCGACTTGAAAACAGTTTCACAACTAGTACAAAATACGGGCATGTATATAATTTAAGAACACGCTCTGCATTCGATACGGGTATTTTGTATGTATTTCCATAAGTATTTTTGAATGACATGGTTCAACCCATTATTACACAAATGTACCGAACACGTTATTAATGTGTTTGAAACAAAACAATAAAAAAAAAGAGTATAAGCAAGTACTCAAACTGTAATCAATCTGTTTAACGATTTAATGAAAGTAAGTATAGTAAATACATTTATAAATGTTTAAAAAGCATGAACTCTGCTATTTATCAAGCGCCACTACAACTGCGAGAATTGCACAGCTCGTGTCCATTTTGGCAAAATTGGACATTGAGAAAACTGATAAGATTTCGAAGAACTTTGTATCTCGTCATTGATGAAATTAGTCAGATCTCGATTTACGAGATATCTCGTCACTGGCGAAATGTCTTGCCGAGATCACTTTAAGGGTTAAACAGGAAATATATTTTTTGATAACAGAAATTCTTACTCATTCACACTTTCGATTTACCCAAATCGTTTTTACTAATTCGGTTTAGGATAACTACTTGAAAGAAGTGCATTTGGATTTCCGATTGCAAAGAAGCAGATTGAATTTTCTTTGCAGTGCTCAAACCGGAAATGCTCTGGGGTAGAGCGATACGTCCAATTGCGAAATATATCTCGACACGTGCTGTAACGAGAGAATACTATTCAGAGACCGTGTAATGTCTAGACTGAATTTTTCGTGTTAAGCAAAAAACCGATTTTAAAATAATCCTGTTTTTGTTATTCAGCACTTATGAAAATAGGGTGGCTATTTTTATGCTTGCGTTTTCATATGAAATTTCCAAGCTAATATCTTGATACTAATTGATTTAGTTTTTAGCCCATTTTTTATAGTGCAAGAAATGATGAAATTGCATTGAGACTTCCTATGTCACAAAGAATACGTATTATTTTTAAATTTTCACTAAGGAATTACTCTACTACATATATATGAATACTGATATGCTAAATGAAAAGAAATATGCACGCAATACCAAAACAAATACTTTAATTTGTGTAAAACACACAAGTTAACAGAAACTCATGCTAGTGGAGTAGTATCAATATCAATAGTGTGTGTGTAATATCAATAAACAATCTATTAAAATATCTTAAGTATACTGAATCTATAAAAATAACTACTATTATAACTATATTCGATAGGGTACTATAAATTGTAAAGGATACAAATTGAATAACCTTTGTTATTTAGACTTTTAATATAAAATGAGTTAAATGCAAAATGAGTAAATTTCACTAGAAATCAAGAAAATCGACCAGAATATCGATAATTTTACTACTTTAAAATATTTTTCAACTCCTTCACTATTAAACGATACCAATATCTTGGAAATATTCATAATATTTTTCTAATTACAAGGATTTCTTTTAGGTACGGTCACCATGTACAAAGCATGTTTCCGAAACCTTAAACTCAATTTCTAAAGAACTATGTCTTAGCAATATGAGGCCTTATTCAAACGGTGATACATCAACAATGAATTGATCTATTGCATTTACTTTTGTATCATTATAAACTTCATAAAGTAGTGGATGTTTTGAATCTCATAGTATAAGCTTAGAAATGAGTTGTAAAAACTCACTGAGTTTAAAAAGTTAATATTCCTGAAAAATGTCTGATTTTTTTTATGCTTCTTTGGCGGAAAAAAATGTGCAAAAACAATATTCTCTAGCAACTTCATTGAGGGTAAAAAGACGAAGAATACTATTATATAGTAAAATTAACAAGAAATTAAAATTTGACGTTTAAATATGTTACTTAGCTAATTATGTCTAAATGATTTAATTAATGAATATCTTAATATGTTTTTTCACATTGAAATGATTTTAAGCATGAGCCAATAACCTATTATAAAAAAATTGGATTTTTAAAGTCAGGAGGAAAAAAAGCTTCTGTATATAAATACACTTTAAATATCAAATTCTCTACCAGAATCAAAAGTCATTCTGTCTTTCAGTTTCGATGTCATTATTCGTATTGATTCGTCGAGAGTGCTTATTTCTGAAGGTCTTCCACTCTCAATTCCACGAATGCTAAACGGTTATCAATACTCTTCTCACGTCCTTAAATCAGCGCCCTCTTCATTTTGTCTCAGAGAGTGGAAATCCAACATTCTGCAACGAATAGAACGATATGATCCCGAGATTTTCTGCACGTTATCCTCCCGAAACATTTTCCCTTTGATAGACAACTTTGATCGATGTCCAATATACAGGTTTGGGGTAGACGTTCTCCTATTTCCATATCTGTATACTTGAAGTAGAAAAAGTAAAATAAAGCCATAAATCACTCTTCGGTTCGTACTTCCTGAAAGATCCAGATGAAAAATATAAGACTTGGCGGAAACAGAAAAACATATTTTACCTTTCACTCGCTGGATCTTTGGTATAATTATGTATTATGTAAATGCATTTTATTTCCTTCAAAATGCTCTTCTTTCGAAATTCTAGACCAGGACTATTACTAATTCGAAATGCTCCATAAAGGAATAAGTAACGTTTATTTCACGTACTTTGATATAAACCTCCTCACCGTAAATACTTTTTATTTAAAAATCATTGCACGTAAATATCTCAATCTAAATTTTTTCATAGAGGATATACATTTGCCTCCAATGCAACTAGTGAAACTATAGACAATGCTTGATTAAGTGAATGCAATTTTATTTTGAGTTTAGACTTGTGTACTTTTCAAGACTAATGAAGGACAAAAGAATGCCTCATTGATTTATATTCTTGCTGAAACTTTTGAAGAATTTTGAATTACGTAAATGCATTTTATTTCCTTCAAAATACTATTCTACCGAAATTCTGTTGTCTAGGAATATCACTAATAATGCTTCATTACGTAATTCCGATTACATTTGGTGTTTACATTTGCATTATCTTCCAATAATGATACAATCCAATTCCATGACACATAGACGCTTGAATAAGAAAATAAGTATGTGGAAACAAATTTGCATTATATTGAGGGATGTATTTTATTCTACACACATAATCGGTAGAATGCATCCATTTTTCATACTTAACGCCTTTTATTATCTTACCACGGTCTTACGTTGGCTGTAGATACGTATTTTTTGTTAAACGTTAGTTGTTTAAATTAATAGTATGACTCAGTTGATTTCTGACGGTCAACTTTTACATTTAACTATACTGTAAACTTTCCATCGGTAATTAAATGTCAAAAGGCAATGATTACTATAGTTGGGAAAAATGTTATTTTCTGATTCATCTGAACTGCTATTGCTAGTTTGGGATAACATCAAATATTAACCAATAATAATAACAGCTGATAACATTTAATAGGCAACATTACTAGTTAAAAAATAAATATACGTTTTAGAAATCTACGTCGACAGTTAATTTAAATGTTAGTACTAAAATTATTAGCAATTTCAACTTTTATTATCACCATATTTTTAATTAATTTTTGTTCTAAGATCAGGTACTTAAAAGTTAACTTTTAATTTATCAATAACTGACTATTTCAAACACGATTGCGAACGTTTGGAGTCTTTTTTTAAATGTTTAAATCCAGCAATTTGTTTCTACTTAAGGTAAACAAACTTTTAAAACAATTATAAAAATAAAGAATCTCAGCAAATATTACTAAAACTAAATAAAAAATAAGTAAAAATTAGGAAATATAGGTAAACAAATGACTTTAACGAAAAACGTTTCAACTGAAAACCTAAGAATATACCATTTACATAAAATCTCCTAAATATACTTTAGAGCATAAACTAAAATATATAGTCTTTTCCCATCAAGGTATATTGGAAGTAGTGTAAAAGAAAACAGTAATTTTTCATTTTTTCCTGACGTTACAATACTGAAAATCTCTTTAAAAGGTTTTTCTTTCAATATAACTCGCTCGTATATCTTAGTTCAGTCCTCCAAAACAAATGTAAAAATCAATACACCAAAATTCATTAAAAAAATACATTTTTAGCAATCGCGTTTCTTGTGCGAATATTGTCTTCAAATTCATAATTAGGGAAGAATTCATATAAAGATTTGAAAACGAATTTAAAAAAACATCTCAAGTTTTATTCAAATTTCTGTATTCACCAAACAGACAAAATAAAAACAGCATTGTAATAAAAATAACTTGGCGAACTCTGGCGGCCACGACTTATACTAGCATTTAATGTTGAATGTATGTTATGTTTATGGAAAATTTATTTTTACGACTGTACCAAATACCGGGGGAGGGTGACTCAGAGAGTTTTTTCAATCGTTAGCAGCCTACGAACTGAAGGCTGCGGTGATTCAATTTTTGTAAATAATCAAGGTGTACCTTTCTATTCATTGACAGTCAACGTATCTTTGAGTATAACTTTTACTAGACGGAAAAATTCATTGTTTGGCCAGATCTGAGCTCTGTGCTATAGAACGCCAACCATCTCTTAACCCTCCATGTGGTTTCCACGAGATATCTAGTCGATCAAGATCTGAATATTTCTACATATAATCAGATGCCTCGTCATTAGATTCTATCGATTATTTTATGATGAAAAGATCAAGATGTGGCGAGATATTTCGTGGTGACGAGGTATCTCGTCCATCAACATCTGGTTATTTCTGTAAAATAACGAAGACACCTCGTCATTACAACCACCAGGAGATTTAAATTTATTTTGTAAAGATATATATTTTAATTTATTTCTAATTTTGATTAAAAAAATGCTTAACACATCGAAGCAGTAAACATATAGAAAAATTCTACAAAGAAATAATTGCTGATTTGAATTAACTAAATGTAGTGCTTAGTGAAATAGATAATTTTCCTACTCTAAGCTTCACGAATAAGATAATTGAGAGCTTTGGTAAAGTAAATGATATATGCCCCTGCAAGAACATTCTAGGTTTTGGATACAAAACTCTTATTTCTCGATGAAAATTAGTCGCCAGGCCGTATCGGTTTAACGTCAATATGGTCCGGCACACATTAAAGTAATTTGTAAAGAAAGCCAATTTTTCCAACATTATTAACCACAAGGGACACGGAAACTGACAGAGATTGATTAGTCTTGGATGCTTAAGTACAATAAAGCTATTGACGCGGTATGCCAGCTTTGATTAGAGAAGCTTTTGTCAATAACGTGAAGAAATAAACTCTTGGGGAAGCTTATATTTTACCACAAGAGAGCGTTTATTTTTTCCAATCCGTCACTCAATCTTTCTTAAAAAATATTTTTCACTGCAGTTTATTTATTTGTATCATGTTTCAGTGTTTTTAATATGTAAGTATATTTGCAGCATGTTAAGCATTTATGAAAGTTACACTTAAAGTACATTTGTATATAGTTCTATTTCATGAAATTATTCTCATCTAACCTCGTACTAGGGCCCTGACTGAAAATGTAAAGGTTCTGCAAAACCATCATGTTGTTTGTCTACACTAGCTATCTTGTAATTACCAAAGTCTATTAGATCTGATGGACGATGTATCTCATCATCGGGAAAACTGACAGAATCTTGATCTCGTCATCATTAAAAAAACCGCAATATCTTCATTCGGAATACAATCTGCATTCTTGATGACGAGATATACCATCATTAGAAAAATTTGTCAGATCTCTTGATGGATGCGATATCGCATCGATACCACTTGGAAGGTAAACTATTTCGCTATGATGATTTAATTTCAATGTTTGGTTAACGTGTCAAAAAATGTCGTATAAAGGCATTTCATTTTATTTTTGGGGCTGCGGTAGACCAGTTCGTAGAGTCGTAGATTGGCAATCAGGTGTTGCTGAGTTCGAAACTCGATCCAACCGAAGACAGTCGTGTTGTGGGTGCTGGTGCGTTAAAAATACCGTGGCCTCAAATGTCTTTACATTCGTGTGGTGTGTGAAGTTTGAAAAGTGGAGTGCCAGCTCAAATGTTGACCTCGTCATATGACCGTTGCTCAAAATTTCGAGCGTTTATCTTCTTTTTGGCTCTTGTTAGGTCCGGATCTTTCCCTTCCAGATTGATAGCAGACCATGGACAATAGTCCCTTGTAGTCTCACAGAACGACATTAATTTAACTATCTACCTATAAATTAACATTTTGGCATTGCTAGAGTGGGATGAATATAAGGGTAGGTAAAAAATAATAAAAAAACACATATAACTGGATGACACAAAAAAGCAATTTAGTTGGAGTTGTGCTATGAGTATAAACATAATTCGAAATAAAAAAACATGAAGACATACTACATCTAAAATATATTAGAGTGGAACTAATTGAAATGAACAATGCGCTATTACTTTTTATAGGTTGTTTGGTATTTGTGTTTTTATAGTACAGAGTACAAAACAGGATATACTCGTCAAAGACAAGATAAAAGAATGAAAGTAATGTAATACAAAATGAACATAATATTAATTAAACAAATTGAAAATTGAAATATGATCTTGAGAGACTATTAAAGTCGGCCTTTAATTGTAGAACATAAAGCACGTAATATGATAAATAAGATGAAATATGTATATTTTTTTAATGACACGATCTATGGTGTTTAATGAACAGTATTAAACAGAATGGTAAATTATAAACATGCCAATTAATGACAAGACTGAATCATAATACCCAGAAAATATATGCTTATGATGATAAAATGTATGAAAGACAGCAACATTTTATGCGGTTTAAACAGGGAATTGCATAAAGCTGAATTAAAATGAGTATGCTAACATTGTATAAAACGATTATGGATACTATATTTATGATTTAACAGACTATGCTGATAACAACCTGGTGGACTTTATGAAACATGAAATCTTCAATATACATAAAAAGTACGAAATACAAAATACAATATTGGGTGCAAAATATAAAAGAATTGAAACTTAAGGATTAAGCAGTTACTCTGAAGTCTCTTTTGTTTTTATCTGTTTTTACTTCTTTAAGAAAGTACTTTAGTTTGGAATTGAACCCAATGCAATATAGCGGGCATATCGTTTACTGTTTGATTGGAATCACCATTTTCTGTGCGGCATCAAACTTCAACGCAAGAACATTTTGCTATTTTCTAGACCTTGAAAAACGTTCAATCTTACCTGATCAATCCGTATCTCAATGGCACGTAGTGACGGCCTTTAATTTCTTAGTCATCATCAGTTTCTTTTATAGAATTCAGCAATGTTAAGATCTTGAAAAATAATAAGGAAAATAATGAACTAAACTAAACATTTAAACCAGGAAGCTGTGATATGTATTCCTCTTTTTTGACCTTTTAATGTCTTACACTATTTTATTGATGCATGTCTCATGTCTCAGTAACCAACGTAAAATCTTCTAATTTACCGACATCCAGATATTTTCGACAAATGGTAATTTGTTCTGATAGGGATTGGCCTGTTTTTTATACCATCAAACGGTGTTGTTTCGTAAGATTGTAATTAGTTCCTATAAGGTTAGGCTTCATTTTTTCTTCTAGCAGTGTATATAGTTGGTAGAGTTATAGTCTGTAATTGGATCGATTAGTCTTAACTTGTTTCTTTACCTTCAAACAATGTAGTTTCTTCAGTCTGTAATTTCTTCCGATAAGGATTGGCCTACCTTTTGACCTTAAATAGTGTTATTTTCGTCATTATGTAATAGTTCAGGTAAGAATAGGCTTGCTTTTTGACCTTCAAAAAGCACAGTTTCTTCAGTCTATATTTAGTTCCGATCAGGATAGGTTTGCTTTTTTGACCTTAAAAGAGTGTGGTTTCTTCAGTCTGTAATTACTCGTACTTCCGATAGAGATGTCTTGCTTTTTGATCTTCAAACAATGTAGTTTCTTCAGTCCGTAATTAGTTCCGATAAGGATAGGTTGGATTTTTGACTTTCAAACAATGCAGTTTCTACAGTCTAGTCTATATTTAGTTCAAGTTAGTTGTGTTTATTTTTATCTTTTAACAATGTATAGTAAGTATAATTTATAGCCTGTAACTAGATCGATATGAAGAATAGCTTGCTTTTTTATCCTTAAAAGTAGATTCTTCCGTCTGTAATCAGATAAATAAGGATAATCATAGTTGCTTACCCCTAAACAGTGTAGTTTCTAGAGTCAAATAGTGTAGTTTATAGTTCCGATAAGCTGTTATTTGTTTCTTAGCTCCAAACAGGTAAGAAACAAGATTATGTCAAAAAAGTACCAGGACATCTGTTATTCACGTTCCTGGAACTGTACATCCAAACCAAACAGGCTGTTGGACTTCAAATAATGCCTATGGTAATGTTTAGTATACTTTTATGAAACATTTTAAAATACCAAAAAAAGTATTAAATCATGTGTTTCAGAGATCTAATTCAGATACTTAATTACGAACACTTAGTTTCAAGAAAATACAAAAAGTTTTCAAATATTTTGTAAAGGCTGAAATTACAAGTATGAAAAATATATTTAAAGCATTCATTGTTACATAATTTAGTGTGATACAAAATAAATTTCTTCTTGCAGTAAATGTAATTTTATGTAGATTCTCTCCGGATTTTTATTTCAAAATTATCTTCAATGCCCAAAAAGTAATTATTTAAAATTACTTTTAACGATTTATTTTTTTCATTTTTGAAAAGGTGCTACACCTCTTAAACATTTTTACACAGTCCGGTCACATTAATGTGACCACGACCTACTTTCGACGTCAACGTGAAATAACCAATCAAAAAAGGCAGGTGGCAACACATTGCAGTGGAGTGTATATAAAGGATGTCCTAGGGCATCGGAAAGCATTTCAATCGTTGGCGTAATGCAGAAACGTAGCGATTTATTCGACGTCCAAAAGGGCATGATTATTGGCTTTCGTTCCAAGGGTGGAAGCATTTCGGAAACGGCTAATTTTGTGAACTGTTCAAGTGCCGCCGTGGTAAAAGTATACCGTGCATGGCGAAATGGCATTATCCAAAATCAGCGGCGTGGTACATTTGTGGTGCACCACGGTATATAGATGACAGAGGCGAACGAAGGCTACGGAGATGAGTTCGGGCGAATAGACATGCAACTGTTGAGCAACTGACCTCACAGATGAACCAAGGGGCTACCAAGAGTGTATCCTCAACAACGGTTCAGCGAACGTTGCTGCGCATGGACCTCAGCAGAAGACGCCTGCTTAATGCACCTATGCTGACTGCTGTTCATCGGCGACGAAGGCTAAAATTTGCACGCCAGTACCGCAACTGGACGTCCACAGAGTGGCGACAGATGGCTTTTCCGATGAATCACGTCTTATGCTCCATCGGACAGATGGACGTTGGAGTATACGGCGTGAAACGTCTGAAAGCAAACACCCTGCAACAATTAACCGGAAGGATACAGGCTGGAGGAGGGAGTTGGTTTGGGGAATGTTTTCCTGGCATTCACTGGGTGCACTCATCATCAGAAACCTAACTTTCTCTCTTCCTGCACGTCTCGGGTCTCGCAGCGGTCCGCTCTGCCAAAGGTGGTTAATCTGGCTTTTAACAGGTGGTCACATAAATGTGACTGGACTGTGTATGTTGAATACACTTATAGTTCTTACATATAACTTTAAACTAGCTACAAATAATTCATCCTAAAGATGTGGAGATCCACCATAGCCCAGCTGGAAGAGTAACGGCCTTGTTAGTAGAGAGTAATGAGTTCGAAACTAGATCCAACCAAAGACCTCCGCGTTCACGTTACGTGTGCTCGTTAATCTGTCGTGGCCTCAAATATACTCATGCTGGCGTGGTCTGGAAGTTCGGAGAGTGGGGTGCCAGCTCAGGTGTTCTCGTCATCTGACCGTGGTTCAAAATTGTGAGGAATTGTCCTTGTATCTTTCCCGTGAGGACTGATTCCTAAGGTAAAGAACTGCCGCTAATAGCCCGTTGTGTTGATCTAGATTGAAGTAAATTAACTACATATCTACCTAAAAGTATGGAAATTAAGTAACCTCTCAACAAAGCGTACAGTACAACAATTTGTTCTACCTGCGAAATTACTACATTTAACTTGTCGAATGTTCAGCAATTCTAGTGTCGAAATGTTAAGTGGGACATAATGAAATATATTCAAATTAGCATAGTAAAGCTTTATATTTGTACAATATTAAGCAGAATTATTAATCCTGTGTTTTATATGCTGTAACAATAGCACTTATGCAAGTACACATTTTTTAGGATCATACAAAAAAACTTTTAAGATCATGGTGGTATGTCTGAAGATCAGAAAAATGAGAATTTCGCCTTTAAAGTATACGTTTTTACATAATTTAGCATGAAACTCGACAGCTTTTTCACTGTTGTGAGTCCAGTTTTGTTTAAAATTCTCTGCAGTGTGTAGAAACTTTTTTAAAAGTATTTTTCGAAAATAAATAGTTTCAAATTGAAAAGGTAATGTTGACTCACCTTCTATCCTAAGGGTACCGAAATTTCGATGAACTCAAAAAATATAGGGTACAACAATTTGTTCCACCTGTAATATTCCAACATTTATCACACCGGATGTTTTGCAAGTCAAGTGTCGTAATGCAATGTATTTATTCATAAAACTTATAGATCAGCCCGATATGTCTGGGATGATAGTACCCAGTCCTCGTTGTTCCCCATATCCGATGAATAATAGTCCATCTTAGATCGATCGTTCACAAGTCTTTTTCGACGTTTTGTTTTAAGTAACATAATTAACGATCCTAGAAAGAGATAAGGAACGCAAAATGCGGTGAAAAATTCTCCAGAAAGAGAACTGAAAATAATCCTTTTTTTCCAACAAAAATAGATTTTTTTATTTTATGGATTCCCTCTGTGAAGGTAAGGTTTTAGGTGAAGAAAAAAATATTTCGACAAAACTTTCAATAATTATTAAGGATTTTATTTTGTATGATATTTAAACTATTACAAGATCAGGGTTAACGTATAACTTCACAAATTTCAATGACATAGACTGTTCTGGTCCGTATTGTAATATTTATTATTTGCTTGCTATTTAACTCTTGGACTTGCTACGGAACAACTAGTTATGAGAAATAAATTTGAAAAAGTGATTATGTTGCCTGCTTCAATATGTGGGATTTAAGTTGTCATTCTACTATGGGTTCCAGCACATTGTGGTATTTATGGAAATGAAGTGGCCGCCTTTTTGGCCCAAATAGGAAGACGTATTTTCATAAAGTGCAATCACTTAAACATCTATTATACGAATTGTAAAACACACAATGGAAAAAAATTCCAAATTAGGAAATAAGGAGATATCAAAGATAAGGCCTGGAAGGATATCTATATAGATAAAAATGGAGTGTATGTACACTGAATATTTTAGACCCATTTCAAGTTTTCTATCCGTTTTGAACCCTTCTGATGCAAAATCCGTCTCTTGCACTTTTGGTGTCCAACTGTCCGTCTATCTATCTGTGTGTGTACCCATACTACGTCGAAACAATTTGCTATATTTTCATAAAACTTTGCATACTGTGAGTGCTTGCATGTATTTAGTGATTGAACTTGGTTCCGTTAGTCTGTCTGTCTTCCCATTGTACGTCTCATTTTGTGTTTCTTCAAGTATCACATAAATTGTATTACATATAGTAATTGAATGCAGTGTAATTTATTTAACATATCATATTTTAGTTTAGTGAATACCTTATTTAAATTTTGTTAGCTTTCATAGTTAAATAAGTTGCACGCTTAAACTTCTGAGTTAATTACTATACTTAAAATCAACCATAATATGGTAGTTTTGAAGAAGCTGGAGCATTGCGTTTATTCCGATAACTTCACCTATAAAAGCAATTATTTTCCCAAGATTATTTTTTACGGAATTTAAATTATAATTATTTATTTATGTTTTAGCCTTCCTTTGTACAACAAAAAAAAGTTTCTGAATACTTTGGACAGATTATAAAGAGAATAAATATGCAGCATAAAACCTTTTAAATTAAAACTGGTAGCTAATATGAGACACCTTTGTCCTTTTCGAAATTATTTTTACACGCGCATCTCAATTAGTTCAAAATAATCATTATTAATTGTTTTTGTTTTAATTTCTGTAGTGCCAGGAATCCCATTTTGTAGAGAAAAAAGTACATTTATTGCTTTTGTTACTAAATTTGTTTTATGATGTATTATGATGTTTATCTGAATTTTGAATTTATTATTTTTCGTTTAATATTTTTAATCAAGGTAAGTAAATTAATTAATTAAAAATTTTGAATCATTGTATTATTTCGATACTTATAGGAAACGTCTTTGTTTTTAAATGATATACAAGGTATTTAGAGGCGCGCGAGGGCCCACACACTCAACTATTCATTCTAGGTAATATTGACACACTCTAAAAACTTTTCTCTCAAATTAAACATTTAAATTCTACAATGTAAAATTATAAGTTTGACATTTATTTACAGCTGTGAAATTGTGTACCTTTAGTAATAGTGTAGAGTAGTAGAGTACTAGAGTGTGGAAGTTGGAACATGGGATGTGTGGGAACGAAAATATATTAACAAAATCGGAAGTTAGTTAATCAATTCAACCCGAGTAACGCCTGGTACTTTCTAAACGTTCTACTTTCTGTTTTTTCCCGGTTAGTATTTTATAAAATTTCACCTACCTCTCATTGAGCTGTTACTGCCTTCAGATTTGAGAGTGGATATGACTGATTAGACAAGCACCGATTCAAAATTTCCAACAGTCCAAATAGTATCCCGTGTGGAGGTAGTAACATAACGCACTCCGCTCAAGCTGGGGTTTGCCCAACATTGTTGTAAGGCTTTTTTAAAAGGTATTGTAAGGTAAAGGATCTACCTCAAAGCCTACAGCCTGATTAACTGTTGTTGAACTGTGTCTTTTTTATCTCGTTTTTGATATTTTGTCTCTGTTGTTTGTCCCCATGTTTTTGTGCAGACTGAATGTGTTCTAGTAAATGACGGTTTCAAGCGCTACTACTATAAACATTTGTAACTAGCCACTGCGTGGCCAGCACGGCTTTGCCCGTGACTGTTCTTTTCTTGGGGTCAGGTGTGACCACTGCTCGCTAACCTTTGTCAACCCCAGACGTTTGCTACGCATTCCCATTTGGTGTGCTTCACAAACCAACACCACAGGCAACGCCATGATTGCCTCGAAGTGGCTAGTAATAAATACCAATAAATTAATTTTAAAATATTTTAGATTAAAATTTAAAAATAGGGCTACACATTAAATCTTACTGATACTGAAAACATTATAAAGATAAAACAATAATTTTAAGAATGAGTCTCACCTCCATCTGACATTAAACGTTACACGGGTTAGAGTTGAAAATTTATTTATTTAAAGAAAATCATATTTAAAGTACTGATCTGGTGTAAAATTTTCCGCAGATTTTAAATCCATCGAAATTTTTACGCTTTATCTTTAACAATCGTGAAGATAGAAAACCTCAAATAGTATTTACCCGTGACAAAGTTAAAATCGCTAGCAAGAAAGTCATACTATTAAATCATAATAATCAAAACACACTTGAATTGGAAAATGGCATTGTTTCAAAGCATTGCAACGAAAACCGCAGAATCTGTCCTTTCTTCAATGTCGAAAATTGCAAAATCATCTCCTTTCTTCAATCGAGGAATTTATGACGTCACATTCCGGAAAGAAGAACTAATAAATTAATCAAAACATGTTCTAAATAAAATTTTATAATTAGGAGTGGACAAAAAAAATGCAACAAAAATAGGACTACATGTGTGCCAAATTTCGTAATTGTAAATGCCATAGATTCGTTCGGACTGCATGAGGCACACAGAGAAGCACTTCCTTTTATAATAGTAGACATTGTGAGCAGTCATACATGTGTACTACAGTTTAATGATAATTTCGTGATTCTTAGAACTTCTTCCTGCTAACAGAATCCAGGTCAATCCACATTCAGCAGAAATAGTCTCTAACGCGAACGTTGAGGTCCATCAGCAGAAATCTACTGATTCGATTATTGAGAAATTAATTATAACAGAGAAGTAACAAATTTTATATTTAAAGTTATTCACTTTGTAAATAATTCAATATGAATAATTATTAATTACTTGCCTAGTAGGTTAGTTGTGACAATAATTTAAGTTGTTAGATTACATATTGAATCCTAAATTTTAATTTTAATTATAATTATTGTAAACTTTCCTAGCAGTATGATACAAGTGCATTTTTGAGAGAACTGCCCATGGAGCCATGGGTCAAAACTCCTCGTAGTTGCCTTGACGAGGTACCTTGTAAATGGCAAAACTGACGAGATCTTGATGGATTAGATACCTCGTCATTAGAAGAAAACTGAACCATTCTTGATGAGCCAGATATCTCGTCATTATAGAAGAAAATTGATCGGATATTGATAAACGAGATTTCTCGTCACTATAGAAGAAAATTGACCAGAATTTGATTAACGAGATATCTCGTCATTATAGAAGAAAATTGACCAGATCTTGATAAACGAGATATCTCGTCATTTAAAAAAACTGGCCAGATTTTGATGTACGATATATTTTGTCATGAAAACACTGACCAGATCTTGATGGACTATGTACATAATCATTAGAAGAAAATGACCATATCTTGCTAAACGAGGTTTCTTTTCATTTAAAGGAATGACCAGATCTTGATGGAATAGATATCTCGTCATGCAAAAAAAACAGACCACATATTGATTGACCAAATATATTTTCATTGAAATAAAATTTGACCGGATCTTGATAAACAATATATGTCTTCATTAAAAAACTAACCAGACCTTGATAAGCAAGATACCTCATCCATTAAAGAAAACTGATAAGATCCTGATTTCGTCATATAAACAAACATACAGTACATTTACGGCGAGATATTTCGCTATTAGCAAAATGTGTCAGTTATTGATCGACGAAATATCTCGTTAAAACCACTTGGATGGTTCAAAACCAAAACAATGTTGCAAAACCCATTGTATTAACATCGCCATGGGTCTAACAGTTAATAGCCCTTACTAGTCACCGTTTAAACTGCCGTCCCGATAAAGAGCTTTATCTGCGTCGGGAATCTAACGATACTACCCTCTACACATTCTTTTCCTCGTTCCCCTATTTTTCTCTTGTTTGTAGAGCACTTCCCGCCCTATTAGACACTCGACTAATCAATCGAAATTCCCCTTGTGTGGCTTAGGGGACGAAGAAAACGCCACAGCTATGCTCTTCGTGGGGAAGATTAGTCTTTAGTGATGAAGAATCAAAGTAATGGATGATCAGGTTCTACTTGTATCATCTTAGAGAGGACAAAACCTGCTTTTCTTCTTCCAATGATTATCGGGAACAGGCTTCTTCGAGAAGGTAGATTTGTAGAGTGCGTAGCTATCATATTTTGACAGATAGAGAAGGTTTTGTGGAGCGATTGGTGGTTTAAGGGTGCGTTTTCCTAGGAGGAAATTTCAATTTTTCGGATGCACTGTTTCAGGTTTTTAGCGTCCAGAGTTACTCGAAACGATTTCCTAATTTCTCACGATCACAGATAGCTTTTCGATAAGCCTGTACATACTGTTTAGACCCGAAATTTTTTTTTAGATTTTATTTTTGACTTTCAAAATCTTGAAATTTGTTTCTCGAATTTCATATTAATTATGTGTGGTTTGAAAAGGAGATTGTGTGATTTGAAGGGACCAAACCTGTTTTTCTTCTTCCAATGATTATCAGAAAGAGGCCCATTTAAAAAAATGGATTTGCAGGATTTTTTACGATAGCAAAGGTTTAGAGGCGGAATTGATGGTTTAGTGATGCATTCTTCCTAGCGAAAATTTCAATTTTTCGGATGTAGCTTTAGACTTTCGTTTCCGGAGCTGCTTAAAAAGTGAATTGATTTCAGAAATTTTTCACTATTGCGAATTGTTTGTCAATGATCCTGGACATTCAGTCTGCATACCGAAGATTTTTAAATTTTGCTGTTGACTTTTATAAACCTAAACTTTATTTCTCGAATTTCCTATTAATAGTGTGTGCTTTGAAGAATAGTTAGGTATTTTAATTAACATCACTCGGGAGCAATACAACAGGTTATTGGCGATGGTCAGGGATCAAACCCGTAAGGAAATATCCGAGGAACAGCAATACGTAATTATGAATCACGGTTAGATGACGAGTGCTTTGAAAGGAGATTGTGTGTGATTTGAGAGGAAAAACAATTGCGTTTTTTACACCAATGATTATCGGGAACAGGCTCTTTTTAGAAATTTACATAGCTATCGTATTTCAGAAGATAGCAAAGGCTTAGTGGCACGATTGGGATGGTTTAGTAATACTTTTTTCATTTTGAAATGTTTAATTTTTCGGATACAGATTCAGATTTTTGTTTCTTAAAATGCACCAATTTTCCAATTTAAAGCAATTACGAATAAATTATAGATGAGCTTGAACATTAATTTTCAATCGCTAAGTTTTTTCAAATTTTGTTAAGTTTTAAAAACTGAATTTTTTTTTCTTGAATTTCAACTTTTTTTGTGGACGCTTTGTTCTTTTGTGCCTTTATCTTTGTTCCTTTCTACCTTTACCTTTGTTCCTCTGTACCTTTATCTTTCTATTTCATCTTTTTTGTGTTTTTTCACGTTGATGTAAATGAATTTATTGTAATGACAGAAGGATAAATAAATGCATAGGTTTACAAATATAGTATTTAATATTATGTTTGTTTCTAATGCCAAAGTAATGATTGTTTCAAGGAAAAAAATTGACATCCCTTTGATAAATAATGCCATATTTAAGCATATTTTTACTGAGACGAATTTGAATTTAATTGTTGCCATTAGCTTTGACATAACTTATATCCAAGATATATCGTTCTGGTATAAAGAATAAACCCTCTAAACATTCCTGTCTACCAATTACTGACACATTTTTTAAGTTACAAAATCATTGCGTATATTAGCTGTTACGATATAAATAGTTTTGTTATGACATTCAAGAATAACAACAATATATATATATATATATATTGTTGTTATTCTTGAATGGCAAAACACGATAAAGGGAGATGCCAGGCGTCTTCTTTAGAATATTTACAACAAAGCTCTTTCACTTGTCAGATGCTCTAATTTATAAATGGTACCGCTTCCTGAGGAAATGTCCCGAGTACTTCCTCCGAAAGGTGTCTGGTAAATGTTTAGTTAAATGTGTAAGATTCTGATTGGTTTCGGAGACCCTTATCCCCGTCAGGGTTTGGGGCTAGCAACAGAATACAAAAACACTTGTAATTCTGTAATCAGGATTCCGTCCCTGGCGATTTTGGGCGTTGGCTTGGTCTTCACTATGTAAATATTCATCCTGATGATGTTGTAAATAGTGTCGGTGTTTGTTAATGAATAAAGAAATTTCTTAAAGAGAATGGAAATGTCATTAGAATATATATATATATATATATATATATATATATATATATTCCTTATACATTTCAATTTTCCTTGAGTCTAACAAATGGGTACCAATCTAAATTCAATCGAAAATTTAGGTGAACGAACCTTTCAATATTGTCTTATTTAAAATAACTATCACATATTCTCCAAAATATTCAAAACTTTTTGTTTTAAGCTCCCCACTTTAAATAACGGATATTAAAATTAAATCTCTCATCTCCTTTTTAATCTTTCTTAATTAGGAGCCACCTATCAAAATTATTAACTCAGTCGTTAAGTAAATTTAATATGTATCCTCTTTACGAAGTAGAGATAGCGAGTGCTAAACCATACCATTGGAAAGATAAGACTTAAATCTTCCAATCCACATATTTAATACTGTGAGTATGGTTTAGTACATGTTTTAAACAAATATTTCACTCTTTCCTTGATTCTAATAAATGAGTATCAATATAAATTAAATCGAAAATTTAGGTGAACCCATCTCAAAGTTGTCTTATATTTAAAGCAATCATCATATACTCTACAAAGTATTCAACACTTTTTTTGTTTTAAGCTCCATACAATTTGAATAACGGATCTTAAAGTTAAATCTAAGATCTTCTTTTTAATCTTGCTTAATTAGGAGCCACGTATTAAAATTATCAACTCAGTCGTAAAATAAAATTATCATGTATCTTCACGAAGTGGAAAAAGCGAGTGCTAAACCGTACCCCGGAAAGATAAGACTTAAGTCTTCCTATTTAAGCTCCATGGCCTCTTGCACGGAACGACTTTTATTTCTCGCGCTTTCGTAGAATTTTTAATCTCCAAAAAAGAACAATGGTGCCCGAAGGGGGACTGAGGGTAGAAAAAAAGCGAACCAGACGAAAGCGCTTGTTTCAAAGATGAAATGAATAACTGAACGAATTAGATGGAAAAGAAAAACCTGCATAGACGCTGAGATTGAAAATTTTCCTTCTGGTGTAGCCCTATGGGGATTCCGAGCTTAGCGCCTGCACAGAAATCCGAGCGTGGAATAGCCAAGAGTATTTGTATCAACTTCGAGGCCATGGGGAATTCGTAAAGCATACACCTACCCTCTCTGCAAAATTAACGATACTGTCTCCTTGTGACGCTGGAAGAAAGGATATGCTTTGCTGCGAGATTTTATCTTACCTTAGTCGGCTATTATTTTGGAATATTCGACTTTCCGAGCTTCTGCAATAACTGGAGCTGCATACCAGTGGGAAAGCAATGGCCACGTCGAAGACTTCCTGGGGAAGGAATGGATGGTGGAGTGCAAATGCGTTCCTAAAGCCGTAAGGTTCGGAAACATCTGTAAGCTTTTATCTCAAAGAAATTTCTTTTCCTCCTGAGAACTGGAGTGGGGGAATCGTTCAAGTTTCACAGGATTCACAACATTCGAGGCTGTTTTCTGGGTTGGATATTTATCACCAACCTTTAGATCTGTCTGTTAGGGGTATAATGCTTAAGCAGAAAAGACTCAGTATTATTCATAACTCGATAACTTTTCAGACGTTGTAAAATAAATATTTGCTTAGTCGGAGGAATTTACGTTAATACACCAGTACGAATTTCCTAATAATAGAGTGGTGGCTAACATACGTTTTGTGACAAGATTGATGGTTAAGTTGTGCATTTTTCGTGGCGAAAATTCTAATTTTTCGGATGCAGTTTCAGGTTTTTGTATCCGGAGTTACTCAAAAGTACCAATTTTTCAATTTGCAGCGAGTACGAATAGTTTATCCATGCGCGTATATTCTGTTTGTCCCGAAGTTTTCTTTAAATTTCATTGCTGAATTTTAAAAAATGTAATTTTATTTCTTGAATTTCAAATTACTCGAATATGCTTTGTTCTTTTGTACCTTTCTCTTGGTATTTCAGTTATTGAGTGTCTTCCCACTCTAATGTAAATGATTTATAAGAATGACAACAAGGATAAATAAATTCACATGTTTATAAATATAGTATTTATGGTGTAATTTTTTGTTTCTAATGCCAAAGCAATGATTGTTTCTAGGAAAATGATTCTTTAAACAGGCGAGCATAACGAATGCGTATTTTTATCCTTCTTGCGTGGGGAGGGGAGCTAGACGCGAAGTATTTCGTCATTAGCATTTCAGCACTAGGTATCTCATCAGTAGAAAAATCTGACCTGATCTTGATTTCATCAAAAAAAATCGACAATTTATGACGACGAGATAACTTGTCATGTGCTAAATCGGTCATATCTTGTTGTATGAGATATCTCGTCGAAACTACATGGAGGGATAAAAATATTTAATTAATAAATAAACTCTTAAAATCCAGCTCCATCAGTCTTAACTGGCCTAGTAGCAGAGTGGTTGGGGCTCTGGTCCTGGTTCTGGATTCGTATCTGACTATAATTATTTGCTATGGCCTCAATTTGTTGACCTAAAATTGTGTGAAAATGAATTTATGAGTAAAAAAAGAACAACATAATTTCTTTTTAACTATCAAAATATTTTCATTTTCAAACAAATGGTCTATGAACAAAAATTAGCTTTACACACACAAAGCGTCATTAACAATCGTGCTCATTAATACATTGAAAATGAGTTTCTCACACAGGTTTGGGTTATTTTCTTGGCCAAACATACCAAACTTTCTCTCTGAAACTAAACATTTGATAGCAATGCTGAAAAGTTCAATTAGGAAGTCCAATCTACGTACAGTGATCACCCAAACAAGTAAATCTTTCACGATAAATACGACGCTGTCAAGGAAGATGCAATAGAACTGTACCCAATCTGAGTTGCATTTGGGTATTTTTGTGCGACACATTTTCGGAAAAAACAATATAATTGTGATGATATCGGCCTCTTGGAGAGTAATTTGGGAAACGATGCTTTAGACTTTTCGCATGGTTGGATTTTGTTTGTTATTAAACTTTTTCATACATATAAATAACACGACGATACAAAAGTAAAATGTAATCGTTCGTTTATTCTGCCAAGGCAATTTACCCCAGCCACGAACCTTCACTCTTTTCAATGTTGATGATTCACGCACCAACACGACTGGGTGAAAAGAAAGGTTTTATTTTGAATGAAGAGGAAAACCACTGATATTTTTTCGTGGAAGGAGCTTGTAAATCAGTCAATTGTATTGTTTTGTAGCAAAATAAAATGTACTTACTTACCAGGAGTGATAATCTAAACAGATAAATATTTCATAGGATAAATAAGAAGCGTTCCGGATGCAATACTTCTGCAACCAATCTTAGTTAAATTCCGGCATATCTCTGACAAATTTTCGAAAAAGAGACCAGTATAATTTGTGATCATGCCAATACCGACATCTCGGAGAGTAATTTTGAAAACTATGCTTTAGTATTTTTTCAAAGTTGGGAGGATTGTTTTGGTATTAAAAACGTTTTGATAAGTAACGCGAAGATCTGAAAGTAAAATATGCAATCTTTCGTTTCTTCTGTCAAAAGACAATTTATCCCTAACAATAACCTCCGCTCTGTTTCCAATGTCGATAATTCCCGCACCAAGAGGAATGGCTCAAAAGATAGGGTTTCTTTAGGATGATGTGAGAAATACTACGGATTTTGTTTTCGTGCAAGAAGCTGGTAGATCATTTAATTGTGCTGTACTTAGTAGCAAAATCGAAACTTGGAGGAAAGATCGTTACATGGGAATGTTTCAACAGAAAATATATTAAAATATTGGACAAAAGTAAATCGTTAAGATAACAGCTGAAAAAAACGAACATAACTTTAAAATCTCAGAATATTACCTAAACATGCCATAAATACCTCAAAAACAACCAAAACATGCCGTAAATATCTAAAAAATTATCAAAAAAATTCAGATCAATTGACTTTGTTTTCAATCAACAAACATTGAAACCCAAATTAGGGGGACAAAAAAAATGTATTTAAAAACTGGATATCATATAGTTACAAACGAAATTTCTATCTTTATATTTCTACACTGTTTATATTTCTAGATATTTTATCTTCTGCGTGAATCAAATATATAAACTCTCAACTAAATTTATGCCCACATCATGAATCTTTGTTGGTTGGAATTTTATGTCCGCAAAAGTGTCATTTTTGGTCTTGCTGTGCCAATCACAAGACAAATAACATCATGTAATAGACATAAACAAGGGACACTTTTCTATCATGGAACACAGAAAAGCTCCCTGAGAGGAATCGAGGTAGCACCGCCTACAATCTGCGTCCCTTTCCCATTGGGGGCTGATCCAGGATAGTCGACAATAGTCCGTTGTGTTCCTATACTTAAAATCAATAGAATCAACATGCAATCATTACAAAATACAATCAATACAAAAATGTGCATTTTTTTATTTTAACGTCAAAAAATAATTAAGATGCCAAACTCATTAGGGGAAAAATAATTTACTTACGAATAATTTTTTGTCGGTGTGATTTATACAACGATATAAAATATAGTTAATTAGTATAGTAAGTCTATTTCTTCTCCGATTGTGATTTTCTTGTTTGAAACTGCTCCCTGCGCAACTGGTGTTTCTTAATTTCATTGAGTTTCTTTTTGTACAGTCTTTGCAATCTGTATATATATAAATCCATCACGTTTCCAAATTTGGAAATTAATTTTATTTGAAATTGTTACCCAACCTATCTTTTTTTCTGCGAAACGTTAAATGCCTTAGTATGAAGTATATTTTGCCTTGCATTTGAGTGATACACTTACCAAATGGACTTATTTAAACTATTATGATAACTAAAATTTTAGCACTAGATTGATTATTATGCTAATGGAATTTAATAAGTTTTTCAAATTTTTGACAGCTTATATACGACTTCCACATTTGTAACTTACAACGCAACAACAACTTACACACAACACTTACTTAACACACAACTTAACATTTGTTCCACAACTTAATACATCTGTACCAAACTTTAAATATATACTTTTTAGTAGTAAACAAATATTATCTGAAAATTTTACAGCTATCGGATAGCTGCAACTGTTTGTTTTGAACGTCCACTGCTCCTTTAAATAAAAGAAAAAATACATTAAATATATGATAAATTGCATTAAGCTAATCTGAAACTTTATTCCAGGAACATAACAGAAATATATTAATTCCAGTAACGAAGCGGAAGTATTTTCAACCACAGAAACACTTGCGCATTCTGTCTTTAGCAGTATAGGTCGGTTGATATAGATTTAATGGTGCTAACTATAACAATGGACAAGCGAAACGCATTACCATAATAAAATAAAATTTCAAATAAGTAATCATAGCAACTTTAAATGTTTGTAAAATCATGCATGTAAGAGAAATGACATTTAAAAAATACTTAAAAATTAAGAAATATCTCCCAAGATACAATTTTGCACTAAATATGGAGCCTTTAATATAAAACACAGCGAAAATGGAGAGCTAAAAAACACATTGATACAAATGTTGTCTAAAGGAAAAAGAACTTAAGTAGTTAAGACATCTAACTGTAGGACAAGAGGTGAGATATATAAAACAATTATAGGATTGCCCTTAAAAATCAAGTATTTTTATGACTAAATTTAACTGAACAGAAAAATCACTCATATGAACTTACGTGCAATATATATAATTATATGTATAGCAAATAAATCTAGTTTATCTTCAATAAAAAAGCATACTAGATATGAAAAAGAATGGTTCCGTTCAACTTACTGAATGCCTAAGAAATAAAAAAATTAAAATAAAAGAGGATGAAAATAATTAATGTTTTGTTTGAATGAGAGAGAGAGAGAGAGAGACTGCATACCACGACCTCTTGAAAAGTGGATAAATCTTTATAATTTTGGAGGTTTTTTAAACTTTAAAATTCCTATCCTATGAAATTTAAAACTGTTTACGATTATGTTGCTTTGAACCACATCAAATACTAAATAACCAGAGCTTCAATCAAATATATTGAACGTAGCATTCATCCTTTGAAAATATTGAACTAATTTGATTTACTCACGTTCAACGGAATCTCAACGACCAGTTAATCCAGTGAATAAATTTGTAACGCTTGTTATTCCAACAAAACTGCTGCAGTGCTTTAATATATAAGGTATTCATATTTAAGGACTTTTAAATGTATATTTCTAGCATTGCTAGAATATTCAAAAGTTGATTACTCCATACTCGGTCTGAAATATTGCATGTTGACATGCGAACGTAATGGCATTAAGTTGCAGTGCAACACCATAATACAATGACTGAAAAAAATGCATAGAAAAAGACTATTTTGAAACAATAAAGTAGAACGGAGTTTCCCAAACAGCTTAATTACAATCAAAAGGAGCTTTTATCAGAACTCTTACTGCTTTGCTTATTAACTTGATTATGCTATAACTTTCAATTTACATAAATGCCTCCGAAGAAGATTAAAATTAAGCACGCTTTAATTCTAGCCTCATGAATGGGACGCAGAGGACTTAACAGATGCTTTCATCTCAAAGTTTATTAAAATAGTCATTTCCCCAGCCTAGTCAATTAAATATTTAGTGCACGGACGTTTTTTTAATGGCGGGAATAGGCTCGCTGTAATAAGAAACCACATTAAACAGTTCTTAACAATTTCCCGCAGGATTTTTACCAAAACGGAACAGGCATTTGTTTCAGCTCTTAAACGCTTCGGATAAGAAATAAGAGAAATACAAGTTCGACTTGAAAACAAACAAAACGACGGGGAAAGGGTAATTATGTATTTATATTTACAGCCTGTTTATTCCATGCTCTTTTGTTGTTGCTACAAGCGCTCTCCCGGGAATATAGCTACTGTGTAAAACATTAAACAGTTTATAATTGAAAACGGTTACAAATTGCCTTAATACATTTCGTATTTCCCGCTGTGGTCTTGTGACTGAGCGAAAGAAAGATAAACGAGGGGTATTTTGATTGTTTTTTCATTCTACGTAACAAGCAGCTCCAGAGATTGGAACTACTCAAGCTTAATATGCTGTTCTCAGACACCGTAGATATATTTACGCAAACTGTTATTATCTTTATCTCTCGGTTCATGCTAAGCATGCATATGCTCCCCAATCCTCTCTATTCAATTTTCTCTAGATAAACCGGTATATGTATAAATAAGCATGCTTGCTTTATTGTCAAACAAGATACCGGATAGTTATTCCTTGGCTGGGTTTCTGAGATAAGCGGGTCTCTGTTGGAAGCAGAGAACAATACCATTCCTTGCTGCAGCTTTTGGGGAATTTTCATCTTTTTGCGGTGCTAATATAATGAAGGGTTTGACGGAACAGTGTTGAGAAAGCAATGATATCATCGGGGGAAAGGCCGAACTTGGAAGCTTTTTGAAACTCAGGCTTCAAGTTTCGGTGGCTAAAGATTATGCCTGTGCTTCATTTCTAGGGAAGGGGTAATTAATCTAGTCTTAATATCCCCAGTCTTGTGGAATTTGAAACTAATTCCGAAGAGACTCTGTGATTTGAACTTTAAAATGTATTTGTATCACGTTCCAATGCCTTGCGTGTAACTTCTTTTTTCAGTTCGGATATACTGATTATAAATAATAAAGAAAAAATGAATTTTAAATTTTATGAAAACTAACGTTTCACTTTGAGGAGCGAAGATTTAATGGCGATAGGCAGCAAGCATTAGAAGTTAGTTTATTGTTTCAAAAACTTTTGAAAACACGAAAATATTTCTATCTTTATTTCGTTTTATTGAAAATTGTAAGGTCCTATGTTTATGGAATACAATGGTACTAACAAAATCTCGCGAAATTTGGATTTTGAAATTCAGTCTTCTTTACCATTTATATAAAGCATGTGTATACTGCAGTACTCTGTATATTTTATTGGCTCCTAATAATCAATACTGATGTTTCATTTTAAAATCTCTATGGACCTAGATGGCACTCTTTGAAATGTGTATAAGCGATATACGTATGTGATGTTCCAAACATTTTCCTACATTAAATTACCATACATATTTATGATTCTTAGAAATGCAACTCTCATGTGTTTATGTCAAGAATAGCGTTATATTTTAATCCCATCAAAGAATTAATGCTAACTCCATTAGCGATTGAGTATTCCAATCGTTTTACAGTTCACTTAGCCTTTGATATACGTATGTACATGCGAAATTGTATCAATAGGGCATTGATTTACATTTTATTTCGATTAGTATTTTATATTATACTAGTTGAATTACCCAGCTTTCCTTGGATTCAATTGTCTGCAATTCAACATAAATTAAAAAAATGCTTTTCTTATTGGGATTTTGAATTGTTTTTAGACCCGTATACAGACCTTTGAAAAATTAAACGGGGTAATTGTATACCGTCTTTGCTTCCTACAGGATTATAAACATTGAGTGTAATCTGGGGTAAATTCGTCTAGCAGTGATCGTAAAAACAATCAATGTATTCTTATGTGAATTTCAAATAGTTTTTTGAACCATGTGCACAAATAAGTCAAATATAAAGGGGGTTAATAAAGTGCCTATGTTATTTTACAGAGTTCTAAAGTTTATTTATTTTGATATACATATATAACACCCTTTCTATTCGTCTTGGTTGTGCAGATGGGTCAGAAACAATTTGGAATTCCCATAAGAATAACCTTCTTCTATATCAAGGGTGGGCAAATGTGCGGTTCTTCATTCAGTTAAGTGCGGCTCTCCTTGAAAATTTAAATTCGTTTTTTCTTATTATTTCTGAATGTTTTTCACTAATCTTGTTAAATTTACCAAGTAAGTTAAACGTTCAAGTCGTAAGTAGTCGTTTCGATAGTAGTTCTTCAAATTTCAATTTAAATTTTTGGTACAACATATTGCTGTGAACCTTTCTACTCCTCAATGAAATTCGTGAAGTCAAAATAGCGTCCACAATTGACCCACCATCCTCTCACATAATTGATGCGAACGAGTTTAAGAAATTTTACGCCAAACTTCAAAGATTTGAACAAAGGTCTTCATTAAATGTTTTATTTTATTGATACATCTTTGTTAGATTTTATTTTTACTATTAAAATTTGAAATAATTATTTTGAAATTTCTTTCGTTTAACTATATTTTCTTATATGTGCACTTTACATAGTACTTAAGATATGTGTAGAATATGTAACCATATTAATTAAATTAAATTAAATTTGAATTCTTGCTTTTAATACTATGTAATTACGGTGTGGCCCCGGTATACTATAGGAAAAACCGGAATGCGGCTCTCATTGACGACTTGCGCACCCACTCCTGTTTTATACTATAAAATCTGGGACTGTAGTTCCATCCATATTAACAAGTCATTGATTTTTAGATGTAGGATGATACAATATTTTGACTAATTGCTTAAAAAACTAACCCTATAGGCATATAGTTTGTACATAAAGATGTCACAAATCCTCTAGTTCAGCCGAAACATATAATAGGGAACATTTTCCACACAAATAGGGGTCGAGATAGCTAGTTGCTAGAGTTTCTGATTAGGCATTGGAAGATTGGGGGTTCGAAACTTGATCATGCCATAGATCGCCATGTATGTGAGGACTAGTGAGCGTTACATTTGTCAGAGTCTCAAATATCCCCATGTTCTTTTATTTTAATCGTTATAATTTATATCGCTATTATGTGAAATTCTCACATGGTCGTATTTGTTTAATGTATTGTTACTTGGTAAATAAAATTAATTCTAAATATCCTAATCTTATAGTTATTGACAAAATTAGTTTATACAATATCATCGGTTGTTTTGCATTTTAACATTTTTAATTTAACACTTAAAAATCAAATAAATTTGCGGAAATTGTTTCGCATCATTACGATTAATTTTAACGGGGATATAACCTGTTAAGGAAATTAAAACAAAACACAAGTTCACTTTATAGAGTAAAGAAGTAATGAAATTTCACACAATGGTTATTATTAAAATAATTGAGAATCAGATAGAATGTTAGGTTTATGAATCTTGAATGCTTAATTTAAAAGCGATTTTTACACTCTTTAAAAGAGGCTTGTTTGATAAACTCTGTAAGTCTCCAACGATTCATAATGTTCATGAGTGCTTTGATTGCTCTGGGGTTATACATATCACTCTTCAACAAGCGCTATTTAGAGTCATCGGGGATTTTTGAAATAGAGAGTTGCTTCCTGAAGGTTGGACGTCATTCTTTAGTCATTCTTTAAGATAAAGTCTACATAAGGCTTTATGATGTGAAATATGAATTAAATCTTGTTGCGAAGCGTAGAATGACTGTGTGAACCTTCATTTTACAATGAACTACTTCATAACCGAGACTCATCACACTCCTGGAGCCGCGGTGATCCAATTGGAAGATTAATGGATTACCAACTGGAAGGAAGTTATGAGTTCGAATCCAACTAAAAACCGTCATGTAAAAAGGGGGCTGGTAAACGTTAAATATTTCTTGTTCTCGACTGTCCTGACGTTGGCATGATGCAGAAGTTTTGAGAGTAAGGTGCCAGCTCAGGTGTGACCTCGTATATTATATGTAAGTTTATTTTCCCTTCAAGAATTGGAATTTTTTAAGCTAATTTTTGTAGTGTTAACAAGTATTTTGATAAACCTTGTCCATGTTTGTTTAAGTGCCTTAAGACTCTTGGACCATACGTAACGTAATGTAAGTGCCACTTTATCCCATAAAGATTTCAATAAAGCGGCAAAAAAATCCAATTACACCTTATCTTAGACATTAAGTTTTGAAATTTCTCAAACATTTGTACTCATTTTCAGTCCAGAAATCGTAGTCTCCGAAAGTCTATACCCCTTTAATAAATTATAAAAAAACCGTTTATTATATTATTATTATTTGTAAGAACTTAGCCGCAAGAGCCCTCTTGCTTCATAAAATGTCAACCAAGTTTTTCCAAGAAAAAGGTAAGAAATTCCAAAATTCCAACTAACTCATAATTTTCATAAACAATTAGAATAAATCCAGTTTCATTTCTTTAGCCAGTGAAAGAAAAAAAAAGTATTATTTTTTACTATGAGGTGGAAAGGTCTAATTAGCCCTTGCGCAGCAAAAAGTTACCGTGAAGTGAGAAAATAAACTGCACCTTATCGAAGTCGCTAGTTTTGAAATTTCTCTCAAATTCGTACTTAGTTTCATTCTAGAAATTGCATTTCACTGAATATTTTGTTTCGTAATTCCCCTTCATTTAAATCATAACAGAAGAGGACCGCGGTAGCCAGGTTGGAAGTGAAACGAACTAGCAACGGGAGGGTTACAAAGTCGAATCCAACCAAAGACCGTCGTATGCAAAGGGGGCTGATGAATGTTAAACATGTCATGGCCTCAAATGCCTTCATGTTGGCTTGGTGTGGATGTTTGGTAAGTGGGGTGCCTGCTCAGTTGAAACCTATTTATCTGACCGCGGTTAATGTTACCTGGTGTTCTCCTCGGATCTTCATCATTGGGATAGATCCCGTACCTTCACCAATAGCCCGTTGTGTTTTCAATGTGAAGTTAATCCAAATACCTACGTACCCCTTCATTTAAATCATAACAGAAGAACCGTTAATTAAGCGCAGTGTTTGTAAGAACGTAGCCAGATCTGGCATTGAGTCATAAAAATACCAGCCAACCTTTCTCAAGAAAAGGGGTCAGAAATTCCAAAATTCCATCAGATACCATCAGAAAAATTCTCATCAATTTATAAAACAATTACAGGAAAGCCAGTTTCATTCCCTTAACCGTTAAAACAAACAGAAAAGCTATAGATCATAACCGTGAGGTAAGGACATGGCCAATTTTCTTTCTGTTGCTCATTGGCGCAGCAAATTTGCTTCCGTTAGGCTATTGCGTTTCATTTTATTGATTGAATTGTCGGTCAGTTTCATTGATGTTTTGAGTCGGGAACGATGATACAATTGAATTTGGATTCTCTCGGGACGTATTTTTTTCGCGATAAAGTCGCCCTACCTCAGCTTTACATCAAATGAAAAACCTTTTGATCCGCCGGCTCCGCTTTGATTATCGTTGTTTTAAACGATCGCCTCCTTTTTTCATTTCGTTTTGATTGAATTTTCGAAATTTTTTGGGAAGGAAAACTTTTGTTTGCCGTTGCAGTTCGCTGGGGTTTATTGGAATTGACTGTTTTATGTTGGGAGGTAAAAACATTTCTATCATCTCAACTATTAGGGAATATGCTGGGTGGTCATAAATTTTCCACTGTATTTTAGTCTTTGAAGGGCCTATCTGAAAATGCTCGAACTTTGCAAGGAGCGTTTCAGTTGTAGTAAGACGTTTTGTTATTCATATCTCAGTTGAATTGAGTCATTGGGTCGTTAAAATAAAACCTATTTTGCTACTTTCAGGCAGTCAATTTATTCTCTCTATAATTGAGAAACTGTAGCATAAACATCAACATTTGTAAAGCTCAAACTTATTAGTATTTTAATGACGTTAGTTAATTATTTCTATAATTTATTGACTGAGGATAGGGAAGTAGAAGTGTCCGTCACTAAATTTAAAACGCTCCAGAAACTTTTGGAAAATCAAAAATTATTTTGCTTTTATTTCAAGAAATCAATTTGTTCTTTCTATGATTGATTGAGAATAGTGTGCTGGAAATTTAAATCCTCAAATTTTTAACCATCATCTAATCTTTGTTCATTAAACCTAAACTAGTTGTTTCTTATTTCATATAGTAAATGCGATCTTTTGATGATTGATTAAGTTCACATGTATTCCGACTTGCGTGCTTGATCTCAGAGAGCTGGTATTGATGATAGCGTCAATCAACAAATGTCAATAGTTGTTAAAACTGGCCGGTAAACCCAAACTTATTTTACTCCTTTCATGTTGATAGTTAATGATTAATTCTTTCTATGGTTAGATATATATATATATTTTAACTACCGTCATACTAGAGAAACACAACGAGCTATTGACGACGGTCCGTGATCAATCCCCCAAAGGAAAAAATTCATTTTTATGATTAATTTATTCAGGATAGTGAAGTTGAAACGTTAATCAATAAAATGTAAACTGTCCCAGAAACTTTGTTAAACCTAAAATTATTTTTCTCATTTCATGAAGTCAATATATTTTTCATATTATTGAGGTTAGCGTACTAAGAGTGTTAATCGACAAAATTTCAATCATGGTCGAATCTTTGATATTTAAATCAAAATTGTTTTGGTCTTCTCATGAAGTCAATTTTTTCTTTTAATGATTGACTGAGTGCACACATATTTGGACTTGTGTGTTTTATATCAATGATCCGGGATTGATTATAGTGTAAGACACGCGCCAATCAGAAATTTCAAACGTCACTGATACTTTGGTCGTTAAGTCAAACATATTAACCCCTTTCTTGTAGACAATTTACCCAATTTATGTAGTGTGCTAGTATATTCTACAAATTGATATGACATATGTATTGAATATTTACCTTAACTGTCATCAGAAATTAGAACAAGTTTCATTTACTTCATTTTTCATACTCACTGTTTAGACCAAAATGTGCTCATCTAAAAAATAATTCTGCAAATGACATCTCATCACTACGAGATGTACCAAGCTAAGCATGCTTCTCCGTTATTAGACCTTGCGTCAGAAACCCAGTAAACCAAGTAACGCCACGCATATTGCTCAAAAATTACAGCAATCGTCAACACAGACCCTATAATAGCGATACCAAAGATAGTTTTCTTTCACTTTATTAATGAAAAAAATATCACTACACTTAATAAAGACTTTAACCCCTGGTGCTCAAGAAATCTCGTCATTATAAGAAAACTGACCATTTTTTTTCTATGGATGATAGATCTCGTCATTGTAATAAAAGAGACCAGGTTTTTATGGGCAAGATATTTCGTCATTAGAAGAAAACTGATTAGATCTTGATGGGCGAGATATCTTATCATAAGAAGAAGACTGACCAGATACCTCATCATTACTAGAAAACTGACCAGATCTTGATGTTTGAGATATCTTGTCAAGAGAAGAAAGATGACCAGATATTGATGGACGAGATATTTCATCATTAGAAGAAACTAACGAGAACTGGATGGGCAATATATATGATCATTAGAAGAAAATTGATCATATCTTGATTTCTTCATGATAAAATAATCGTCAATATCGTGATGATGATATATCTCGTCAATAGCAAAATTTGTCAGAAATCTTGATGGACAAATATCCCATCGAAAGCACTCGGAGGATTAAGTTTCTATTAAAAACGGTACACGGAAACCGAGTTAGACAAAGTGATGAGAATATGAGTTTTAAAAAATAGTAGCGAAATTATCTAAAAAGCAATTGTACTGATTAGTTTCATCAGAAAACAGATTCAACGTTAACATAAACTTAAAATCATAGTTCTTAGCAATTTCATTTCGAAGTGATGTGATTTTTAGAAGACATAAAACACAGCATAAACTTTAATCTATATAAAGATACCCATACAGTTGATTTGAAACCATTGTTCAAATCACATCTATTTAAACGCAACCAAAGAAACTTATTTTTTATGACGTTAAGAAACATTTTCAGTACCTCCATGTGTAACTTTATTTTTAGTTTTGATTTCCTAACAGAGACTGAAAATGGGCATTATTTTTCTTAGCTTCCAATGAATTCGATTTACCTCCCACCATCCACTTACACAAGTTCTTCACAAACTTTTTTATTATTTTCTTATAAGCTTTTGTGACAATTTCTGTGTGACGCTATTCAAGAACGTAGTTTTTTCTCTGACTCTATTTCTACTGAATCTTCATTCTAAAGACGACGACAAACGGATATTTTTAAGGAACTGCTTTCAACAGAGAGAGTTCCTGAGAAATGTATTCATGGTTAAGATTCTTAAACTATTTTCTCTAGTAAAGTTTTGAACCTTAAAGAAAGAGTTCTAAAAATACTGACTGATTTAACTCTCTGAGCGTCACAAGATTTCAGAGTAATTTAGTATTTATTTGTCTCACAACACACATTCATTATTACTTAACGACCTCATGTAATGATTGAAAGATTGTCCCATATAAGATTATATCGTAAAAATGTCAAACTTGGTTATAAGTGTGGGAAAATTACATTATAGAACGAATGCACTCGTGTGAATCTTTATGAGGATTATCCCTCCAAGTTGATTCGACGAGATATTTTGTCCGTAAAGATCTAACCAATTTTTCTAATGACAATATACCTTGTCATCAAGACATAGGTTATTTTTTTCTGATCTTGATCTGGTCAGTTTTCTTCTGATGATGAGATATCGCTTTTTAACCTGATCACTTGCTAACTACGAGACACCTCATCGATTTCGACGACGTGTTTCGTCCTTTGCAAAAGTGACCAGATTTTAATGGACAAGGTATTTCGTCATTAGAAGAAAGCAGGACAGATTTTGATATCATTATCATTGAAAAAACATAAATATCTAGATGACGAGATATCTCGCCATTAGGAAAATTGGTCAGATCTTGATGGACAATATATTTTGTCGAAACCACTTGATGGGTAAAATACTATTAAATTCGGTCGAATGTGTTTGGAAATAGAAGCTCCTTCTCAATCAATCTTCCGAGACATCCGAATATGTTGACATATAAAAGTTAGGTTTGGTTTGTTGCTGTGTATTAAATTTTTTTCTACGGCTAATTAGACAGGGACTACTCCAGTTTCGAATAAATTCTTGGGGTAAAAATTGCTTTCTTTGTATTTACTTAACAATAATCCCGAAATTAATATTTTTGTTTGCTAGGGTAATTTGAAGGGACTACTCCAATTGCTTTTATTTACTTCATAATGACCCTGAAAATGACGTGTTTGCTAAGGCTAGTTAGACAGGAACTACTCCAGTTGAGAATAAATGCTTGAGAAATTCCCGTGCTTTTACTTACATCATAATAATACCAAATATGTTGTTTTCTTTTGTTAAGGCTGATTAGACAGGGACTACCTCAGCTCAAGATAACAGTTTGGGAACGGCCATGCTTTTATTTACTTCATAATAATCCCGAAAATGACATATGCGAATACCAAGTATGATAGATTGGTATAAAAATCCGAACAACGCATCATTAAGTAATTGCTTATACGTCAGAACATTGGAATGCTATACAACCGTGTCAATATAGAGCAATAACTCTCCTAAATGCAGTAAAGGTGTTTACAAATAGAATTCCCTTTTCGCAATGAAGTCTGCTCATTCCTTTGATGCGTTCTGTATCGAGAGAAATCCCAAACAATGTATTAGTTCTTTTCACGTTGGGGCTGACCTGCAGAGATTGAGAATACAAAGCTGCTTAGTATCACTTAAGATTGCGAGAAAATCTATAAACTTCCTTTCTCTGTCAACAGAATGCAGGGGAAAATAATTGGATATGAAAGCGACATGCCATTGGATGTTTTTCTTGCTGAAAAAACGCCAAGAAACATTGAAACAGGTTAACGATCGGGATGTAAGAGTTTTGTTGTTTTGAAAAGCCAGAGCCTGCCTCGCATAAGGTGGAAGAACAAAACAATTAAACAGAAGGCAATAAAAGGGAGAGGTTCAATCAAGTCAGTTGGAAATATTTTCCCTTGTTATGAAGAAATAATAACTTTTTTTGTGGGAGATATTCATAAAAGTTCGGCAACCTTCTTTCTGCTTCAAAAATATTTACTCCGTTCAATATCAGTGAATATGCTAAGATTTGAAATTGTTATTAGTATGAACAAACCAATTCAAATTAGTTGAAAGTAGTAGCTATTGTTATGGAGAAATTGTCTTTTCGAGGGAGGTATTCGTGACTTTTCTGCAACCACATTTTTGTTTTAAATGAAATTGTGGTCTTAAGTATGAAAGAAAATCAGTTCAACCCAGTAGAATATACTCTCCGTGTTACATATAAATAATCTTATTGCTGGAGGTATTCATAAAATTTCTGCAGCCACATTTTTGTTTCAAAAATATATACGCTGCTCAGTGGTAATGGATATATGTAAAGATTTAAAATTGTCATTAGTATGAACAAATCAATTCAACTCGGTTGAAAAAATTATCTAGCTATGAAGAAGTTACTTTTTCGTGGGGTATTCATAGTATTTCTACAAACACTTTTTTGTTTCAATAATGCGAACTCGATTGAAAGTCAGTGGATATGGCAAGATATAAAATTGTCATAAGTATGAAGAGTCATGTTAGTATGCATGAGAGTAGAGTATGAAGGAAGTCAGTTTACCTTTGTTCAATATACTCTCCGAGTTGGGAAGAACTAATAACCTCTTCATGGGAGATATATTAAAAACATTTCCCCACATCATAAAAAATATTATTTGTGTTTCAAGTATCTTTTTTTCAAAGATCCTTGAGATCAAAGATATTTTCGTAACGAATAACTAGGCCTTATATCACGTTCGGATTATCAACAGGGTACTTGTGCTGTGGATTTTCTCTTAATTAATAATCAAAGACAGTAAAGCGTGATGATATCGCTATTTCACTAAGTGAAAAATATAAATAATTCCATTAACAAATTATGAAAAATGTAGTCATGTTGTACTGTGCCTAGAGTATGATACAGATGTAAACCTGTATGTGTGCCATGGAGATATGATTAACACAACATTTAGTTACTCTAAAACTTATGTATAGAAGAGGTTAAGCGGATCATGACAGTCTACAAGGTGGCACATGTATACGTTATATAGTCAGAGCAGCAAATAATTGTGGATTATACTTGGTGATAAATGAGTAGTTTAAATAAATTATAAAATTTTCCATGACTTTAGAACTAGAGGAAACATCCAGAAGATAAATATAGTGTCGCGTATACAAAGGACGTCTATAACTGATATAACTTCTGGACTAACCAGACACACTCAGCATTGTTACGGTTCTGGGCAAGCTTTTGGATAGTATAACTTTGGATTGCGTAGAGGGGGAATGAGTAAATGGTGTCATTTGAAATCTATAAAATTACTCTACAGTCCCAGACATTTAGTCAACATAATTATTCTTCAATATTAATGTCAAACTGAACTGTAATCGTTCAAAGTGTGAGTTCACTGTTCAATATTCACACACACAGTAAACAATGTTTCAAACTACATGCTTTCTAGAATCCTATATCAGGCCCGTGAAACTACTGTCTTTGTCCTCTACACTACCATTTTACATAATATTTAGCATTGTAGGGCAATGTTGGATGTTAAGGATAATGCTAAGCCATTGAAACATTTTCTACGATAGAAATAAACTGTATTCAACTACTGAGGGGTATCCATGTATAATTCCATTGCGAATATATTATTCCCTGCATGACTTCTGACCAATTTTAACCATTTTGACCAAAGTGTCTGTCCAAAGAATTTTGTTCAATGTATATGAATATACGATAATTGATATAGTATTATAATTTTTTCAATTCCATAAAAGAAACGTTTTCTAAAGAGCTTATTCTGTGGAAAGGAGACCAATAGAATCGCTCCAATGAATTCTATTATAAAGAGCAATATGAACTTTCGAAAGGATTATATTGCAAAGAAATGAGCTATTTTCCTTTTTAAAAAGGATTCTATTCTAAAGAAAGAGACGAAAACACATTTTCGTAATAGTTGAAAGAATCCATAGATTTCTTCACCCAATAGAACAGTTAATGTGTTGCGAGGGAAATGCAAACTCCACTCCACAGAAATATTTGACATCAGAAGGTAAAGCATGGCGGTCCGTAACATCATTTCAGAGGAGGAAGACATGCTTATTTTGCTTGGAACTTTCCCACAGTGCTCATTTACAAACTCTTTACTTCAATCAGTGCAGCAAATATTTATGATCGGGAGAAACGGTTGGTGTGTTTTATTCTTTTGAGAAACAAGACGAAAGTAATAATATTGAATAAAGCAAATAAAATCCGAGGAAACTAAGAATGGATGTATGTATCCAAGAATTCAGTCCTATGTGTAAACACATATTGATGTATATATAGAGAGATAAATATAAAACTCAAGTAACCTGCATCAAATATTCGGGTCACGCTAAAAATATCTCAGATATTGCATTGAAATGTCTGTTTACATTTTAGCGAACGGAGGGGCATTATCATAGTTTCTTTCTTTGTCGGTCATAAATGACGCGAAACATGCTTTTCTGAGGGTAAAAAATGTTCCTATCCGATTCGCAGTGTAAGAAATCAGTGACAAACTCACTTAACCCTTTCTTTGTCCAAACCTGAATAATCGGGATATGTTACTTCTAGGCTTGATCTTATTTTGGCTGCGGTGTTTTTATCATGGGCGCCGTTAGTCGCGCTACTTTTTGTAACATTAGTAGGCCCGACGGTCTTTTCGACAGAACAATTTTTAATATCCGAAGGAACTGTTTCGGAAATAACCAAACTCATTTATGGGAATTTTTAAATAACTTCGTACTAGAGCAACGGGTTATGGACGCCGGTCCGGGATCAATCCCCAAAAGGAAATATACGAGGGCAACTTAATTTTAAACCACGTTCAGATGACGAGACAACACTTGAGCTGGCACAAACATCCATGCATTCAAACATGGAATCTTTCGAACTGGAGGCTAACACCTTAACCACCAGACCGGTTGGTCGGTACACTTTTATAAATAAATATCAATAAAAAGTATTTTAGAAATTTATTTTTCAAACTAGAATCACGATGGCAGTCAAGTGGCAAATGCGTAAGTTCTGAAAAAATTTAACTTGAAAGTATAAGATAATATATAACAAATAAACATATATTTTTATGTAAAATTATACAATTTTTTTTTTATATTAGTCTTCAAAAAATATAGCCCCTATGCTTCTGAAATAGTTTTAGAGTCTCGAGCAAATGGCTGTACGTCAAGCGACATCTTCTTTGGCACTGGTGCCATCTTTTTCGCGAATGATTTCATCTTCTTCCTCATTAACGTGCGTTAAAATGTCTCCTTTAGAAATACTTCCATCATCACTTGTATTAACATCTTCTAATTCATCAAAAAGCTGAAAAGCTTCGGCAACATTCAAAAGCTTTTTCATTTTGAAGCGCTACCAACAGTCAGCCCGCACCGCAACAACTAGGAGAAATAAATGAGTACTCCTATAAATTTCTAATAACGTTAGTTGGCGCGCCGCGGTCAGTTTGACCGAACTTCTCTTTCGGATACCATAACTTCCAAGAATTTCACAAGAATGTAACCAAACGGGGCTAGAGGATACTTCGAAGGTAAGTTACACAATACATTCCACTCTATTTGAAAAGTATGGGGAGGTACAACAGAAAAAGCATCCTGCTTAGTCGTAGAAAATAACATGAGATAATGATAGTTGTGATTCTTCTAAGTCTGTGTTAAATATTCCTGTTTTGCTATGTCCGAGTTCCGTGACAAAATCTTTCAAACCTCTGCAGCTGTTATTTTAACTTAAGTGTTTTATTTTGCTTGGGCATAACAAATGAGCATGAGAGAATAAGAGTTGTTAATCTTATGTTAAATCCATCTGTTTGCTCTGATCAATTGCAGGAGTCAGCGCATTTATTGATCAAATCCAAATGAATAGGATCTGTTATTTCTAGATGCGAGTGACTAACATCTGTGTTTTCGGAGGCATAAGGTAAATTAAACGACCATGGAGAAAAAGCCTTGGTAATTTGTTGCGTTCATGTTATTTTTAGAACCATTTCCAGTAGAACCATCAGTCAAATTATAGAGGCTTGTCACTGCGTATTATTTCTAATGATTGTAGTGAATGTAATTTGTTTAGGGCATAATCAGCACAAATTATGTTGCTCCAATAAAAGTACTTTGACAACCAGTGCCCGTTGCTTATGAATAAGGGAAAGCTAATTGTGCATAATTGTGGTAAATTGGGAACAACATAGCATTTCAACTGAAAGTTAAACAAACTGACGTAACAAATACATATATCTAAGTTCGCGTGATGAATATATGGTATAATTATTTTTTTTCTTACGTCGAACAGATAAAACCAAAACACGAACTTATACTTGTTGCTCGACTTGTGTGTGGACCTTATCAGAATTTGATAGCATTGGGCGTGTTCCAGCTTGACCTACTATGGAGGATAATGAACCTACCTGTCATCGATTGTGCTTTAATTTACGATATATAACCTAGTATTGATCAAATCGAAACCATTAAGAATAAACCATTAACTGGTGTTTACGTAGATCCTACGTGCTTCAAAATTATGTGCTGCATTTGATATTCACGTCTCTGCTTACAATTCTAGATTTTGTGACAGATAAAGACCGTTAGTCAGTTTTATCTGATTTACGAAGCTAGCATGAATCTAAACAAGTATCCACGATACTATAATGTGTAACAGAAAAAAATGACTTCTTTTTTTAGAAAAGGTCATTCCAGCTTAGGAAACATAATTGAGAATATGATTTACTCATTGGTTTTAAGGCACGAGCTTTCCCATAGAATATATTAGTATTCATAACCCTCTGAGTGTCATGAAATTTGCGAGTAGTGTAGTGTTGCTTTACCCTACAACTCGCGTAATGATTAAGTAAACATATTTTCAAAAGAATCCATGGGTTATTCCTACATTTAGAAATATTCTATTGGATATTTCTTTGGAATATAATATTTATTTCTAACCAATTTGTTGGTCCTTTCCTTTGAATCTATTTCTTCGGAACGAATTTTGTGGCTCATATTTCTTTATAATAGAATCTTTTGGAAACATTCTATTGGTCCTTGCTTTGAAGGGAAATCTTTGAACAAATTCCGTATCCCCCTTCCTTAAAACATATTCCTTTGGAAATATTCAATTAGCTCATTCTGTAGAATATAAACCTTAGGATTATATTGTTAGTTTCCTTAGAACATAATATTTTGCAAACATTTTGTTGGTAGAGATGGTCGAAATTGGTTAGAAGTATACAGGGAAGGCTGAATGTTGCAAGGTGGAACTATACATATGAACTTCTCAGAGTGTTAAGGTGTTTTGTAATATAAATTAGGAAATAACGATTACTAGAGAAAAGGCTGTCAAATATGATTTAAATATGCAGGGCGTTTTGAAACATCAAGTACAAACTTTAAGGTATAGGAACAAAAAATTAAAACAAGTTCGCATGGAGATATGTCGCCGCAAGAGCCACCTGGCTTTGCAAGACAACCCTTTTCATCAGTTGAACAGTTTGTACATGCTTCAAAGCAGTATGGAGCATATTACTGTATATTATTGTAGTATGTGTTCGTACATTTGAGAATCTGCTGTTGAACCGAAAAATGTACACCTGCTGTTAAAATGTAATATTATAATTAATAAAAATAATTTTGCTCATAAACTAGCCATCTTCTTTTCTACACCTTAAAGTACTGCCTAAAACAACTAGATGGCACTCGTGGACATGCAGCACTTTGTGGAATACGGTTTCATTTTAACTTCCCTACCTCTTAAAGTTTGTATGACAAGTTTAAACCCCCTGTACACATTTTGTGTTTTGGAGTATTTTTTAATTTTTATTGAACTGTTTGAGAAAGTTTTTATCCTAAATATAAATTCATATTTAACTTGACCAGCACTTCAAAGATTCTAAATGCTGTTTCAAATCGGTGAAAATGCAATAAGAGAAATATGTGTTCTTTTAAAGATAATAATTTTAATTCATAAATATAATAATTAGAATATAAAGAGCTAATAAAATTTAAATGTCAAAAATATTATGAACATTATTTAGTCTTGAGATATCACATTATTTCATTTAAAATTTTGTAGGATAGTTATATTTTTGACAGCTAAAATATAACACAACTAAACTTTTTAAGCACATTCGAACAATCTCAGTTTTTACCAACTACTTTTTATGAATTATATTAATCTTAAAATACTTAACGAAACTGAACATAATGCGTTTACCTAATAAAGAATACGATTAAAAATATCATGTACTTAATTTAACAACCATGTAACATGATAGCTAAGCCATCAATCAACTCCTTTGCTGTATTAAGCTAACCCCAATAATCACATAATTTTCCCAACTACTGTCTTATAAATCATGTAAATTTTAAAATCCTTAATGCAACTGAAGATAATGGGCTTACATAACACAATTCAAGATTAAAAATATTTTATATTTAATTGAATAGGTAGCGGGGAATAATTCTAGTTCGTTTAGGTTTTTTCGGTTTCCAAGAAAATCCTCTTAACCCTCATAATATGGAGCTTCATTTGTTTAATTCTGCTCTGGAACGCACCCTCACACCGAAGTAGTATCATAAATTATTTTGGTTCATTCATCTCGTTTATTTCCTGACGTTAATTTACGTTGTCAACTTTACACAGAACATTTAGCTACTTATACATTCTATTCTCCGGAGAAACTTAAGCTGACAATCCGGGAACTGAAAAAAGAAAAACTTTTTACGTCTAAGCGAAAGAAACCCGGTAAAAGAAAATAAAAATCCGAACTTCAGCTATCCAGAGATAGCTGGCTTTGAGCAAGTACAAGAATAGAGATAATCGCCTAGACTGAGATCAGGGAAACCGAATGAACAGGAGCTTGGTTGGACAGTCCTGCTGTTAAGATTGAAGAATGATCCGTTTTGCTGTGACAGGATACTAGAGCCTTGTTAAATCCTAATTCTTTTTCTGTTATTTTTCCTTGCGGATCTTGATCAGGATTATTTCGACCAAAAGATCGGAGTAAAGTGGATTACGTTGTAAACGGTGATTGATGTAGTTATGGCGTCGCTCCTTGGACAAATGTGAACGTAATAGAATAATTGGTTTAGTCTTTTAAATTGTACGTTTTATTTATGGCGTGATTCTAGAATTTATAGCAGGTTGAAATAGGTTACTAGTGTACTGAATAAAATATAATTTAATATATTGGATAAGTGCATAATATAGTTCAGTAATTCTAGTTGTAAAACCAATATCTGCCTTTTTCTATTAAATTACCATGTGATGATGGACGTATTTCTGTTATCAACCTTCCTGGTACTTAATAATTGAATGATATATCTTTTCATTAGCAAAATTTACTAAATCTTGATGGATAAAATACCTCCTCACAAGAAGAAAAATGACCAGATCTTGATCTCATCATCATAAAAAATCTTCAATAACTTGATACGAGGTATCTCGTAATTTTAAAAAAATTGGAGAGATCTTGATGGATATGATGGATACGATGACAGTTATTTCCTCAAAACCACTTTTGAGTTTAAAAATAACGAAAATATTTATACAGTTGGTTGGGATTTTATAGCCCTAAGTCCAGAAACGAAAAGCTTCGCGAAACTCAAAATGGATTGGATTAGATGTTGGTTTTTTGTCACTTGGTCCAAAACGGAAAAACTGCGATACATGCAAGACGGAATATAGATAAAATCTGCTCAGATGGCAAAATGTTATAAGTCACTTTTCCCAAAAAATTGAGTAAGTCCCATTCTGGAGTCTGGTGTGTTAATGTTTAGATGGTGGCAAAAAGTATTTTTCTCTTTCACTTTATAAGAAAACAAAGGTGGAAAAAAATGTAATAAGTCAAAAACCACAGAACCACATGTTGAATCTTAAAATTGCTGTCACCGAAAAATTAACAAAATGTCTTATAACATTTTGCCATCTGAGCACAGAAATACTCAAATTGAAAGTCAGAACAACAATAAACAGAGTATATTTTAATTACGCTATACACGGAATGCATAAAATGTGATAGGAAACCTAAAGCATCTAATTATATAAATATGTAATAAACAAGAAATAATATCCATGACAAAACAATATAAATCATGGAATGATAGTTTACAAGTTTGAATATGGTATTATTACATAAAATAAATAAAAAGTATTTATATACCTTTTATCATGTATATACTTTTTATTTTTCTCATGCTGTATATTTACGTAAATTAATTTTACTATATTACTCTATCACGAATTTCGTTTTCAAGTTTAGTAACGATAGTAAACGATAGTAAAAAAATAGCATATACTTTGAGTTGAAAATTTTAATTGATATGCCTCTATAAAGTAGTCGTTTTGCTACTGTAGGTGTAATTAGACCTCGAACCTCTGAAACTTAATTTAATACAATAAAGTTAAATTAAATTATCTTAAACAAACTTTAGTATTATACATCAAATAAATTATATATATATATATATATATATATATATATATATATATATATTCACAACTTTTATTTAACAATCAGACCACTCAGATTAAACGTAGAACAATGTTTTGGTGTTTTATTTCTTTCCTTGTATTAACTTTCTCCTGCTTTGCGATTTCCATTGTGATCGCGTTGGGAATTGAGTTCACAAATTACTAACATTATCATTATTGGGAGAATAATTCATTTCTTAAAACCGGTTTTAAGCAGTTTTAAACTTAAGTTTTTCTCTTAGTAATATCTTAAGGGTAATAAATAGTTTAAATTAAAAAAATCAATAAAAAAATTAAGTTTTTGATTTTGGCGTTAAAATGAATTGATATCAAATACTGTGGATATAAAAAATAATTTTTAAATTATTATACTTTTGACGAATTTACATGCACAACATCAAATATGTAGTATATAAGTATAGTAAGTCTAAAAAATACGTTTTTCTCCGATTGAGATTTTTTGACATTTTTTGGATTACACAATGTCTTTACTGCCCATTTGTATTTAAATATGCTTATAGTGCACCTTTCACTAGCTGTGCCATTTCGTACAAATGTTTCTATTTTTTCTTACTTGAGTCAGTTTGGAAGTTTTGCACCTAGGTCAGTTATTCGTAATTCTTGTTCATAATGCATAAATGGTGTGTATTTCGTTCATCACTTATGTTTAGCTATATGAAACTAATTGGACAACAGCATCCTGAAAGATAATTGGATAAAAACTTATTGTAGATTCTATAAACATACAGAAGCAGAACAAAAATATATATTAGTATACAGATATATGTATAATAATATATAAGAAATACATATATAAATAATATATAGAAAAAAATATATATAAAATATACAAAAAAAATTATAATACAAGTATATAAAAATATTCATTACTAGTTCTAAAATCGAAGTGTAACTTTCGAGCATAACGGTTTACAGTTGAACTAATACATCTCGTTTCAAATTTTATTTCTGATTCTATTTAATCGCACTACGTAAAGCCCTGTAAGAGAACAATTTGGAGTGCATTCAAATTTATCAAGATTTGAATCAAGATCTTACCCGAGATGCCATTACCTTCAAATTAATCTGTAAAACTTTGAGCAGACTAACTTAATTATAACATCTCAAATTAAAGATTTGGGCAATTAAAATATTTAAAAGAAACGCACATGGTCTGCCAAACTCCTCTGATCCCTGAATGGAGAAGACCCGGGGCAAGAAGCAGGAACTGAAATCTAGTGCTTTAAGAAATGCCCAATCGCAATCCCGACTGCTGCCTGCACATCTCCTTAATGGTCCAAGTCCATTCTTGAGCCTCCTGTATCAATCTTGAAAAGAGATCCTTAGATTGCATGTTTTCCTTTACTTCTTGTGCTTTGTACATGCCCCTCTTCTGTATTTATGACCTCTAGATGGGAAAGTATTACCAGTGTCATGGTACTGAGGCCCGAGAAAATGGGGAAGGGTTACCGTTACTGTGGTACTGGTCCCGAAAAAAGGAGGTTGGATTACCGGTACCTCTAGAAAAAGGGGTTCAGCTGGGATATGTGGGTTGTTTATTTACTGTAATATGCAGTATGGTTTGGGAGCTGACTATATATATTTGTGTACCTTTTATTGGGGTCAGTCCTTTGCCCTTATAATGGCCCCTTTGTTTTGATTGGGGCAGTCGTATATCCTAAAAATCTGAGGGGTCCTCTTCTTTTATACATTGGGACAAGTCGTCTGACCTGATAATGAGGCTCATTGTCTAATTTTGTATGCATCATTACGTCTCTATTTGGATCCGACGTTTATCCTTATAATGGAACTCGTCGTCTGCAATTATGTTCGAGCCCTTGAACTACCCTTATATAAAGACCCGTCGTTTATCATGATATTAAGGTCCGTCATCTAGATTTATATTAGAGCCAATCGTCTCTTAATATTGAGCCTTCAACTATCCATATATTGAGAGCCTTCGACTATCCATATATTGGGGCCCCTCATTTGTCCTTATATAGGAGCATTCGTCTATCCTGGTACTGGTGTATGACGGACTATTTTATAGTATCGGCCCATCTACTAGGTTAACATGGAATACCCTCACATCGGTCCTCCAGCCCCAAGTACCAGGGTAGCTTCATCATAGTCGAAGAGATGCAATGTTCGGATTGATCAAGAGTTTTAATGTAAGTATAAACAAAAACTCAATACAAAGATAGGCGGTAGGCCACAATATCATAAAATAAAAATATGTATTTCTTGTAGTCATTACTCAACTTGTACATCACAGCTGTGTAAGTTTTTCTCCATTTCTCTGCACACGCATCGCACATCTATTTCGTTCTGTATACAGTCAACACTTAATTATCATCAAGGAAAGGGCAATATCTTCTTCATTTGGAATCCAATAGGCATTCTTGATTAAGGGGTATCTCGTAATTAACAAAATCGGTCAGACCTTGATTGACGAGATATCTACTCAAAAGCACTTAAGGGGTTATTTTTTTAAATTTGAAAAAATTTAGTACAAATTTTGATAAATAAACCACTTGATCCCCTTCTTTCCACGGATCAAGGTACCCTAAGTGAGGTACCTAGCTCTCTACCTCTTTTTCTTCCTCATCAGTACCTTAAATAATGTACGAAAGGCTCCAACAGATAGCGAGCGTGAATTCGACCGAACGCTTAGAAATCATTCAAGTCCAACTTGGTCTATGAGCTTGCACCACTTGTCCACTAAGAGGGTCATATGTGGAATAGATTACTGAGATTCGTTTGGGAGTGATTAAATTTTGACACGATATAAGACCACCTAACGGGCAAAGCTAATTACGATCACAATGGGAGGATTACGTTGAGCTTATGTTTCAGTCTTGCTAAATCCCTACCCAGTTCTGCGATGCCGCAATGGAAGGAAGAATAGGTTGGATGTGGGCCAGACGAATAATACGTGGTTTTGAATCTTTTAGGCAGCTAAAGTAAAACTTGGTTTTGCTGCCAGCAGGATTAGATTTTACATATGCCTAAAAGTTAAGATCTCAATAATTCAGGCTTGATTCTGACTTTTTATCATAATTACTATCACTGACCTTGAATGCCATGAGTGTATTTAAATGGTTCGATATAAAGTATTAAAAATAAAAGTTGGGTTGGGTCTCCATAATTTAAAATTTCTTGGTTTGGTTCATACGTAGGTATTTTATTTAATGTCTCTCTGGAGCAACACGATGTAACATTGGTAAGTGTCAGGGATCAAAGCTGAAGAGAAATATCTGAGGTAACACCACGTAACTGTGAATCATGGTTAGATGACGAGGTCACACCTGAGTTGGCACCCCACTCTCAAGGCGTCCAAACACATGAGAACATTTGAAGACACGAGAGATTTAATATGCACCAGCCCCCCTTTGTACGCTACGGTCTTTGGTTAGATTCAAACTTGCAACCCTCTAGTTGCCAATCCGTTACTCTTCGTATCGGACTAGCACGGTGCTTTGGTTTGGTTGGATGAATGACTTAGTTTGTCAATGTACGATCGTATTTTCTATCCAAATGCTAGTTTAACTGAGTCCTCGAATCCAAATTACTATTAACTTCTAAATCCGTACAAGAATTGGGTGCATTCCTTTTTAATCCAAAATCATAATGAATTCGATAATTTCTTAGAGTACTAGAAAAAAACACGACGTGATGACGAGTGCAATTGTGGGAAGACAAAACTTTACGTACATAAAAAAAAATTAAAAAAACAACATTGTTTTATATTAAATTTCACTTTTTTCTTTAAAACTACACACAACTTAAACTTAAACAAAACCGTTGTTAAAAACTTTTTAACTGACACCAAGGTAGAATAATGGTAAAAATAAGGAAATTCTTTTTCATCCTCTATTTTGAAGCACACAAAAGTTTTTACCAACTCGGTTTAATATCTTAATACTCTAGGCCTGTCTCCAGCTTCTCAACCATCAATCGTCGAGTAGTCCACTCGAATTCTGGAGTGATAAAGAATGGTTTCGATACGCTTTTAACGGCATTTGAGATTCTCTATTGTCAGGAATTTTAGGGCGGTCGTTGAGATGGTCTTCAATTATTTTGTCCCGTTTGCAAAGAGGACAAATAGATCTCGCTACTCCATTACGGTGTAAGTTTTTTGTAGGTAGTCATGTCCGGTAAGAAGTCGAAGACAAGCGTCTCCAACAGCTTTGGGTAAGGAACATGGGATACTTTATTCTTCGATAAAGCAGTCCAGTACTTTTCTCTGCAGGAGGTTAAAGAGACAATTAGTGTCGTAATCAAAAGGTGAATTTAAACCTCTTGCTTGATTTCAAACTCCCTGGTCACAAATCGCACGATTAGTATGATATTTCTTTGTAGGAAGGGGATACAACTCTTGTTACCAGACCCAGCAGACCTGCAACAGTTTATGGTATTTCCTGGTTTGTATATAGACAAGCCTCTATATAGACTCTCTTGGTTTCTATATAGACGTAAGAACATATACAAGTCTCTTGATGTAACAGAGAGGCAAAATTGATTTAGGTTTGGGAAACTGTGCAAAAGCCTTTGCCAATTTAACCGCTTATTCACCACCATGTATACGACAGTGAGTTTTAATCCACTACTAGACAACTTTTTCTTAACTCTCCTAGTGGTTTTGACGAGATACATCGGCTATTAAGATCTGACGAATTTTTATAACAGCATGATACCTTGTGGCGTGATATATCGTCATCAAGAATTTGCCGATTTTGTTTATGATGACGTGATCGGCATCTAGTAATTTTTCTATTAAAGACGAGATATCTCACCAACAAGATGTAGTCCATTTTGCTTATGACGAGATAGATCTTCGAAACATCTACCAGAAGGGTTGACGTTTCCCAAGGTGGCTTAATTTTACCCCATATCGATGCAAAACATTATATTCATTTTAATATAACTGCCAGAAAAATATGACCATTGGTTCTGTTCGAAAATTTGATTGATACTTAATCTGCTGTTCTCTAGCAGAAAATTCATCAGGGGGAAGTAAAAGAAGAGCGATATCATCGTATTCTCGATGCATCAAAGAACGATATAACAAGAGATTACTGTTCACACCATCTAATGGTGACTTAGTTTTACTCTACATCGACGCACACGATCATATTCAGTTTAATATATTGCCTAAAGTGTGACAGTTGAAAAACTAGATCAGAATTTCTTTGCTGTTCTTAAACAAAAAATTAGTTAAGGACAAGTAAAATAATATCAATATTTTAATTAACGTTGCATTGGAGAAACATTACGAACTATTGGTAATGGTCCGGGATCAATCAAAGCCGGAGGCAAAGTCAACAAATTGCGATATAGTAAGATGTTGCTGTCATCTCGCCTAATGGTGATTTAGTTTTATTTTGCATCGATGCTCAATATAATAATTAGTTTAATATAATTGATTTAAAAATGATCGTTGAACTCCCAGTTCAATAAACATATTGAGATTTTCTTTGTTGTTCGCTAACAGAAAATTCAGAGTTGGGGACGAATAAATAAGAGCAATATATCCGTATGCGCCATACATCAAAGAATGATATAACAAGAGGTTAACTGTACATCTAACCGCTGTAATGTGTGGGAAAACCACATCTTAAGAGCTGTCGGTGATGTCCTTTTTTCCGGGAAAATTGAAACTTGTTGCGATTCACGTAATCTCTTTCAACAGCAATTCAACTAGACGCTCCTCTTTTTGTTTACACCTAAGCGAGTGCAAGAACACATCTCGGAAAGTGCTTTGCGCCTAATGCGATGCCGAGGTTTAAATGGTAGTCAAATCAACGGCTGCGATGTAGTGTCTGCTCTCATGCCGAGTGGGAAAACATCGGGGGCAGGAAGTGCGGACCGGGAATCATCATTTTCGTGACAACGGTCCATCAGGTTGTGAAATGGCGTGAGTTATTTTAAATGTCTGAATTTTCTGCGGTTCAAACGATTCGCGTTTGCAACTTTTTTCCTGTTTTCTTTCATAAACGTAAAGGTGCGCATTGACTCTGGTTTTTTGTGAGCTTAATTAACGTTCCGCTTTGTTGTAAAAAAAGGAACGTGTTCTTCCAGGTAAATGAACGTGCCAGAGATGATTGAGTTCTAAAATAAGATTTCAGGAAGGGTAAAAAAATGTAATTAAAACCCTTTGTGGAAATTGTAATTCGGGGCAATTATTAGGTGCTGTTATTGATTAAAGAATTTAAAATAGCCACCTTACTATGGTAGGTGCGAATAGACAGATGTTTAAAATAATAAAATATTTAATGTATTTATTGTGGGTATAGCTGTTATATATTTGTCCTGAATTCATTTGAGATGGGTAATTTTTTTAGTAACAATGTAACATTTTAATTTTAATTGAAGTTTTAATAGAAGTCGAGTGAGAAATCAATTTAACCCGAAATAAATTACTTGCCATTGCAAATCCATTGAATTATGGGCCAATTAAATTCATGGGCACTATATTTGTTACCTTCTATTTTATTCTAAGTTAAATTAGCAATTATGATAGTTATATAAATATTTTAACCAGCCACTCGTCAGTTAAATTTTTTCTGCTACTAAAATAAAATAGCATATGATACCCAGCTAAATAGATTGAAAAATATCGTTTTTATTGAACATATATATTTATAAGTGTCCTTAAAATACTGGGGTTATTTTTGAGGTGAATTTAGCCTGTTTAAAATTTATAATTGTTTCTGAAAGGTATATTATGTAGCATAAAAGTCATTTTTGAGAATCCTACCATTAAAGGTTATTAAAAAGGCTCTCAAATAGTATGTTCTAATCATTCAAATATGAAAAAAAAAACTTTTTTGATGGCTACAAAGAAAAATACTTCATTTAAGGTTTAAAAAATTGTCTAAATAAAAAAAAAATATCTCAAAATAGATATTTTGATGATTTTACACCTCTGAAGGTTGAAATATCCACACGTAGTGTATTATTGCTTTTACCACTTGAAACAATTAATGGCTAAATAATTACATCTTTTTAAGCTCTCAAATAGTATGTTCTAATCATTCAAATATGAAAAAAAAAATACTTTTTTGATGGCTACAAAGAAAAATACTTCATTTAAGGTTTAAAAATTGTCTAAATAAAAAATAAAAAAATCTCAAAATAGATATTTTGATGATTTTACACCTCTGAAGGTTGAAATATCCACACGTAGTGTATTATTGCTTTTACCACTTGAAACAATTAATGGCTAAATAATTACATCTTTTTAAGCAATGCATATATTCTTAAAATTTTTATAAAAATTACATTTATGATTTCCTGGAAATACATTTCTTTGGATCGATTCTATTGGCCTATTCTGTAGAACATAATTATTTGGGAACATAATATTTCTCATTTCCTTAGAATAGAATCCCTTGGAAATATTCCATTATTTCTTTCTCAGAAGAGATTATCTTGAAAAAATTATATTTTACTTTGTAGAATAGAATCTTTTAGAAATTTTATATTGCTCCCTTTCTTTAAAATATAATCTTTTGGAAATATTATATCACTTATTTCCGTAGAGCATATTACTTTAGAAATGGTCTATTTGCCAAGAAAATCAAAATTAGTTAGATGTCATTGCAGAGAAGAATACAGATTGCAAGGTGGAAATATGCGTGTCAACCGTTCCAAGAGTTGAAAGTCATCTTAAAAGCAAATTCGGAACTAAAAATAAAACATGAATTATGTACTAATACATATAAAGTAGTCACATGCATGATTATTTTATGTTTCTTTTAATAATATTTCCAAAGATACAAGCTCTATATTTCAAGCATTTCGAAGTCATTTGAAATTTAGTATTGAACGAAAAAAAAATAAGAAAGAAAACGTCAACTTCATATTGGTAAAAGATTGTAATATCCTTATGGCAATATTTATAATATTTAAAATATCAATATTTCTAGTATCGGTGTGTAACTTTGAGTACAAAACTTAATAAATGTGTTGTAAAGTAGTTTCATTCTTATAAAATTCAAATATGGTATAATATAATAGTAAAATCAAATTACTCATATGTTTAAAATCTTAAATACAGTAACAAGAATAAACAAATCTGAATAAAGTTGAAGACCTATACGAAATTCAACACGTGTTTCAATACTTAACATATGTGTTTAATTAGTTGTACATTTTGACGTATTTTCTTGACACATTTTAAGTTAATGAAGGAGGAAAATCAGTTAATAAAATTCTATGAATAATACTTCTTTTATTCTATATTTTGTTCAAACCTAAGTTCTTTGCACTTTCTTGTTATTACAGTTGTCTACAAAGTTTTTTTTTTAATCAACGCACTTCTCGTTAAAAATAAAAATCCTTTGAAAGTATCCATATTAATATCATTGAAGCTAATCTCATCTCAGCTTATGGAAAATTACAACGGGTGTTATAAACAATGTCGCAAACCTATATTGTAATTCAAAGCCTCAAATGTCAAAATCCACCGTCTGTCCCAGAAAACACAACAACTTTAATCACCTTGTTTGCTAGAATTGTAAGACGAAACTTCTGTTGTAGCAGTGAACAAGGAAATTGGAAATTTTGTAGAATCGAAGTAGAATGAACTGAATTATTTCTTAACTTTGGAAGTCCTCCAAAGATCCAGGCAGGAGATAAACAGAATTCGGCTTGAATATTTCATAGTAAGAGAATGTGGCTTCCGACCACCCAATTAGATCAATCAATTGCGTCACGTGGTAGCCAGAGTAGGATAAAGACCAAACTTTCACTTGACTTATTTAATGATTGAGGAGTTTGCAGGACTTTCGGAACGATGTGGACTTCAGGAAATGCAGTTTTCTAATTACACTCCAGATAAGGTAAATAAGTAGTTCAAAATGCCTTTAACCCTTTGAGGGTTGTACACGAATATATCCGTTCTGCAACTTGTTGTCTTTTCTGCATGCCTTCTTACCAGTTTTGTTCTCTTTGACCAATAGAATACATCATAGGATTTTTTGAATCAATTATATATGGTTATTAAGTTATCAAATGTAACCTAGGTTAAAAACGATACGGCTGTAATCTGCAGTCTTCCCTAAAGGGTTTCTAACCAGTTTTGACCTCATTGCCCAATGAAATGTGACGTAGTATTTTGCAATCAATTAGATATGTTTATTTAGTTATTAAATGTAATGTAGGGTTAAAACGATACTGCTGCAAACTGTAGTTTCTCTGTATGACTCCTAACAATTTTTTTCCCTTTTTGGCCAATTGAATGTTTAGTAGGACTTTAGTAGGAATGGTAAAAACGAAACTGCTGCAACCTTCAGGCTTCCCTGCACGAGTTTTAACCATTTTGACCTCTTGTGCCAATATGTTTCATAGGATTTTTAACGTAATTAAATGTAGTTATTAAGTCAGCAAATGGTATTAGTATAAAATTGATGCTACACTATTTGGAATAATCATGACACTCGGAGGATCAGCTAGGGAGGTAACTAATTATCGTCCCACTGGAGCAAAACAATGGGCCATTGACGAAGGTCCGGTACCAATCCCAGAGTTGAGGATTAAGGAGAGTTGTTACCGAAAATTTTTTTAAATGTACATCGTGATTTTTTAAGAAGTTGGAATATTTATTACTTTTTCAAATAAAGTAACTTCATGTTCATATTTCAAATCCCTACTATAAATTTTTAAATAATAATGACCTCAAGTAAAATGAAATTTTGTCTGTAAAAAGTTTTCAAAATGAACAATTTATTTATTCGCTGTAACTTTACCCTTGTTTCTAGAACTTTCTTAAGTCTCTGAGGGGTTCACACACGTTAACTACCGACAAGCTTCGATCTTTTTAACCAAATGCATGTTTGCTAGTGTTCTTAACACCAATATATGTTATTTAATTATTATGGTATTGGCGTGTAAAAACAATTATACTACTCGGAAACCTAGTGAAGCTCGGAGATTTAACATACTCTATATGCATCATATATAATTCTCTAGTAACCACTTTGTTATACGTAGAGTAATTGTTTTTGTACAAATATTTTAAAACATAAAACAAAATTTGGGATTTTCTGGTTAATTGTAAGAATATTATGTTACAAAAATGTTATACAGCGTATTACTAAATGATCACATTATTAGATAAGCAAATGACTATTGAGTTGGCAAATTTGAAAGCTGTATATTCCGTATATTCTGAGGAATGGTACATAGAAATGAAACACTTTATTACTGTCAGTGTTGCTTCTTCTGGGGACTCCCACTAATGTACTAGAATAGCATATAGTAGGTAAAATACGATTAACCCTGCAAGAGGTTTCGAACTGATATCTCGTCCATAATGAAATGATCAACTTTGCTAATGACAAGCTGTATCGTCATCAATATCCTCGTCCGCGAGGTGTGGAGGATTGAAGAGTGAGGTGCCAGCTCAGGTGTTATCTTGCCATCGGAACGTGGTTCAAAATTTCGCGGTGTAGTCTTCGGATATTTCCCTGGGGGATTTATCTCGGATCATTGCCAATATCCCGGTGTGTTGTTCCAGTGCGACTATAGTTAAAATACCTACCTACCTCGTCATCAAAATATTGCTGACTGTTTGTATATGATGACTAGATAACAAGAGGTAGTCAGTTTTCTTCCAATGACGCGAGAGTAATCTTATCCATCAAGATGTTGTTAGTTTTGTAACGACGAAATGCTTCATCGAGACAACCACCCAGAGTGTTTAATAGGGTGGGTCATTTTTTTCTACTTTTTTAAGAGGCACAGCAATAAAAAGAGGCTAAATAGTCTTAACACAACATGTCTGAAATATTATTACGTTATGATTAGTCTAACTGCCTCCGGATTCATATCAAAAAGGAACAACACCCTGAGCCTGTATTCGCCTCGCCGGTTTATAGCTCCGGCCGCAATATAGCGAGATTGTGTTGCGCTCGTTTGCCATATTTTATCATGGATCGTAGTCGTGCAGACAGGAAATGTCCGTTATTTGGTAATACTTAGTTGTTTGACCCGTTGTGTTGCTCCAGTGCGACGTTAATTAAAATATCTACCTACCATTGTTTGGTGGTTCAAGTGATAGTAAATGCGATGTTACCAACCCACGAATATGTAATGTAGTTCTCTGAGTGGAACCGGCATAAGATAAAACGTGATAATGAAACGAATATAAAGAACCCACGTTTAAGAAAAGAGAGGACATTGCAAAAAATTGAATAAATATGGTCAGTAACTTTCATTCATACTGTCCAACATATACGACTGAAAGCGATGTCGAAGGCTTGTCATCTGAAAGGCAAAAATCTTTTAAAATCTGACCCTAAAATACGGAAGAAGAAATTAGAAGAGCTTCGCCATATCAGTAAAGTACTGTTAGACAATTCATCCTGCAAGTGTATGAACATCGATCAATGCCATTTATCCCAAACACATAAAAAATACCTGTCAATGAGAAAAGCTTCCTAATCGACCAACGAACCACTAGAAGAATGGTGATATGAAACGTAGTTATTATTACAACGAATAAAATATTGAACACATTGTAAGGAAAATGCTAAGGCAAAAATCAGTTTCAGTCCCAAAAAGAAATCACAGGAAGCTTAATGTGTCGACTTCATCTGAATCTAATCAATCGGACAGTGACACTATAATCGAGCCACAGCTCAAGCCTCAATGTAGGCGTGGATTATATGCCTACTTTATATGAATTACCCTTCTTACACTTAGTTTTACATATTGATGGCAGCAAATTGGGACCTGAGACATTTACAGGAAGAATCGGCTAAGATCTAGCAATGTGTGAAAAGAGGCCCGTTGTTCGGTTTGAATGTATTTCAACCTGAGTATTTTGTCCAAGGTATTAGCACAGACCAAACATATTTGTACAGAATAGTATCAGTGGTTTCAACAGGAATATATCCTAAAGATTTTTATAAAAAAATCGTCAGGTAAAATGTAGCATGCCCGATGGCTAACTCGTGCGAACAGAATTCTACGTTTGTACGTTTCGATGGATTCTCCTTATGATAACTTAGTAATTTTTGCAATGTATGTCATCAAGGTTTACGCTCCAACCTGGTTTGCTTTGAAGATTCACCCTTGCTGTAAAGATGGAGCACGGTGCTGTAAAAACTCATTGCTGTAACTATATTTGCCCACAGAACTGAAAGCCAAAATAGATCTCGTAATCAAAAAGAAACAGACACTCTGAAATTTTATTGAACGCAGTGCTGATCTACTCCGAATTGCACAACCGTGAACTGGCAGCCCGTCACATTTTGAAAGCCCGCAGTATTCAAGAAAATATACCCCGACTGTTTCTACTGTTAAATTTGATGCATCAATTTAAACCGATTTTCCGACTGGCAGGAGAATATATCGGATACAAAAGAAATCCAAATCTGACGAACACATCCGAATGTTTGTCGCCTAAAAAGCAGAACTGTATTTACTACGCCTGCCATGTCGCGCACACAAGCTGTTGAAAGGACGGTCAAGATTGTGACAGAAGCTTCAGCCACATTGAGCAAAAAATCTGACAGAGAGGGTTTCATAAAGAACCAAATAGAGTCTCGAAAAGCCATGCCGAAATTCAATAGCAAGACGCATTTTCGCGTTTGATGAAACATTATTAAAAAATATAAATGCCATTTTTGTGAATTTTTTCTTGCATTAAATAAATGTTATTCATACAATTTAAAATTTGCTTAATAGACACACATTTTTATACCTTTTTTAATCTTTCTGTAATAACTCATCAAAAAGAAGATATTTTTTCAAAATATGTGTTATCTAACGTCAATCAGAAGATGACATCCCATTCTAATAAAATTTTATATGTGAGCTAAAAACATCATTTGGCACTCCTCTTTTCTTGCTGTGCCGGATCGAAATCAGAAAAAAAAATCTCAATACAACGATGACCCACCCTAGTGTTTAATTCCTTTTCGTTCATTCAATTCATCTTTCCTGACTTTTAATAACCTGCTATTTTACTCCAGTGCGATGCTAATTAACCTACCTCACCATCTTTAGTTTCCTTTATCAGTTATTCTCTAAAATACTTTGCCGTTTGGAAATCAAAACTCCCCCTGTACATTAAAGTGGTCAAATAAGAACGAAAGTTTGCATTCAGTGAGACAAAATGCATCGTCTCAAATTCCACAGAGAAATGTACACGAATAACTCTAATCCGTCTTTTAATAAACAATTTTCTTATGTTACAATCTTAATAAAATATAACACTCTATGGGTCCCCATGTTAAGATATTTCTAGTTTTATGAACATTTGGATGTGTGTAGAAGGATAAACTTCCATGTAAAGAATCTCTAAGGGGAAGACAGTAATTTTTAACAATACTTTGGTGATTGGACATGGCGATACGCGAATCTCCTGTTGCATTAAATCAGCCGCACGAGAATTCAAGTTTGAATTTAGTACAATAGAAATCTTTGTTTCCAATGCTATAGGACAAAGGAAACCATGCATGAATAATTCGAATGCCTCCTTTAAAAGACAATCTCCATACCCTAAAAGTTTCTTTGTTTATCAAAATGTAATTCCCAATAGTTCTTAATCCAGGCTCGTCTTTGTTATTTATATTTAGATACGTAAAAGGAATGAACTCCAAGGTAAAAGCCATCATTTTCTACGGAAATTATTTTCTACGATTCTTTGCTTTTTGGAAGTTAACTCTCGAAGAGGCTGTGACGAGTTATCTCAACATCTGACAAATTTAGCTTAAGCTCTCCTCATCAGGATAATGTCGTTTTTCGTCTGATCACAAGATCAAAATCTAGTTAACCTTTGGCCAACGGGCGAGATATCTCGTTCATCAAGATCTGATCAGTTTTGCTAATAACGAAATTATTTCTAGAGTTAACCACCAGGAAGGTGTGAAGATCCGTCACCTGTGTACAAAATCGGGCATATGAGCAAACAAATATGCATTCTAGTTGCGAGTTTGAAACTTGGTCCAACCAAAGACCTTCCTGTACATGGGGATTGGTGCACGGTAAATCTATCATGACCTCAAATGTCCTCACGTTGGGATTGTGTGTAAGTTGGGATAGTGGAGCTTCAGCCCAGGTGTTCACCTCGTCTTCTGACATCTTCTGACGTCTTCTGACGTTCAAAATTCGTTGTGTTGTCCTCGGTTTTTTTTCCCATCAGGATCTATCCCAGTTTCCACTAGCCCGTTATTTTGCTCCAGTACAACGGTAACTATCTACTTTCTTACTTGATAAGGATTGTGGTACTCTATTTGCATACGGTAAAAATCTATTTGCTTATCCATACATAATTACAGTGATTCTCAATTCACTTTCAAATTAAGTTATTTATGGGCGTAAGAGGAATGAACTTCAAATAAAGTTGTTTCTAAGTGAAGTTATTGTTTTTCTTAGGGCCCTTTAGACAAACAGAATCCGGGTTAACCTAATTATTGTAGAAAATGGCTAACATACATTCGGGTTCATTGAAATAGAAAGCTCCGGATTCTAGCAATTTGAAGGGTTTTGTGATGAACAAGTTATTTAACGTTGAAACGGATTCCTAGAATTTTTGTTGGCATATATCTACTGTAATCACGTCGACACGGTCTGACCTGGATTCAACCAAATTCTGTTTTTGTAAAAGGAGCCCTAGAAGTTATTTTGTACAATCTTTTGCTTTTTGGAAGTCAATATTTTCATTGTTTTCTGATGTTTTTTGCAACAGTATGTGCTAAATATAGCTTATCAATGTACACAATGAGCAGTAGGCTGAAGTTAACCCATTAACGGCGGTTCATAAGAAAATTTGCTATTCGACATTTTAATTTTTAGTTGCCAATATATGGCAGGAGTGGTTCCACTCAGTGCTTTTTTTCTTTTTAAGAATCAACCATTCAAATCCTGCACTGGTTGTGTATATCCCAGATAGCTTTATCGGTGAACACGTGGTTCAAAGCTAGAATTTCTTGCGAGCGCGAATGATATCTCGTCATCATCGCTAAAGAGGCAAAAAAATTACTTTTATTACTGTTTTTGATCTATTTTTTGTAATTTATTGTAATGGCAGGAATCCATTGTTTATATTAATACAATAAAAAATCCAAATAAACTTATTTTATAGACGTTAGGAAGACGTATTGTTGATTGGCAAGTAATCTTGCCAATCGTCGGATGTGTGAAGTTCGGTACTATCGGTAGTTAGTTGTTACTTTGAAGGTTCCAATACCGATTTGATAATTTATTTAATTTGAAAGCTTGAACAGGGTTAAAATTTAATTACGATCTAAACATAAAATATATTATGTGAATATTTAATTGTTTTAAACAAAATATTTACCCCCCCCCCTTTTGTTTTTCAGTCTCACGTTAATTGAAGCATTAGATGCGTGTTCTTTGCTCTCGACAGTGATTCTGAGTCAGATAGTGGCCATAAAACTGCCAAATATAATAATTAGGTTATAAAGCCCCCTATTGAGGGAGAGAGAAGATGCTGATGCAGAGACTGACAAAGATTGCGATAGAAGTGATGACGAGGTGCAAAGAGATCTCGATCACTTGCCGTGGAGAATACTTTCCACCGCATGAGAAATAAGTCGTCAATTAGACCATGAAGAGAGCGATGCAGATGATCACCTAGCACTTCTGTTACCCGAAAGATGCCAAAGTGAATAAAATGTGAAAGTAGAAGACCTAAAAAATAAAAGAAAAAAGAACGAAGCTGGAACAAAAATCTAGAATTTTACTCCCATGAACAAACCTTGGATTTCTGTCACGAAAGTGTAAAATTTCTATTACAGAGTCTGAAGCGGTTCCTAACCAATGAACTCATACACCACATTTTAACACAACACTACTTTACCCATCTCAAAAAAAATATATTGTAAGAATTATTGGGAAGATTGGGAACACCTCTCATCGGTCCAGATAAATGCATCCGACCAACAAAGATATGGTAGACGGGATCTCATTGGCTTTACAAGTCAGACCAACAGTTTGGACGATGCAAAATTGTGGTGGAAGGTGAGTCCATAGATGCCAGAAATGTCAGGTTCCTCTACATCCTGAGTGTCACAAGACTTATCTCGCAGCATAGCCAAAACCAAGAGTGCATCAATTGTTTGAACTTTAGGGGTGATACTCGTTCCCAGAAAACTCAAATTGCTTTTTTTAATAAATATTAAATTTGAATATTAAATTGGCTTTTTAGGTTATTTACTTGGATAAACTGTTCATTTGAATATCTTCCTTAAATACAATGAGTAATTACACTCATGTCCTTAAATTAAGGATAATTCAAAGCCGAACTCTAAAGTAAAAATTTCACCTGTAGAATTATCGCACACATCTTCAAGAATAATATCCTCACTATAGGAAGCTATCAGATAACGCCGATAGTACTTCACAATGACGAGAGTGTAAAATTGTTCACAAACGTTCTGTAAGCCGCTTAGTGCCACATCCGAATAGTTATGGCACAGAGGACGCATGACAATCATATTTTAGAATGTAGAATTATCGACCGCCTGGAATGTGGACGTACTCGGACGGAAGTTTCAGTTGAAATTGGAATCGCCCAAAGTATCATCTCTAGACTTTGGCAACGATTCCAAAATGATGGAAATGTCAGATGACGTTACAGTACAGGTCTCAACCGAGTTACAACGCCAAATGACGTCCGGTATTTGGTGTAACTGCAAAAAGAAGCAGACGGAGCACATCATCCGATCTTTCTCGTCAGCTATCTTCAGCCACTGGTACGACAGTTTCAAGGCAAACCGTTTACAGACGTTTGGGACAAGTTGGTCTATATCGCAGACCTGTCAGACGTGTTCCGCCCACGGCAACTCACTTTTGTCAGAGGTTAGCCAGGAGTAGAGAACATGCAATGTGGACATCGTCACAGTGGGCTTGTATGATGTGTTCCGACGAGTCCAGGTTTAGCATTCAGTCTGATTCACGGCGGAAGTTCATATGGAGAACGCCAGGTATCCGCTACCACCAATACAACATTATTGAACGACGCCGTTACGGCGGTGCAGGATTGCTCGATGGGGCGGAGTTATATTAGGCTCCAGAATAGATCTACACGTTCAAAAAAAATATGGAATGGCCAGCATTCTCACCTGACTTGAATCCGATAGAGCATGTGTGGGACATGCTTGGCCGACGAGTTGCAGCCCTTCAACCACCTCCTACATGTGCACCGGAACTTTGGAATGCATTGCTTGCTTAGTGGAGTGATCTTCCTCAAGATCAGCTCGATAATTTGATCCTCATCATGCCTAGGCGTTGAACGGACTGTATTTCATCGTGAGGAGACATACAATGTACTAACCAACATACCAACCACGTCATGTTAAGTTTTGTAAGGTCGATATTTTTTGTAATTGCTCCAGTGAGCAAAAATCGTAGTTTTTATGAATGCTATCATACATATACCATCTTTTTTGTTCTTTATATTTTGTTTAATAAATGGGTTTTATGAATAAGTCACGTTTGTTTTGTTTCTGAACCTTTATTTGCCGGAACTGGCATTATCCTTAATTTATGGACATGCGTGTATATGGGAAAAAAATACAAATGCACTGAAATTGGTGTCTGTAGGAGGTGGCGCCACCAATATGGATCCACAACTGATCAATAGTCCTTCATATTGTTTGTTTTAATGTGTTATATAAATTTTTCATTGTTCTTTTTAAGTTTTTTGTGTTGTTCTATAAATGTGTAGAATATATAATACTTTTACAATTATGTGCACACTATAGACGATTGGTCAAAAAACTTCCACGTTAAAAATCATAAAAATAATTTTCGAAAAAATCTCAAAAATTTAATGTATAATTTCATTGATCTAAATAAAGAAGTTATAAGATAAAAAGTTAATTTTTAAAACTATTTTAAAGTCGCCTTTGATGGGTTAAAATTAGTTGTAGTAGAAAAAAAGTTTGCAGTAGAGAATAAATCTAAGAACCCCATTATTAGGTTAGACGACGGGTCCCATTATAGTAGTAGACGACTATTCCCAATATTACACAGTATAGACGATTTTCTCCAATAAAAGAGCAAACGAAGGGCCCATTATAAGGATGCGCACGCAACACAAAAGTCACACAACTAAAAATAGTCAGTTTTTAAAATAGAAATGGGTTTAATGTTTCATAACTGTGAAAACACATAGTAGACTGTAAAGAACTTCTGCCATCTAACGGTAGAGTGTTGAATTAAGAGATTTTCCAGTTTAATACTGGAAAGAGTGTACTTTTTCCATGTTGAGAAATGCACTTGCTCCAAAAATCACATATTTTGACAATTGTAGCCACTATTGTAGCCCATGAGCAACCTATTTCCATGCGACGTAATTAAAAGCGCCGTCTCCGAATCCAAAAAGCCCACGAAGCAAAAAATGACAGTTGTGACAGTCATAACAAACTAAGTCAGTACTATTGGGACAATGGATAGACTACAAGAATAATTCAAATCCTTTCATTATCAACGCTTCTCAATGGCAGATGTTTCTTTGCTTATCAAAAAATTTGCAGTGCTCATTCCAGTTTAAATTAAGATTTTTTTATTCTCATGGGCGTAACTGAACTAAGTTGGTAAATACAGTCGCACGAGGTTTTCCTAAGATAAACGATGCATTCTAAAGAAATGCAGATTTTTTGTTGCTGTCGGTTGGGTTGATTATGTGTTAAGATGCAAGTGCCATATTTGATTAAGGTGTTTAAAACATAAGACAGTGTCAAAGTTTTCCGAATGAGTTAATTTTTTACAATACCTTGGTTTTTACCTTGATTGATGTATTCATTAATTATGTACTGTAGCGGTCACATAAGCGAACAAGTATTTGTATTTGGTGTGCTTGATTTCATTGTCGAATCCAGAAAAGACGACACCAATGGCATTTGGTATCGGCTTCTCTGCCATGAATAAAAAAACAACAGAAGAGCGACATGCATAAGTAAACTAAACTGAATCAATGTAATAATGCAGTCTCCAAAGATAATTCAAATTTCTAATTTTAATCAACAATTCATGATGGTAAATGTCTCTTCGCTTACCAAAATTTTATTACATGGTGTTCAAACCAGGTTGATATTAAGCTATTTCAATTCACATGGAAGCAGCAGAATTAAACCTGAAGGAAGGCCGTACGACATATCTCTAAAGTATTCTTAGAGGAAGCATCGTTTGGCGTAATAATTATTTTCTATGATCCTTTGTATTTTGGAAATCAAGATATATCTGTTAGCTGTGTAATTAAGCGACCATGCGCGATAATATGTACGCATTTGATGTAGTGGATTCTATTATCGTATCCGGAGAAGGCGTTACCAATTACATATGATATCGTGTTCTCGGCCATGGAACTCATACATCGCAAAATGTCAGCTGAGCGATATACACAACCAAACAAAACTGAATCAGAGTAATTTTAATAATGAAGAGACTGCAAGAATTATTCAAATCTCCCGTTAAATCATAAATTCCAAATGGCAAATGTTTATTCTCTTTTCCAAATATAATAATATGGTCTTCGAGACAGCTTAATATTAAGCTATTTCTATCCACATGGAAGCAGATGAAATAAACTTGAAGGTAGGCCATGCGAGGTATCCACTAGGTATTTTTATTCTTAAAGGCACTGTTTTGCGTAGGTGGTATTTTCTAGCCTACCTTGCGTTTTGGAAGTCGTAATCTATGCATTAACTGTGTACTACAGCGGCCACAAATATATGTTTTATTTTGGTGTATTTGATTCCACTGCAGAATGCAGAAAATACATTTGTTATCGTCTTTTCTGCCATGCCGTTCATGCTGTAAAAAGTGACATCGGAGCGACTGACAAAACTAAACTAAACTGATTCAGAAATTTTTTGATAACGAGAAGGCTACAAGAATAATTCAAATCCCTCTTTTAATAAACGATTCACTAGGGTAAATGTTTCTGGCTTCTTCTCTCATCAAAATGTAATCCCTCTGCATTCAAGCCAGGTTCATACTAAACTGTTTCTATTCACTCAAAAGCAGCTGAAATAAACCTGAAGGTAAGCCATACGAGGTATCTCTAAGGTATTCTAAGAGAAGACACTGTTTTGCGTAGGAGTTATTTTCTACAATCCTTTGCTTTTTGGAAGCCGAGATCTATCCGTCACCGGTGCACTAAAGCGGCCATACTCGCGAACACAAGTTTGCATTCAGTGCACCGTCTCCAAAGCTATGGGGACAATGGAGACATATTACACAAATAACTCTAATCCCTCCTCTACGCCGTCGGCAGGCACATTAGCGCTCCTGTACCTCGTCACCACCTTGACTCAAGATCACGGTTATAAGTCTTCGACTAAGTCCCCCGAGATGGTACTCCTGGGGACTATTGTCTTCAATCAAATGGTTATAACTTACTCCGTAAAGTCCTCCAGGACAGTTTAAACCTGACCCCGAACATGAAAAATTTCCAGGAAAGTCATTCAGGTGGAGGGAGAAACCATCCGTTGCAAAAGAGAGAGGACGGTAATTGTGGCGTGCGAATGGAAGGTAATATTTGTTGTAAATCTAAATTAGCGAATTGGAAGCCGCCAAGGGAACAGAAGCATTACCCTTTATTAGCTACAAGAAGCTTCCCTGCTGCTAGACGGAAAATACGTTCCCCCGTAGACTACTAACACTTTTCTAATTGTACTCATTCCTGGGACTTTACGGTGCGCGAGAAAAACAACTATTCATTTCGTAATGATATTGAATAGTACTACCAGTAGTATAAGAACGTCAAGTATTCTCCATCCTTAGTGTAATGATATGAAATCAAAAGTTTTAAAATACATACATCTATTTATCTATACCCCTATTTCATTTGTTATTTGTAGTTGTATATAATATCCGTTGAAGCTACTCGATAATCGTAGAATGGATTCATGATTCGCAGTTTTATAGAATACTAAAAAAGCAACGAATAATATTCATGTTGCTATGGGATTAATTATATTAATTTAAGTAACTACCATAAGAACTTTAAATATTTTCTATGTTTAGAATGGTTGCATGAAATCAAAAATTGTAAATATGCTAGTTATCTCTTTCCGTGTTGGGTTTGTTGTTACATTTATTTTTTTCCCGTATTGCGTTTGTTTGTTAATTTTTTCTTTTCTCGTAATAATTGTTAGTTATTTCTTTCCCCGTATTGCGTTTGTTGTTAATTATTTATTTCCTAGTATTGTGTTCCTTAATCGATGTTATCTATCGTAGTTGGTGTTTGTTATTCGCAAGATTTATAGTATAAAAGAAAGATAAACATTAATTTCCATAGTTATATTGAGTTATACTGATATCAGTACTATGAGATCGTTATGTTATATGAGATCTAATTTAAAAATGCGAGCAGCTATTCTTTTGAATTTGTTTGCAGGATTTATGGCACTAAAAACTTTTATAAACTAAAAACTTTTGTTTTTAGCTAGTTTTTAAACTAAAAACTAGCATACTAAAAACTTTTTTGAATTCTAAACATTTCTGAACTTATCCTACCTGTAGCATATTGTCCTATGTGAGCACTGATGAGTTACATCTAACGCACATAGTTGCAGAGAGCTTCACACAACAAATAAAACTCATCAAGTTTGCCAATAGCAGTTGAAAAAGACTATACCTGAAAAGCACATTCACTAAACAGTGAAATGAAATCGAAATTACATAAAGCAAACAGTGTGAAGTACCTATCTCATATCCATGCATACATATATGTCACATCACGTGCATTTTACACTTGTTCTAACTGTAACTTGTCAATTTTGTGCACTGATAAGCGGTGATTTATGAACATCGTTGCAGAGAACATCAGAAAACGATGAAAATACGTCATATTTCAAAAACAAATTCAGATTACACACAAAAGAACGTATTCATAGAAGGCTCTTGTAAAATCCTAATTCCGTTACATCCGAAAAATGTTTGACAGGACACATCATGTGTGAATGAAAAATAAGCACCCTTTAGTACTCCTTTCTGATTTTTCAATTTTTATAACTGCAATTTATTGTCTAATATTTGCACTTATGAGGTACAGTTCATAGCTATAGAGAATACAATGTTATTATAAAATCTCAAAAAATTTATTGTCTTGTTACGTGTCATATATAGAAAAAATAGGAACGTAGTAAAAGTATCATTATTGTAGTAGCATTTTTTTTAATATATCACTTGTTGTATCTGTAGCCTATTGTCTATATCGTGAACTCATGAGCTGCAGTTAGCTCATGAGTTGCCAGGAAACATCAGAAAACAATGAAAATATATCAATACCAACAATAGAGTTAAGTCTACAGCTATAAGAGCATGTTCACGTAAAGTTCTTATAAAATCCAAAAACATAATGCGTTATATTCACCGTGAGTAGGAGAAATAAATATTCATTTAGTATTGGTTTTAACTTGTTCGAACTGTAGCTTAGTGTCCATTGCGGGCACTGACGGACTACAGTTAGCGCATACCATTGCAAAGGTCCTCAGAAAACAACGAAAACTCGAGATGACTACTATTAGCAGTTAAGATTATATCTGAAAGAACACATTCCCATAGTGTTCTCATTCAAATTTCACTGTCTCAAATATATTTACGTGCTTCACCACGTGCGTAAAAAATTAATTCAACAGTACACTTTTTGAATATTTAACTTGTTCTATCTGTAGTTACGGCAATGTGTACTATCCATTGCGTGCCCTGACGAACTACAGTTAGCGCACTGTTGCAAAGAACATCAGGAAACGATACAGAACTTTCCAATGCTACCAATAATAGTTCATTAGATGAAACATTTTAATGTGTCATGGTACGTGTGGCATATCACGTGCGAGGAAAACAAATATTAATTTATTACTGCCCTTTTGAATTTTCAACTCGTTCTAACTACTGCATTCATTGTGTGCGGTGATGAGCTACAGATAGTGCACATTGTTGCACAGAACATCAGAAAACGATGAATTCGCCCTGATGATTACAAGCGTTCCAAAAGAATGGTATTCCATTAGTACCTGCAAGCAGAACGTGAAATGAATTTAAAACACACGTCAAGACTGCAAATAGCAGTTCACATTCTGCTCAGAATGCAGGATCACGCCCCTTTGGATCATTCCATTGGTAGAAAACAAAATATTTGTACTAACTGCCTGGATAATTGCCCTGACTTATAGAAACAACCTGAAAGGATGAAGCGTATCCTTCCACTCATTTGGGATAATTAAAGAACATGGCATTCAGAGAAGCAAGTAGTAGTTGCTTAACTGTTATTAATCCGAAACTTTCTTGAAAGAGGTACTGTTTCCAGTAATTGCATCTGTTCCTACTACCAATTCACGCGACTCTAATAGTTATTAATTTTAGGATGTGATACATGGTATGTCAGTTGCTAGTGGTTTTCTATATCCACGTTTCTTTGAAACTGTTTAGTCACTAGTTACTAAGAAAAATTATGTTAGTTTAGATATTTATTATTCTTGGCAGTTTTAGGTTATAAAAGCAAATTATGTGTAGTTATTTTCTGTATGTTTTTAACTAGAGTCGTTCCAAAATAAACTCATTAGGAAATTTGTTGTAAAACATTGTTTGCGTTTTAAAATTAGTTTTTAAACTCGTAATTTGAAGAAGTGCTACATTAATTGTATACACGATTTAAAACTGCTTAGTCAACGGTTACTAACAAACTGGGTTAGGCTAGATATTTATCTCTTTACAGCCAAACTTAATGTTTGAAAGACAAAGTAGGGATTTGTTTAAAGCAGGTATTTCTATGGTTTTAATAGAGTAGAAAAAAGCCTCATTTTAAAACATTTCGTTAAAAATATTCTTAGTGTGTTGAAATTTTATGTGTTATAGTTTTAATAAATGCTTCATTAATTATATACACTAGTTAAAACTGCATTGTAACTAACTATTTAGTCACCAGTAACTAAAAATACAGCTTAGGTAAGATATTTATTGAAATGTTTTTCCGTTATAGTTATAGTAATCCAAGTAATACAGGTGCAGGAATTTGTAAGTTTTCAATCGAGTCAAAAACAACCACTTAAAATATTTCGCTAAAAATATTCTTAGGGTCTTTATATTATAAAGTTATAATTGAAACCAGTACAATATTAATTATATACACATTTTAAACTGCTTTGACGCTGCTTAGTCGTCACCGGTTTATATATATATATATATATATATATATATATATATATATATATATATATATATATATATATATATATATATATATATATATATATATATATATATATATGTAAATTAAATTTATAATTAACATACAATTATAAAAGTTGTATCATTCGTTTAACATAAAAATCATTACGTTTAGAGCATTTTATATATGTTTTTAGCCGAACACATTCTTAGAATAGTTGGTTACGCAAATTCTTAGGGTTTTTGAAATTATAAAAAGTTGTAATTTGAACAGTGCTACAATAATTATTTTTACGATATAAAACAAATTAGTCACCGGTTGCAAAGAAAACATAGATTATTTTTAGTATTTATTACTCTCGGCGGTTATATTAAGGTTATAAAAGCAACATATTTATGCGGGGATTTGTTGTATGATTTTACTAAAGTCGAAAACAACATCAGTAGGGCATTTAGTTAAACTGTTTTTAGGGTCTTAAAATTATAAAAGTTCAAATTTTAGCAAATACTGCATTACTTATATTCACGATTTAAATGTTCACTCTTAATATTTTGTCGTGAAAATATTCTTGAATATTATAGATACAAAGTAATGAATGGAAAAGGCATACCAATGTTTTTACTTTCATGATGAAATGAGAAACATGCATCTAAAACGAAGTTATATGATTCGAAAATAAATATCACTAGAACTTAAATAATTCATATCTTAAACAAATCAAGCGAAATCCCTTCATGTAAAGGGATATACAAAGGGAAGGACAATACTTTCTAAGCAAAACTATTATTTCGTTTATAACCTTTCATATTGATATACCCTACGAGAAATATTATCCATCAAAAATTAGCAAGATCTGACCGAATTCGCTAATGAAGTCTCGTCATCAAGATGTTGCCGATTTTTCTTATAATGAGAGATAATGATCTCATTCAGTTTTCTTCTAATGACTATATATATTATTCATCAAGATCTAGCCAGTTTGGCCCATGACACTTCGTCAAGTCATCCAACAGGGGTGTTAACGGGCTTCATATTTAAGGTAATGTAATTAGCGAATCTTCTACGTATAATATTAAGGTATAAGTGCTGTTTAAAATAATTTCTTTAAAAATTAATAAAGCTAACACCGATATATATTTTTAAATAGCTCAATATGTTTTTAACTTATCACTTTCATTTAACAAGCCAAGTTCACAGTTTGTTATATAATTATATAAGTAACCATCGCAAAGTAATCTATATACATATATAATGAATCAGTATAATATATATTTCGAATACCGACCATTTGGCATATAACCATTAATATTTTGATTTCCAATATTTATTGATTGTACATTTGAAGACGTTTAAATTATTAAACAAAATAATATACAATCAACTACAACAATCAAGACCTTAAATTATTTTAAAACGCTATTTACCTTTAATACCCTTTAGCTCTTGAATTTCCTACAAATTACAAATGTTTAAAAATAAGTTTAGTAGAGACATTTTCGGTTAAGCTAAATATAGGGTGATGGTGTTTCTACAACCAATACTTGTTTCCTGTACGTATAGTCTCAGTTAATCGAATGCAACGTTTTATATGTATATGCTTCATATCTATTAAGCGATAGCATTTGGGTAGTAGAAGTTAAACCCTCGCAGACTGTCTAGTTAGATTTAGATTCTACAATACAAATTCCAAAAATAGATTTCGAATTTAAACATGATAGCTGAATAAGCAACATTAATTATATTATAAGCCATAACGGTGATAAACAACATGTTAAGACAACCCTGATATTTATCAAGCCAGAGCATTTGGATAGTAGAAGTTAAATTCTCGCAGAATGTGTGGTTAGATTTAAAGATGTTCAAATGTTTAACATATATAATAATCAATCAACTACAAAAATCAAGCACGTATTGAATGAATTCGCTTAAGATACACTATGAAATTTAGTTCTTGAATTTACTACAATAAACAAATTAACATTTTCTATCTTTAGAAATTCGTTTATGAGAGGCATTTTCTGTAAAGCTAAATATAAGTGAAAAGTGTTTCTATAGAGATACGTGTTTTCTGTACGTAGGCTCCGTTAGCTTGTTTTTCTGTATCTTTTTTAGTATATAGGCCATTTCAGCACCTCGCAATACAATATCCAGAAGAAAATATGTTACGAAATTATATAGTATGATAAATGAACAATCAACACCAGCTAGAAAGTAAATAAAATATGCCAAAAGGTTGTTAAACTAAATATTAAAACAACCCTGAAATGAATGATGCGAGAGCATTTGAACAGTAGAAGTAAATCCTCGCAGACCGTCTGTTTATTTGTTTACACTGAAAATCCCTCTCGTACAAGTTATCTGTAATAAAAAATAGTCAATTTGTAATATAAATTTATAAGCTGGTTTCGACGTCTGTCTACACAGCGCAAAACTGTCGGTTATGCCAGAAGCACATATTTGGAAGCGTATCATTTTTTATTGCGTACAATAGAGCCCATTTGAAGAGTAAATATCCATCTTATTAGATTGGGGTCGAGTCTTCCGATTCGAGATAAAAGGTAGGTGGACTGTGGTGTCAGGTGATTTTGACACATTGAAAGATGTGAACATTCAAAATATAAATTTCTATCTTCCCCGAAGAATCATGAATAGGATTCATAAATAATGGATTTACTTGAAAGAAGTGTTTACACATATTTCAGAAATTTTATCGCTTCAAGAGATGAATATATGTATGACTGATTGCAGTCTTGATTGCTAGTTTTTCAGATCCACTGGTACAGAAAATTGAACGGTGAACAAAAACTTATTATATCTACGTCTGAAAGATTAACTCTTATAAGAGATATAAAAGTGCGGGTTCTGTAGGTTTTTGATGTGTATATTTGAACCAATTTCTTACCCATTGTTATCGATGATAGCTATCACGCAGGATTCGAAAAGCTGTCATGTAGAGTATTCATTTTAACTGAAATGTGTATCAACTGAAAGCAATTGAGAATAAATCGATACGTAACTGTCTGAGAATGGAAGGTATTATTTAGCCACTAAAATATCAGTTGTTCTACTTGTACCATGTCGGTTCCTTGCTAGGGCTAAATTACCGGTAACGGCTAGTTTTAAAGATTGGTCAGAATTACCGGTATTGAACATCGTTTTCAAAACTGGTTTTGAAACATAGGTTTTGAAAACTGGTAACGACATTACCAATTTTAAGAAAATGGTCCGCATTGCCGTCTAAATATCATTTTAGACTTGGAAAATTGGTAGTAACTGCCGTTACTGAAACATTACTATTGTTCTTAAAAATCGGTCAGAATTATCACTACCGAAAAATCATTACCGTTCGTGAAAAGCAATGACTGAAAAGAATCATCGAGTCCAAGAATGTCTTTTTGGGATTTATTTTGGGACATCAAACAAACAGTACAAACGGTACAACTACACAATAAATAGAAATATTACACTTAAATACGTAAATTCGAGTTTCTAGAACAAGGAGGGAGCTAATCAAGAAAGTTCACACCCGAAGCCGTGTCATTCAGGAAGTCTGGTTATTATATTTAATAACATTCCTTTTCGAATGATCACGTGGTCTCGTCGAGAGTGACAGCAAGAAGCTCCACCCTCAACAACACCCACGTGGTATAATCGCATTCTCAACAATGACAATTGACGTTCCCTAAACATCATTACTAGTTTGAGTTGGTTCTTGGGTTATACTTATCGTTATCGAAGCATCCCTACTGGTTTCGAATACCGGTTAAAAATACGGTAAACGAAACCGGTTGCGCCAGTTTTCGAGATTGGTCAGAACCAGAGTGCACATGAAAAGTGCACAATCAGCAAGTTTAGGGGATTGATTCATACGTTTCCTAGAGAGGAACTCAATGGAGTTCAAATAAGAAGACATTTTTGCCTAGGTAGGTATTTATGTAAATTGTGCTGTGCTTTGTTGGGGGGTGCGGGGGGCTTTGATGGTCCACACACTGGGTGCCCCTTCACAAGTGACCATCACTTTCGGCCTTGTAGTGGCCAAGTACAAGTACTTAGTGCCCGACATTAGGAAAAAAAGTATTAAATTAACGTTCACTGGAGCAACACAACGGGCTATTGGTGACTGTCTGAGATAAACCCCCGAATGCAAGTATCCGAGGACAACACCACGTAATTCTGAACCATGGTCAGATGGCGAGGTCACATCAGAGCCAGCACTTAACTGTCCAAACTTCCACACAGCACAAACGTGAGGACATTTGAAGTCACGGGAGGTTTAACATGCCCTAGTACTCTTTTTACATGACGGTCTTTACTTCTATTCAAACTCGCAAAAATCCGGGTGCTAACCCGTTACTCTTCCAATCAGGTTACTATTGAACCTAGATAGGTAATGCTAATTTTAGTTAACGTCGTACTAGAGTAACACAAGCGCGGGCTATTGACGACGGTCCGGGATCAGTCCCTTAAGGGAAAGATCCGAGGACAACACTTCGTAATTTTGAACCACGGTCAGATGACGAAGCAACACCTGAGCTGGCACCCCACTCTCCAATCTTCCACACCAACCCAACGTGAGGACTTTCGGCCACGACAGATTTAAGGTGCACCAGCCGCCTCTACACCTTTCGCTTACAAACATCCATGCCCGGACCTGGATTCGAACCAGGAACCTTCGGATCTAGAGGCTAACACCTTAACCACTATACCGGTTAGTCGGCGAACCTAGATAGAGAAATAACTAGCGAATATGAATATTGTGTTAATAAGAAGTGTATCGGGTTCCTTGACGTTCAAATTGAATAGAGTATGTGCACACAGCTTCATGTTATTCCTTTCGATCACTCGGTTTGAAAATATGTCACGTGGTTGTGGAAAAAACTTGAATCATAATGTGGAACGAATTGTTGATTGGTTGGATTGATTATCCAGCGTGACCAAAGATAGCTGTCAGTGTTTCAGTAGGAATTCGGTCCAAGTGGGTTTCTTAGGCTCACCTGACTAACCTTCCCGCTATCGTAAGACAGCGACTCCGCCCATATGCTCTGTCTGTCTCATCGGAAGGTCGATTATCGGGATTTTGTTATTTTATCTGTTTTGATAGATAAGGAACAGTTTTTACAACAGAAGAAGAAGAAAAAAAGTTACACAAACTGCTCTATATATTCAAGTAAAGACAAGTAGAAAAATATTTGTATAGTAGCATATAGGGAGGAAGCAGCGATAATCAATGAAGCTTGCTTATAGAAATAAAGACACATTTGTTAAATTAAATTAAGCGTCTTTCATTTAAAATTACGTAACTACAATTTAAACAAGATCATCGATATGGCTTTAAACATTTTAAATCAATGTACTACAGATAGTTAATTAATGTCTCATTGGAGCAGCACAATGGGCTATTTGTAACGATGATCCATGATCAGTCCCTAAGGGAAAGATCCAAGGACATGGTCTCAAAATGTTTTAAGCTATTGTTATATCATAAGAACAACACTTAAGGTGGAAACCCACTACCCACCCGCAACACTCCAGTATTATACTCTAGGATAATTTTGGAAACAAAAATTACTTCACATCCACACCCATAACAATGTTCAACAATTAGCTTTTCAACGATTCAGTTTTAGAAACGGAAAACTTTTGCTCACATAACGAAAATTCATAGAGCGACAGTTAAGAAAGAGCAATATAACTATATGTGCGATATAACAAACTGTGATGCATTGAATCATGATGCATCGAATCGTGATGAATTGAATCATGAATCGAATCATGATGAATCGAATCATGATGAATCGAATCATGATGAATCGAATCATATTGAATCGAATCATAATGAATCGAATCATAATGAATCGCATCATGATTACTCGAATCATGATGAATCGAATCATGACGATTCGAGTCATGATGACTCGAATCATGATGACTCGAATCATGATGACTCGAATCATGACGACTCGAATCATGACACATCGAAACATGATACATCGAAACATGATTAATCGAATCATGATCTATCAATCATGACGCGTTAAATCATGATATATCAATCATGACGCGTTAAATCATGATCTAACAATCATAACGCGTTAAATCCCGACAAATCGAAGTACGATGTACGCAATAACAATATATCGATGAATCCAATATCGAAGTACGATGTACGCAATAACAATATATCGCGGAATGCAATATCGAATTAGGATACATTAAATTATAGTGTTTCGAATCTTGATATATCGAAGCCTGCTGCACCAAAATCACGTACGATGTGTTGAAATATGAAAAATCCAAGCATGGAGCAGGTAGGTATTAAACTAAAGTCACACTGGAGCAGCACAAGTGGCTAATGGCGACAATCCGGGAGCAACCCTTGAAAGGAAAGATCCGAGGAAAGCACAATGTAAGTTTTAACTTCGGTCCGATGACGAGGTCACACCTGAGCCAGCACCTCACTCTCCAAATTTTCACACCACGCCTTTGAGCCCACGATAGATTTAATGTGCATCAGCCTCCTTCTTACACAACGGTCCCTGGTTGGATTCGAACTCGCCCCTTCCGGTTGCTAGGCCGGTACTCCTCCAACCGGGTTACCGCTTCTACCCAAGCATGAGGAACCCAATCACGATCTGTAGAATTACGGTGTCTCGAATCAAGAAATATCGTAGCAAGATGTACCTAAATCGTAAAATACTGCAGTACGGTGTATCAAACCACGATAAATTGAAGCAGGATGTTCAAAAATTGTGATATCAGACTACTATGTATCGGAGTGACATATCACTAAAATTACGATAGATCTCAATACGGTTTATCAAAGTAAGATATATCCGTGCTTGCTGTTCGGAATCACAATCAAGTTCGGCATATCAAATAACTATATATCGAAGCTTGATGTATTGAATCAAGATATAGCAAAGTATGATACATCGAATTAAGATACATCCTTTTGCTATGTATCGAAACGCGGTACATCGAAGTATGATACTTTGAAGCTGGCTATATCAAAGAACGCTATATCAAGGTGCGATACGAGTAATTACTGCATTGCCTTTTATGACTGATAATGAGCCGTCACTGTTGCGATATAGTAAAATGAATAATAATGATTATTTAGTGTATTAATTAATTCATGTTGTTTATTACAATTATTAATTTATATTATTTGAAAACCAAAATTTCATTTCATATTTTCATAAAGAGTGTCCTTTAAAGAATATTTTTTCTTCTAAAAATAACTTCATCTATCATAAATAGTTACATCAATTATGATTAATTATTATTACAGCTTCCGTAATTGACGCGTCGATTCGATTAAAGAAACCATTCTATACCGATCGATCGTAGGAAAATTTCCAATTAGAATTACCGCCAAAGCAATATTTTCTGGAGAAACAAGAAAAAAACATAGGACAGTGCCATAGTACAATCTCACGGTAGATTTAATTAAAACGAATATTTTTATTCAGACACCCGTAAGAAATGCATTGCCGAGTTTGGAATATCTGACTCGGAAACTACTCCTCGGCTGTGCTCCACCAAATTGTGTTGCTTCCTGAAGTGGATTGAAGCAAACTAAATTCATTAAGCATTACAATAAAGTTGAGTGTGAATGTGTGTGTGTAGGTTTCAGCTCAGCCTGAAATGCGAGAAACGTGACTGTGCAGTACAAACTTAATCCTTCGCATTTAATCAGAGATGTTTCAGAGAAAGTTCTGAATGATTTATGAAGCTCTTCTGAAGTTTGAGGTAAATCTGGTGCAGTACGTTTGCCTTTTACCTTATACTTGCTTTTCGGCAATTACCTGCTTAAGTCACATTTTTGAGTTTTCTTCCAATCAGTGTAAATAAACTTCTAGAATGTGAATAAACTGAATTAACAGTTACTAAGATGTATTTATTAAAAGCAGTAATATTGTTTTCTAAATCGTTTCGAACACCTCTGGTTGAAATTTTTTGTACGTTCGTATTGAACAAATCAGTTTTTCCTACAATCAATGAGCTCCTTGAATCTCTTTAAATCAAAATTTTATATTGATTTCATTTTGGTATTTAAATGAATTTATTTTTCTTTCAAACCTTCATTTCACCAACTCACTTTGACTTGATAGATTTTATTGCCCACGCTTATAAACGTAAATTAGAATTATGATTAAATTTACGTTACAGATTGGCTATATACAAAATCGTACTTCTATTTCAAATGCTCTTTCACACAACGTTGACCTGGTACATTTTACTCCCAATGTCTACAAAAACAAATAGGTAATGACTGTAAATTCACGTTTCAGAGAGAGGATGCTTTATACACTCTTTTTGTTTTACTCTTACAAATAACTTTGTATACATAGTACCTTTTGCATTACACGAATACAAATATAATTTAATATTAATGGTAATTTTTATTTCCAGAACTGTATGCACAGTCACGTTTCTTTATTTTTCAAATCTTTTTTCACAATTAACTTGGATCTGATGCATTTTACTATCCACGCTTTGAAATACAAGTTAGTAATAATTTTACGTTAGATAATGGCTATATATGCATAATCGTTTTATATATTTCAATTTTTTATTAACACAGAAATAACTTTGACCTGATACATTCTACGACACATATTTGTAATTACAAGTTAGTTTCAATGTTAAATTAACGTACATAATTATATATACACAGTTGTATTTTTATTTTAAATCTTCATTTTCACGCAACTAATATTTTCCTGATATATTTTAGTATGCACACTTGAAAATACAAGTTAGAGTCAGAAATATATTTACTTGACGGAATGATGTATTCACAAACATATTTTTATTTTAAACCGTCATCACAACTATCTTTGACTTGATACATTTTACTTCCCATGATTACAAACTCATGTTGACGTTAAATTTAAGTTTCAGAATATGTTACATTCACGATAGTTTTCTTTTATTTCTAACATTTATTCATAAATTTGACCTGATGTAATTTCCAACTCACGTTTACATATTTAGTGTTATAGTCAAATTGACATTACAGGATGTTACATATGGTGTTACAAATAATATCCATAAAATATTATACAAATGACGTTCTTTATGGGAATATTCTTAATTTTTTTATACATTTCGTTTAATTATTAAAAAGTAATTTTTGTTTTGTTTAAAAAATGCTTTTATTTCTGATGCTCATAAATAATTCCGAATTTTTACTTTTATAGAGACTAGTATGTTGTATAAATGCATGTTCCTTAACATAATAAAATTCTGTCCTTTATAATTTATTAACCAAATTTTGTATGCCATTAATCTTTTACAGGATGTATACAATCAACTATTATTTTTAAAAATAGAAGATATTGCATATAAAGTAATAGATTTAATATTTTGGCGAAACATCTACTATTCTTTATTTCGATCAAGATAAAAGTTCGAAAATAAGTAATTTACTTTAAAGCATATTTTTCCAGTTTCACAAATTTTACATTCGGAAAACTTCATTGAAAATATTTGTTACTATTTTCAAACAATAAAAGCATGTTAGAATCAAGGAATTTTGAACACATCTACCATTCATAACATTATATCGCATAAATGATTCACCCAATAATGATATTTTGAGTTCTTCAATTATCACATTACTTACATTCATTTTTTGAGTAATCTGAGACAAATATAAATTATGAGTTTCACGTTTTTTCAGCAAAGTATTCAATGCTGTTTTGTATGCATGTATATAATTGTATGATAAAAAATCATTCCACCTCTTTGGTATGCAAGACTTTGGGGACTTTTAAAAAATATGTAATCCTATTATTATACTTACTGCAGTACTTTCAAGGCAGAACAGATAAAAAATACACTTACATTAAAAGAGGTGGGTTGGAATTACAGGGTTTTTCCATAATTTATGAATAAATGAATTTTAAATAATAAGCTATTGAATACTTTGAATAATTAAGAGTGAATAGGGAGATTATTCATTAGTTTTAAAAAGAAATAGGATTATCATTAAATCAAAAAGTTAGTCTAATGTCAGGTGGGGTAAGTGCGTTTGCGGGATGAGTGTATTTCATACCTATACAGTAGAACTCCAATTATCCGAATCAATTGGGACCATACCTCATGCGGACAATCAAATATCCAGATAATTGGATACTTCACGATTAAAAAGGTTATTTCTTGATTGAAAAAAAAGGAATTTTGCTTTAGTATGTAATGTTATTTAATCATTATGGAAACAATTTTGTTTACATTTTGTACTTACATATTGTATTAAAATGTATCATTGCTTGAACATATTGCTCAAAGTTAGTTGTTTTGCTGTCTTTACTCGTTTTCGTGCAGCCAAGTCTCGCATTAAATTGAGGTGAGTAGCTGTATATGGTCGCACTCAGGCTCCCGCTCCATCCATTTTAGCGCTGTGTCAAGGCACTACTAGCTGATGGTCCCGCGTTTGGTTGAGTATCAATGTCGTCGTCATCTTTCGGGTCATCAATGAGTTCTTCTATCGTTTTTTGAATGAGTTCATCGTCACTGATAATTTGGAGTCTAGGGTCCGAAGAATCACACACCAGACACTCGCCTACGCACTGCACTAGGAACATCCATGAATATCCTCAATTTTGACACTTCGTACTCTTCGTTTTCGTCATTCACCTACAAGAAGCTATATATATATATATATATATATATATATATATATATATATATATATATATATATATATATATATATGGTAATGGTAATTTTAGTTAACGTCGTACTAGAGCAACACAACGGGCTATTGACGACGGTCCGGGATCAGTCCCATGAGGGAAAGATCCGAGGACAACACTTCGTAATTTTGAACCTCGGTCAGATGACGAAGCAACACCTGAGCTGCCACCCCACTCTCCAAACTTCCACGCCAACCCAACGTGAGGACTTTCGGCCATGACAGATTTAAGGTGCACCAGCCGCCTCTACACCATACGCTTACAAACATCCATGCCCGTACCCGGATTCGAACCAGGAACCTTCCGATCTAGAGGCTAACACCTTAACCACTATACCGGTTGGTCGGCTTTTTTTTTTATAAAGTGTGTGTATATATATATATATATATACTCTCGTGCCCGTGGTGTAAGGTATTAAGCTGGTGTAAAAGTTTCCGTATATTTCAAATCCGCTGTAGATATATTCAATTAAAAAAGTATTTATTTAAACAAAATCATATTTTTAGGTAACAATTTTAACTAAATTAATATATATATATATATATATATATACTCTCGTGCCCGTGGTGTAAGGTATTAAGCTGGTGTAAAAGTTTCCGTATATTTCAAATCCGCTGTAGATATATTCAATTAAAAAAGTATTTATTTAAACAAAATCATATTTTTAGGTAACAATTTAAACTAAATTAATATTAAATTAAACTAATTAAAAAAATAATTTTCTCCGAGTTTTGCGGTTGAAAAAAACTTGGCATGATTCCAAACCTTGACTCCAAGGTTGCATGAGTAGAAAAAGTTCTCCGATGAAAGACCGATGGAGAATAAAACTATGAAATTCATTTTAAAATCTTCTAGATCAAATTTTAAAATTCGCCGTGACGACCCGAATATTGAAAACAATTCCGATTATCTGTATGCCAAATTTCATTGCTGTAAGTGCCATAGAATCGTCAGGATTTTGCGGCCCCAAAGAAACACTTTATTTTATAATAGTAGAGAAGCAGAGTTGACGACTGTGTTTATTTCTGTCCCGTATGGAAATCTACATCGTTTGAACAATCCACATCAAATTTTATTATACTTTATAACCATGCCAGTACGATTGGCTAACTCTTAATACACATTCTCTTTGATCTAGGTGCGCAGAAGGGACCAAAACCAATTTGAAATCGACATAGAAATAAAATTGCGTAAAATGATTGATGTACGCGGCTCAGATTGTTTTACCAGTTTTGATCGTACTGTATGAGAAACAATTTTTTCCAAAACAAATGAAATTATAGAATTTATGTTTCAATTGACTTTTCATTTTTCCTCATGGTGTAAACAATTTCTAAATATTTGATTGATGAAGAACGAATATTAATGAATCGGTGTTTGAGAAACCCCATAAGTCACTTTTTGTCGAAATCGAGTTTTCGGTAAAATTCTATTCTTCAGAGGTAGACGCATCTCTTAGAAGTAAAACCCCACGATTCAGGTAATTCTACATAGAGTTGGCCCGTATGAAAGTTTTCGTTTATTCAAGAAAGCCCATAAGTCACGTCAATGACTTGATTTCTAGAAAAATGTGACTTATAGGCGTAAAGTTCCAAAGGATGAGAAAGTCGCTTTTAAAATCTCGCGGTTCATGCAGATTTCACACCCTTTCAAACATTAGGATGTAGAAATCTTCAAAACTTTTAATGATTGGTTTTGCAGCCACACTTTTCAGTTTAACAACAATAAAAAGCTACTTCTATCACACCCAAATGAACCAGTATACCCAAGTGGGAAAATACCCATCAACAAGAAAAAAATTGAAGACACAAATAAACTGATGAAATGCATCCCAAATGAAGAAAACATTCAAGCATTCTACAAAGAGTTAGTTCACCAATGTTCTACAGGTACATCTGATTCTCAGTTGCCAGAGAACTACGCCACTGATGAATAAATTTTATTTCACCATTTATAACACTCTTATTCATAGAACTAAATAATATTATCTGTGTTTCATGTTTTTTAAATGTTTCTACTTGTTTTAGAATGCATATTTGAGGTGTACTAAGTGTACTTTTTATTTTATACAGTTTATAGAATGTAATTACTTTTTGCCAAAAGTATATGTATTTGAGAAACCTCATAAGTCAACTGAGTTTAAAAATCCATAATAATTTAATTATTTATCTTTTGAGACCTCCATTGAGCACAAAGATTGTATTTAGCTCCAAACAATAGCTTTTATTGGAAATAATAATAGGTAGGTTGTCGGTTAACGCAGAAACAGTTTTTTCTCGATTTCCCAAAAATTGTTCTCACCTGACTTATGGGGATTCTCAAACAACCGATTCATTTAAAACATTTAACTTTGCACAACTTACATTTTGTAATGGAACACGAAAAGCCCAAACGAAAAACGCATTGATCACAAGAGCGTAATTTTGCAACTCGTTATCTGGCAACGCCAGAATTATTGTTTGATTTTTAATTTGATTTAAAATTCTGTATCTTCGTATTTAACTTGACATCGAGATGTTACGGTCTTATTTGATGATTCCAAAGTATTATATATATATATATGTGTTCTTGTTGTAAATAAATCATTCTTGTCTTTATCTATAATGCGCAAAATATTTTTGTCGAATTGTTTTATTTCAGAATATATTCAGGAAGTCAAAATTCGATACGTTTGTAAATATCTTTCTGTTTTCAGAATTCTTTCATTTTTTCGTGTATCGGTATTTCGATCTGTTTCTATTTATAACTTCCGGCTTATCATCTATTGCAGATATAAATTACAGATATATATTTATGCGTTAGATTTTAATGATTTATTAATTTCTTGTAAAATATAAGACATGTGTAATTTCTTGACAATATATGCATATTTCGACAAACTTTCCTTAAATATTTGATTGAATACTTAATGATTTGTAGAATTATGTTTCATAAACATAAATAAAATATACAAAACAAGTGTTTTAAGGTGTCTAAATTCTTATTTTAAAATGACCGGAATTTCGTTTCTGTCTGTATTTACGTGTTCCAGAAATTTAAATATTGCATCTATATTATTTAGGTGTTAAATTTCAATGAATTGTTTATTTTCTGCATAATATCACTAGACATGGGTAATTTATTGGCTGTATGTGTATATTTCGACCAACTTTCTTTAAATCTTTGGTTGAATTCGTATGTCTAAATTGCTTTTTCATAAAAATAGAAATAAAATATACAAATCAAAACATTCTTAAGTAAGATGTGTGGTTCCTTATTTTAAAACGAGCAGTAAAGTTTTTAAATTATCACTTTAAAATAGTTAAAATATATTTCAAAATTTAATATAGATTTTCATTGAAAGACGATTAAAATCATTTAAATTTACGTTTGTTTTTCATATTTCAAGTGTGTTATTGAAAGCTGTTCTCCATAGTTAAGTACTTACATATATCATTCTAAATAGGTACATGGTTTCCATTTAGAAACCAAATATCTGAATTTACAAAAGTGGCATAAGAATTTGTTTTAAAACTTTATGACTAATGGAGAAAAAATAATTTTAAACAAGACTTTGTTGATCTTGGAATAATATCACTGTTAGTAATATTGAAAAACTTAAATTTTTTGTCTTAAGTACCGGAATCTCGAAATTGCCTACTCTATAAATCGAAGCTGTTTTACACCACTTAAATACATGTGAATTCTTCGCTAAAAACAATGATGTTATATAAGACGCTGTAAAATCGACCTTCTGTTTTTTGAAAAAATTTAATCTTTTGAATTAATTTTTTCTACACTGATGTGACATTTATTCTAACACAAACTCCGTTATTCCACGTACCGCTTAGTTGAATTTTTAAATATATATATATATATTTGTGTGTGTGTGTGTGTGTGTGTGATTCAAACTAAATTAGTCACAAATATCGTAACGATTTGATCTGCCATCTTCTTATATAGATAATGATATTCAAAAACATCGCTTACCAGGTGCAAGAATGCCACAAGTAAAACACATTCATAGGAAAACTAAGTGCAAGACTAAGTGCAAGAAAGCTATTTGTTACTGAAAACGTACGTACGCGTATATTTTCGTAATCACTTTAAAACTCAAAATCGATTGCATTAGTAGTCATTAAAAAAAAAAAACTTCTGTAGTTTATCTTACAACAAAAGTACGATGAATATGAAATTGCGTATATGGATGGATATGTCATGTATACATATTTGCGTACTAAGTAAATTCTAGAAGAGATGAAAAAATTATATTAAAAATTATTGTCCGTACATTGAAATGAGATGCTAACAATCTTTTATGAAAGAAAAGTGATTGATCTGATCAATTTTCAATCAAAATTTAATTTATTAAAGTCGAGTAACACCGGGTAATTCTGCTAGTATACACATAAAGCAGAGTAAGCGTCTGCCTGTCCTCTATAAATCAACACCGTTTGACCAATCCACACCCAATTTGGTGAACTTATTTCTTAAAACTAACTCTACGGGTAACTTAGGCTACATATTAACCTCCGTTCTATATATCTTAGGTCTTCATAGGGGACTAAATTCATTTAGAAATCCCCATAGGAATGACATTAGGTATTGTTACGATCACTGTCAGACCAGTCCACACCATGTTTGGTACATTCATTCCGTAAAATCATGCGGAAAACAGGTTAGGTATTAACCCCTTCCATACATCCTAGGTCCACATAGGGGTTATATCTTGATGGATGATATAACTCGTCGAAACAACTTGAAGGGTTAACACGAATATACTTACGACTGTTTTCACAAATACGAGTTAACATACGTATGAACGTTAATTCCCAGATAATCGAAGGAACCATATTCGCAATGCAAGATCGAAGGTTTAAATATTCAAATTTTGATCATCCGATACCAGAGGTTTAAAACTTCTTTAAATATATTATCCTAATATTTATTATTAGCTATTATGTTAGCGGATAAATATCGCATATGATATTATTTAGTATTAGCAAAATACCCGGCTATTAGCGAAGGAAATCTAACCGGATAGTCAACAAACAAAATGGACATAGTTCCTTCAGTACGAAATTACGCTACCGCAATCTGGTACCAGTGACTCCACAATAGAAGAACCCTGCATGAGAGGAATCAGGCAGTTTTAATTTGTGGAAAATATTAGTGGGCAATATTATAACATATTTCTTGGCTGTTAGGACACCGTTAAAATCCCTTTAATCGGAAACGATTACGGTGAAAGATAGAAAAACGAAAATATTTTACATTTCCTATGGTTTTCTGCCTTAGACCTCGTCCCGATACCATGGTAACGAAGCGAGGTCTATGGGAGGGCGATCCTACTTACTTGTTTTTGCCACTAAACATTTACTAGTGTAACCCAATATGGGAACCTGAATAATACTAGTTTCAATATTTTTGTAACTTTTGAGTGGGCAATATTATTAGATATTTCTTTGTACCTCTCTTGATATCAAGGTACCAAAAATAAATCCAAGAAGGAGGATGAACCTCTTTAGTTTTTTTCCCTTTAAGCATTTGCCAGTGATTTTTCACAATATGGTGTAACCTGCATAAGAGCAAAGCAGTTTCAGTATTTATGTGAATTATCGGTGGACTTTTAAGATTTTAAGATATTTCTAATAGACCTTCTCCTTGTATCATGGTACCGATACGAAGTCTAAGAGAAAAGGTGACCCTTTTTAAGTTGTTTTTATCTCTAAACCTTTACTAGTGACTCCCCAATATGGGACCTGCATGAGAGCAAAGCAGTTTGAATATTTGTGTGACTTTATTAGAGCGTAATATTAAAGGATATTTCTTCGCTTTTAGTAAAACATTAAAATGCATTAAATCAGAAACGATTGCCATGGAATATACGAAAGTTTGCCTAAGTATACCCCGCCGCGATCTAAATTATATGCTCAACATTAATTGAAGCGTGGAAGGCAATTTATTAAATAACTATTTCGGAATTCATTTCAGCAGAAACTTTTATCACACCTCCAAGACCTCCGAGAGTTAACACTCGCTGTTCAAACAGTTCGTGTGGCTCAGTTAATTCCGAAACCGCAAGGAGGCCCATTTTAATTTATTACCACACGTCAAAACAATTTTTTAAGAAGATCAATGCTCTGAATTGGGTGAAATGCGAAACCCGGTGCAGAGGTTCACCAAGGAGTAAAGAAAGTCTGAAAGGAACTCCTGGCCTTTATTTCGTCTGATTTTCTGGCTCTTTCCAGATAAGAAGTGAAAAAGATCTGCAACGCAAGACGAGCTTTCACTTTTAAGCTCGAAATCTCGCTATTGAGTCAAATGCTTTTTACTCAACGAATATTCGTAATACTTTAAATTTCCATGCCATTATTTACATACTGTTCCCCGAGTACAGGTGTGTAATAAAACACACATGCGAATTCACATGTAAAATTCACATAATTATTCGTATGTCTGATACGGAAGTGCTTTTGACTCATCCATGTTGGTTTCACCGGAAAAGCTAAGATGATATTCCATAGAGTTATAAACTATATATATTATGTACTGGCCACTGTGTGGCCAGCACGGCGTTGTCCGTGACAGTTCTTTTCATGGGGTCAGGTGTGACCACTACTCGTTGACGCTTGCTAACCCCCGGTTATTGGTACGTATTCCCATTTGGTTTACTTCGGAAACGAACTCAACAGGCAAAGCCGTAATGGCCTCGAAGTGGTTATTATCAACAACGTAAATCAAAATATGCTAGAATCAAAAACTTGGCATGACTCCAAAAGCATAAGGAAGCAAAAAGCTTGTGACATCAGCGGTCGAAAATCGCAAAATCCGTTCCTTCTTCTTTCGAGGTAGGGGTGACGTCACATTCAGGAAAGAAGAACGAAAGGTGGAAAAAAACTAATACATTTATTTTAAAATGTTCTAGATTAAATTTTAAATTTCGGCGCTACACAAAAATTGGAAAAGTTTAGGACTACCTGTGTGCCAAATTTCATTATTGTAAGTGACATAGATTCGTCAGGACAATGCATATAGAGACACAGAGAAACACTTCTTTTTATAATAGTAGAGATAAAACATTTCCATTTACAACAACCTTCAATCCCTTAGAATTACATATATTTTCGAATTTCAACTGACCTCTGGGTTTAACTTCCATCTTCTTTAAGTGTGTACGGGTAACCCAAGGCTTAGGTACCTCATTGATCTTTCCTACCTTTCTTTATAAGATTATCACACTCTTTTGCGTTTTGATTTTTCTGACTTCCTGATTATGTTGTCTACCTTGTGTTTGGAACATCTTGGTCAAGTATGGCAACTACGCCATTAAACAAGAAAACAAACAACTATAAACTTTCCGGCATCACTTCCAAAGGGAGAGGATCAGATGACAACATCTCGTAATTTTGAACCATTGTCAGAAGACGAAGTGACACATGTACTCGCAACAACTTTCCAAACTTCCACACCCCAACAACATGAAAATACTTGAGATCACTACAGATTTAAATTGCCCGAACCCCCACATACATGACGACCTTTGGATGCATCAACTTTTGAACTCTCACCTCTCTGGTTGCTACTTCGTTATTCTTCCAATCGGGCTATCGTGATCCCATTGCAAGTCTAGGCTTGTGTATAGAAAAACAATTGAATAAGTCTATGAAGGAAGAGCTTTCGACCAACCCACGTTGGTTACACAAATCTCAGATGCATAAAACCTTTCCATTCTTAACAAGCTTACATCATTTACAATTCATCCACCTCTGAATTTCATTTTATAAGTCAAATAGTATTTTCGTGTTGTTTTAAAATTCTTATAATGTTGTAAGTGCAGATTTGTGTATAATACAAAACTGAGATTACATATGTGGTAAGTTTAATAAGGTAGATCTGATTTCAGTTTTAAAACTAAAGTTAAAAGCTTTTGAATCTGTACGAATCGTGTTGTTGTTACTAATTCTCCTTGGTCTAGATCAACTAGATCAAGTCCAGAAGATCGTACACCCTCAAAAAGTCCGTAACTTGGTACGAAGCGTTCAAACAGGCATGTATAACGATAGGAAAATTCTACGAAATTTTCCGTTGTGTAACGATGCAATAGCATCTTTCATTGTCTGACTCTCCTCTGCCATGTTTGACATATCCAGAGTTTCTAAATATTTTAATATAATTTTAAGTAAGGACTCTTACAGACATTTGATCATATTTTAAGCCCGTTGACGTTTTGAAATTTCTCAGAGCTCTTAATGCAGATCTATCAATCGGTTAAAACAGTTCTACAAGAACGCGATTTTTAAGTAAAATAGTCATCACGATGCAGTGATAATGCATGCAGCTGTTTGTTTCCATCGTAAATGTTTGGAAGGTGCACGTGTCAAGTATACGTAAACTGTATATTTTGACATCATCAGTGACACCAACTTAATTTTTTCCTAACAAAATAATTTAATTGCTTCAATACTATACATACAGCATTTGAGATCTTTCTATTTAATTGTTTCAACTCTACAAAGACTTTTGAAACGTGAACTGTAAATACGATCATCCTGTATTTTACCTACGATGATAGCTCAGGAAAATATTCAAAGTAAGGAATTCAAGTTGAGCATATGAACTTTGCAACATATTTCTCAATTTCAAAACGTTTTGTAAGCAAATTCTATTTGTTGATTCTTACACCATTCATCTGACTTCCACCTGATATATCTATTGGAAGTTGATCTCCTGTATTTTGGTATTCTTCGACAGTTCGATATGTCAAACCTGATGAATCCTGAGTTAAGGAACTTAAAAATTTTACTAGAGCTCAATTGCTTGGTAAGTCATGATATTACTACGCAGTAAGAAATCCATTCAGCTGTTGTTTATTTTCACTAATGTTGATGAAGTGCGCGTGTCCCTTATTCATAATTTGCATATTTTGAACTTTGTTTCTTGGACAAAAAAATACATATTGGACCATTAAGAATATATGATATACTTTTAATGAATGTTACACATTTTCTATTACATATTTTTGAGTGTTCTATTGCCTTTTGACTTGGAATATATATATATATAACCGGTTTAGATCATAAACTCATTAACCTACAAACGAAACGTTTTACTGTACAGTTGTTTTAGGATTATCTTTTTATAATTAAGTAAAAAAAATAATTATAATAATCTCGATAGTTTTTCATATATTTTAAATATATTACAATCTGTCAGCATATTTCGCATTTCATTAAAACGAGCATTTAATGTCAATTAGTAAATTTCTGCTCTGAGTCAATGATATGATGTTTAAACAGTCACATCTATTGGTTGAAACAACTCTAGCACCTATGTTAGTAAATAAGTCTCAAGGCGCTTCGAAGTCATGCTGTGAAAACTGGGTTACATGGTCAGAGGATTGGTATTTATTTATGCTGTTTGCATTCAGACATGATATATACAGGTATGTATTGAAATTCCGAAATACTTCTGTTTAATATACTATTTGTATTAGTTATTCATTTTTTAATAAAGTTCTCATGCATGTTTTTATTAATACAACATCGCAGCATCCCTGTCTTAGACGTCTATAACCTAATTTCCAAATTTGCTGATTGCTCATCATCCCCATGCCCAACTTGTCGCTTCATACATCTTTTCCTCTCTTCTGATTGTAACTTCCGTACAGTTTGGGCACCTCACCAATGGGTCCTCTATTTACAATTCGCCTTCATTATTATACATTATATTTTGCGTTATGAACCAGATATTTAAATGCTCTTGACTTCTTAATGAATTACAATATTAATATAGCTCCATATAATATGAGTAGAAATTAATATAGATCTTATGCTGTTGTTGTTGTTGATGTGTGTCTCCTGAACTGTGAAACACACAAGATCAGGTCCCTTGATCTGAAGTAGGACAGACACAGAAGAAGAATACAGATTTTGTTATTTTACAAACACACAAATTGATCACTGGCAAAGACATAAGGGGTGCAGCTATCCACTTTTTGGTGAGGAAACACTTGGGCGGGAGTCTGACTTTTTCCTCGGACATCACATACAACCAGCCATAGGGCAGTAGCCCTAGTTGGGAATCGAACCACGAACCCAAAGCGTGGGAGCAGAGTGCTTTATCCACTATACCGCTTGGGCGGCAAGATAGATCTTATGTCAAGAGTTATTTACAACATGAACTGCGTTTCGAATTTAATTTATGAAGATGGCAAATACTTTAATTCATGTTTGAGGATTTTCTTTGACAGCCTAAAAGTTTTTAAACAATTTAAAAACTGACATCTTATTTCTTGAGTTGTATACTGACAGGATGTTTAATTCCTTAGCACCTTTTCACCCATTGCGCATTGCTTTTCTGTTACTTTTAATGTTTTCTTCACTGTCACGAAAATAGATTTTCTGAGGGCATATAAATATTCTGTCATTAATGTAATGAGTCGTGTATTGTCTAAGAAGTTTAAACACTATTTTACTTGAAATTTTAAGAATTACTAAGAACAGAACAAAAAAAGAAACCGATTCTTAAAAGCGGAGACAAACTCGCAATTTTCTAAATCTATTTCAGTCATCCGCAAGATATTGATGATTGATCATCACTTGTAAGACTGCTTGGGGCACTTAGCTTTTATTTCTTCCAGCAGCATGCCGTGTAAGAAATTTTACTCTGAAGACCAAGGCCAAATTTACGTTTAGTGACTTTTTCTAATGGATGCGATATTTTAGAGTAATACTGCTGTGTCTTTAAATGGCCATTTTGCTCACATTTATAGAGCCTTAAGAGACTTAAAATAACTCTCTTAGGGAAGTTTGAAAATTACTAAGATGCAGAATACGCATGTCAAATGCGGGATATAGAATTAAATTATAAAATATGGAAGCAAAATGCTTCACACCCCAAACTAAAGCCTCTCGTTTAGAACTTTCTTTAGTTATTTTGTAATTTTTTATTTCTGTTAATTCACAAAAATTGTTCAATCTTCTTTAAATTCTAAAAGCGTGTGGGGCAGGGGTGACCTCATGATATAGTATTGGAAAATATGTTTTAGTTATTTTTTAGGTTTTTCTAACAACGACTCTGATTTACATATATAGATTTCTGAACAAACACGATACTGAATGTTCCTAATTCAATGGAATACTTAATCATGTTTCTCTAGAAATTTTTCACATAATTTACAATGCTAACGATAGCACGAAACCCGGCTTTGGTGCTTTCGAGACTGCTTCTTTTCGCAAGTTATTCAGAAATCAAGATAGTATTCACCGATAAATTTATGCTCATCTGTCTGACAATCTGTGCCTATCAACATACAGTGCCATAAAACATCGGAACAATTCTCAAAATAATTGTCTAATCTAGAAACAGTAATTGCTTTATAATTTAAAACGGTAGTGGTAACATAATTAACTGTGGCAAAGGGAACAGACGCTATTTTTCTTCTGTACCGGAAAGTCGATAGAATATCTGTCTATCGAAAACGATTTGGCCATATCCTTTAATTGAGACGATAAAAGAAAAACACAAGTAAATTGAAAGAAAAATGCCTTTCAAGTGAAAAATAATTAACTCACAAAGACTTGCAATTGCAAAGACATTCTTTGTCGATAGTCGGAAAAAAAAATCGGTGTTTTGCGAGTACCTCTAAAGGATGGACAAAAACTAACATCGATTCTAACACATTCTTTCAATCCGGTTGAGAAAAAATCGATTCCTTTTGATCTGTTAGTTCATTGACATCCAGGTATTCTCAACACAATGGAAACAGAATTGTTTACACTAAGGTAAACATGTTTTTTACACATTTGTTCAATTGCTATTGGAAAAAGGAGAAATAAAACATGTGATGAAAAGATAAAAAAGGCGTATGTTATTTACAGTAAGGTTAATACGGGTTTGTATAAGATGTAGTATTATTTTATTTTCTCGATTTTTAGTAAAACAATGAACATTTTTAATGATTTTTTTAAACGGGGAAAAGAATCTATTCACATCATACTTCTTTGCACTTTTTAATACTTCATATACAAAATAAGAGCTTTTGAATCATTAAAGCTGCAGATAGTAAGTATAATAGAATAAAAAAATATTGAGCTTATTTAATAAAAAAAATTGAAAAATGTAGCTATAAATCGATAATTTAAGTGCATTTTTCAGGTTTGTGTCACTACATATAGTGTTTCATACAGACTGTACCAACTTTAATCCTCTTAGAATTTTTTTTTGCGTCTAAAACTATCCTGTAGTGGTCAGCGTCTCATACAAAAATTTGTTCAAAATTGACACCAGTAATATGTTTAGAACAAGTTGTTCACCTACTTGGATATTTATTACCCCCTGGAGTTATAAGATAGTAGACATACAAAATTAAACCATATTAAGATAGAGTCTGTTGTAATGGATACAGACATAGAGGTTTATTACACTGGTATCCAAAATTAAATTCACAAACACGTTTTGCAAAATAATTCAAAATTGCTACCAAAACATTTAATAAAATTTGTTTTTTACATATTTTGAAGAACGAGCAGCACAATGTTAGCCTCCAGTTTGGAATAAATGGTGTTTGGCATTCGTTTTGTAGAACAACGTAAATTGACCGAGTAAGCATCTGAGATTTTCTCTTGCAGTGTTGTGAATATTGCATTAAAACCCACAAGTTTGACTGTTTGCAGTGAGAATGAGTTATCATCATCGTTTAGATGATTCAATGATACGGAGAGTCATTTGCAGGCTTGAAGCCGGGCAGTCTCAAGCAGAGGTGACTCGATGGATAAAAGTTACACCAAAAGTGGTACCCAGGTTGTGGAATAAATACCAAACAAATGGTACTATCAACAGGAAGCCCGATCAAGGCCACCCACGAGCGACGACACCTGCACAAAATCGCTAAGCATCGTTTGGCATTAAGTGCACGACGGCGTAGCAGACAATGGCTGCAGAGCTTTCTCGTGACTTTGCTGCTGAGCCTGGAAAAATAATTTCAAGGCAAATAGTATACAGACGTCTAGCAGAGAGGGCCCTTTACGTCCGGCGTCCAGTAGAGTGTATCCCTTTGAGCGCATTACACAGGAGAGACCGATTGTCGTGGAGCCGAACACACCATTCTTGGACACACTAAGAATGGGGGCGGGTTCTTTTCACTGATGATACGAGATTCAGCACACAGAGTGAAGTGATTATCGGCAAGTCTTCATCTGGAGAGAGCGTGGAGCTCGCTATCATCCCTCTAACGTAAGGGAAATCGACCAATTTGGCAGAGGAATCCTTATCTAGAGTGGCATCATGTTGGGGAGTCATACACCACTGCACGTCTTTGATAAGGGTAGTGTTACCGCACAGAGCTATAGGGATGAGGGCCTTGAACCGTGTTCTTTAAGATTTAGAACATAAAGGAGAATAATGAATCGAATGTGCGGGATCGTATAAATAGATTTGGAAATTGAATTAGGTACTTACCCCTATTTTTCCAGTGTTATGGAGAGGAAAGCCTAAAAACAATTACTGTAGGCAGGTGAAGAAATAACTAGAGGATAACTTTAACACTGTTTAATTATACTAAACGTTTGCATTTGTAATGGACATGGTCCTAGAGGTTTACATATTGAAAGGGTTTGTTGTAGCGGAGACACACAACGCGTGTCTAACCCTGTTGACTGTCCAAGCTCGAAATCGTCCCCGTAGAGATGTTTTTTTATTTCTTTCGACCCACCGGAAGGGGTTCCAAAAGTTACAGTTCGCATAAGGAAATAGTTTTTTTTTTAGTTTCTTCGGTTGTTCGCCTTCTCCTTTCGCGTGGTCGTTACTCAATATCCTGCGGGTTGCGGGAAGACGAAATCGGCAAAACTACTAGAAGATTGAGTGGTCGAAGGACATCTCCGGATTTTGTCTTGACTGAGACAACACGAGTCAGCTGGTCGGTTCCCGAAAACAACTGGGTGACTCTGCCAAAATTCCACTGGAGAGGAGGTTACTGGCCATCCTTCAATAGGACAACATCCCTTACGTTGATGGAGTTATTCTGTAGCCGCCACTTGGGACGTGGTTGAAGGGCATGCAAGTAGTAGCGGGTCCAACATCTCCAGAAGCTGTGTGTCTCTCATCTGTAGTAATATCTTCCTCCTGGAAGAAAGACTCAACGATGGATTCGATTGGTGGTTAGATTCCGGGATTTCTAATAGTGGGACTCCAATGAGGAAATGACTCGGGGTTAGAGCCCGAAGATCAGTTGTCTCCGTCGATAGGGGTACAAGAGGCCAAGAGTTGATGCAAGCCTCAATCTGGCATAATAATGTGCACATCTCCTCGAAAGTCACGAGAGTTCCTCGACATGTTCTGGTCAGATGACGTTTGGCTAATTTGATAGAGGCTTCCCAAAGACCTCTGAAATTTGGTGCGTATGGAGGGATGAACTGCCAGGTAATGCTATTTTGTGAGCAGAAATCTTGGAAAGAGGGTTCTCTGGGCAGTTTAAGAGTGCTTTGAGGTAAGCGGCAGCACTGACAAAGTTCGTCCCATTGTTCTAAAAGATGTCTGTAGGATAGCCCCGGCGGGCCACGAATCGTCGCAAATCAGCCAAAAATGCTGCGGACGACATGTTCGACACTAATTCTAGTTGTACTGCCTTAGTGCACATGCAGATAAACAAGCATAGGTAAGATTTGAAAGTACTATCCTTTCTCTGATGTTGGCATTTTGTGTTTATAGGGCCAGTAAAATCGACTCCCACTTTTTCAAAAGGTCGGGATGGGGTTATTAGGCATGTCGGTAAATCACCCATCAATTGGGTTGTGGGCTTATCAGATGATCGGAAGTACCGAATACACTGTTTGAGTTCTTTTTGCACAGTTGATCTGCCATCTGGAATCCAGAACTTCTGGCGAGTTAAGGACAAGACTTGTTCCGATCCACCATGCAGACTACATTGGTGAAAATGTCTAATTATCGCTGATGTAATTTGATGTCTCTTTGGTAGAATCATGGGGTATTTTTGGCCAAAAGTCAAAGTTGGATGTTTACTCAGACGTCCCCCTACTCTGAGAATTTCGTCTCAATCAAGAAAGACATTTAACTAAATTATTTATTTGATTTGGGTATTGATTTGTTCTGTCTGAGCAACTTGATTTCTGATGAGAATTCTGGCTCTTACATTAATTTCACTATTCGCTTGCTGAAAGTGTCTAGATCGAGGGATTGTATAGGCCCTGTTGATTTCGTTTGGGTTTTTGCACTATGAGCAAAACGCAAAACCCATGCTATGACGCGTACCAATTTCGTGTAGGATGAGAATTTGCTGAGGATGTCGTGAGAGTTATGGATTTGCGTGACGAAACAATTATCCTCATCAGATGAAGCACTGTCCAATACAGGTAGATTGTCATTTGGGATGAATGGAATATTGATTTCACTGAGCCACTTAGGCTCATTCCACCATTCCAAACAGGTCCTTAGTTGTCCCGGAAAAAGGCCACAAGTTTCTTTGCCAGGAATGTTGTGCCAAGACTCTTTTGAACTATGTAAACTAATTTTTGGCACTCTGTGTTGCACAAATTGATTATCCTTTGCAGGGGGATTTGAAATCCAACTTAGTGTGATAGTCGAATCAGTCCACAGGAATGTTTGGTGGATTCGAAAGGTGATTGATTTTAAAATAGCATTAATGAGCTCGGATAAGAGAACAGCTCCAAATAGTTCTAATCACGGCAAGGTTATAGTTTGTACAGGTGCCACTCTGGTTTTGGATGGCACTAGACGCACGTGAATGTTACCTGAAATCACACGGAAATACACCACTGCAGCGTAGGCCTTAGCAGAGGCATCACAAAACCCTTGCAATTATATCCGACTGGCATTTGAAGTATGGATATATCTGGGGACTTGTATTTCCCTAAAATGACTTATTTCTAAGGAAATTTTATTCCATTTTTTAGCAATATCCCCAAGAAGGGTATCATCCCATTTTAATTTTGCTTTCCACAACTCTTGCAGCAGAATCTTGAGAATGATTGTTGTAGGTGAAATGAGACCCAAGGGATCAAAGATACGGGCTATCATGGACAACAATTGGCGTTTTGTAGAGATTTTATCCGCTACTATTCCCTTGACTTGAAGGGTATTGGTTTTTAAATTCCAGAATAGACCTAGCACCTTTTGAGATGATTCGTCCTGGAACGAATGAGAGACAGAGTTGGCTCTTAACGAATCTGGGAGGTCAGAGAAAACATCTGCATGATTTGAAGCCCACTTTCTGAGTGAGAATCCACCTGCAGTCATCAATTCATTCATCTCTTTAACTATTGATTTTGCGGAATCTACGGAATCTGCTCCGGCTAGCAGGTCATCTACATAAAAATGTTCCCTTGCAATATCAGAAGCCATGGAAAGTTCGGATGTTCATCTTGGCATAATTGTTGCAAAGTGCGAAGGGCTAAGAATGGAGCCATGATGTTCCATAAGTGACGGTCTTAAGTTTGTATATGACAAGCGGATCAGATGGATTTTTCCTCCAAAATATTCTTGGAAAGGCAGATCTTCATTTCCAATTAATATTTGTCTATACATTTTTGCGAGATCCGCGGTGAAGGCTATCGGGTATGCTCGGAAACGGATTAAATTTGCCAAGATTTCAGTTTGAAGTCTAGGCCCTTTACATAGAATGTCGTTTAATGATTTCCTATTTGATGTTTGAGCAGAGGCATCGAATATTACACGAAGTTTCGTAGTACTACTCGATTCGTTAGTGACTCCGTGATGCGGTATATAATAATTCGGAGTTATTTCATCTTCACTGGGTAATATTGGAGTCATGTGACCTAGGCTTTCATATTCCTCCATAAATCAAGAATACTGATCTCTCAACTGGGAATTCTTAGCTATTTTTTTCTCTACCAAGTAAAACCGCTGTAGTGCCCTTGCTTTGCTTTCTCCTATCGTCTTGTTTTCTTTGAAGGTAAGATTTACGCAATATCGTCCAGTCGTGTCTCTTTTGACTGATTCAGTAAAGAAGTTTCCACACACCTCATATTCATCTTTCAACACCTGAGGTCTAGGAATGGATTCAAGCTCCCAAAAGTCTTAAAGGGTTTCATTGAGATGGTCCATTGTATGGCACACCATTGATGTATGGGAACGAGTCGTGTTATCCACTTTTCCGGAAAGTAGATAACCATTTTTTGAATATATCGCCAATGGCGAGCCATGAGATCCAGTGACTGATTGTTCATTTATTAAAATTCAGAAAAGGTCTGCGCCCAGTATAATGTCAATAGGCCTGGAGATGTAAAACTGAGGGTCAGCTAAGACTAAGTCTCTTAAATGTGGCTAATCTTGCCTTTCGATATAAAAATTGGGAAGAGGGGAAGTAACCTTGTTAACAACATAAGCTTCTGCCGAAAACGAATCGGATGGGAAATGAGGCGAAAAGTTGAATTTTGTTAAATGCAGAGCAGTTTCTGCTAAAACGCCTTTAATACCCACCAACCTATGAGTTGTGTTGAGCAACGGTAGATTTAAACGCTCAGCACATTCCGTTCTCATTAATGAAGTTTGGCTAGCATTATCAATTAGCGCTCTGCATTGTATTAATTTTCCTGACTTAGATTTAATGTTTATAAGCTCGGTTGACAGCAATACGTTACTTGTTCTTACATGCACATCCGATTCACATTGAGTACTGTTCGCAACCGATACGTTAGAATTATCCGAGTCTCTACACGGAAGGTTAACAGGATAAGCATGCAAAAGTGTATGATGACGTTTCGAACAATTTTTACAGTTCAAAGTTAATTTACATGCCTCAAGTTTAGGATTTTGTCGTAAACAGTTAGAGTATAGCTTATGCAAATCTACTACTTTCCTTCGCTCGTTCACCGGCATGTTGTTAAAAGTTGGACACTTAAATAATGGGTGCACTTGATTGCAAATTACGCATGTATTGCTCTTTACCACAACCGCATTGTGCACTACTGGTTTCCTGAACGAATTGAAATCTACAGTATTTCTACCTTGATTGAATTTAACTTCGTTTCGAATAGGTTTTGGCTCGTTTGAGCTGCGAGCTTCTCTTTCAACGAAAACTCTAAATAATTCAAGGTTAGGAATGGTGTCACTTTCTAGAGACAGTTCCCACCGTTGTTTGATTGGCTCATCGAATTTTGTTAACATGAAATTTATAAAAATCAGGTCGCTTAACAAATTAGATTCCAAACCCAAAGTTTTCAAATTACGGACGGCTTCATTACAGATGTCTAATAATTCCAGCAAAGTTTTTGAATTATTCACTTTAGTTAGCATAAAGAAAATAATTTATTGAGTTCACTTACATGCTATCTGACGTTTATTTTCGAATCTCTGACACAAAAGCTCCCAACAATTAATCAGATTTTCTTGTTGAAATGCTAAACCCCGAATTAATTTTGATGCATTTCCACGTACAGAAGACTGCAAATATTGGAGCTTTTCAATGTCTGAGAGTTGGTCATTTTTCAAAATGGATGAATAAAATAATTCCTTAAACGAAATCCAATTTTCTGAATCACCATAAAAATTAGGGAGATCGAATTTTGGTAATTTTACCAACGAATGTTTTCTTTCTTGAGTTACTTTTAATGCAGTATGAGAGTTTTTTGTATCTAACTGAACCAACAGATCCAAAATATCATCTTGATAGCTCATGTATTCCACAAAGTTCTCTTCATTCTCTTTGGGAGAAAATTTTGAAAATACATCAGTCAATTTTGTATAGTAAGATTGAAGTTTTGTTGTGAGAACTGCGATTTGTGCTGGATCACTTAGCTCATCGTTTAGAATTTTCTCACGGAACCGCTTAATTTCCTTACAAATTTGATCAAAACGCAATTTAACGTTAGACACGTTAGGCGTTTTAAAGAGTAAAGCAATGAGAATTGTTTCTTAAAGACTAAATATGGAATGATATTTTATTTCGATTTCAACCATAGGTCGCTCCGTCTCGACGGACCACTTTTATGTTCTTTAAGATTTAGTACATAAAGGAGAATAATGAATCGAATGTGCATACGACTTAGAATACGAATAGATTTGGAAATTGAATGGGGTACTTACCCCTATTTTCCCAGTGTTATGGAGAGGCAAGCCTTAAAAACAATTACTGGAGGCAGGTGAAGAAATAACTAGAGGATAACTTTAACACTGTTTAATTATCCTAAACGTTTACATTTGTAATGGACAATGTCCTAGAGGTTTACAGATTGAAAGGGTTTGTTGTAGCGGAGACACACAACGCGTGTCTAACCCTGTTGACTGTCCGAGCTCGAAATCTTCCTCGTAGCGTCATTTTTTTTCTTTCGACCCACCGGAAGGGATTCCAAAAGTTTCGGTTCGTATAAGGGTAGAATTCTTTTTTGTTTCTTCGGTTGTTCGCCTTCTCCTCCCGTGTGGCCGTTACTCAACAAACTGTATATGAGGTTGTTCAGGGTAGAGTGCCTATATAATAAGAGTGTCGACAAGGGACCATATTTGGCCCAATGCGCATGCGCGGCAGCCATTTTTCTATCAGAATCGTCTCAAAGAAGGTTGCTGGGCGAATTAATATATCATTTCAGGGAGAACAAAAAGCAAATGATTGTTATAATATGGATACATTCGATATAAATGAATCATATAAACCCTCAATTGCATGCGTAATTGATGAGGTGGATTGCACAACGCGCTAACTTAGATTGCGGGAAACATCATGTTGTTCAAAAAAAGCTATTTATTTAAAAAGTTTTCAAATGTATACTGACAAAACACTAAAATAGTAATAAATAAACATTCTAGAACACGAAATGGAACATAAAAAAGCTACATTTTCTTTTTAATTTAATCTACACACGTTTTTCTCGAACACACAAAAAGTTCCCATGTTAAGTCTACGGGAGCTAGGAAAAGACCACCTCGGGCGGTAGAAAAGGTATCTAAGCCAATCAGAAAGTGTTTCCCGTATGTCGCCACTCTTATTATATAGGCATTATAGTTCAGGGGTGCTGCAGGTTCGGACTTCCTATTTATGGACGATAATGCGTGGCCACACAGAGCTCACATTGTTGATGATTTTCTTAACGAAGAGGATATTGGCAGTATGAACTGGCCCTCGAAGTATCCGGATCTCAATCCTATAGAACATGTTTTGGATGGTCTAGGAAGAGCCATTACACGACGTTACCCCCCCCCCCCAATGACCCTCCAGGCGTTAAAAGCTGCGTTTTTGGAAGAATGAGATTTGCATCATTGCAAAGGTCTTCTTTGCAGCGAAATCCAGACGCTACACGTCTAAATGCATTACAAAAACGTTTTCTCTGTGAATGCTCAGCAGGTGTTGTGAACGATTTCCTCATAGGCCAATATCTCCTACCAACGCTACTCAATGGCTCACATTGTCGTATGTTTCTGGAAAGGGTTTTACCACAATTGCTGCAAGATGTTCCGACTGTCGTTCGGAATCGCATGTGGTTTTGGCATGATGGTGCGCCAGCCTATTTCAACATAGTTGTCCGCAATTACCTGGATGCCAGTTTTGCGGGGCGATTGATTGGGCGTGGTGGACCAATCCGATGACCACCCCGATTTCCAGACTTATCGAGCATCGATTACGTTTTATGGGGCATCTGAAGACCATCTTTAAAGGGACTCCAGTTGACTCAATTGAGGACCTTGTTGATAGGCTATTCATTGCGGATGCAAGCGTGTGCGAAATGCCTGGCATCTTTGGAACTGTTCGCCAATTAATTCTTCGACGCTACCAAGCATGTATTACTGTTGATGGTTGCAATTTTGAGCATTTATTGCAAACATTGCTGCAAAGAAGCACTTTGTAAGGATGTTGTAAATACACAATGTTTTTCTGTCGATGTCTAATTTTTTCTGTTCGTGCGTCCTCGCGTCACTTCCGGCCATACATTTCTAAACGAATAATGTATATTTAGTAAGCTGCACCATCCCTCCAGCTTGTACTATGACCATAGAATCACCCTGTATATAAGAAAAGAGCTGAAATTTCCAAAACCTTTAGTTTTAATCTGTATTTAATGCAAAAATGTGCACCTCAACGCCAACCTTCTAATTGTTTTTGGTTTTGGATTGTTTATGGAGAAAGGGCCATATTTGGCCATGTTACGCCAGACACAGTGCAGATAGTGTCACGTAATGAACACACACAGAAGGAAATTTGGATGACACAAAAGTTAAAAATGCACTCAGAGAGGAATCAAATATGGCCGCCTACGAATCGCAGGTTGGTAGCGCAGTAGTTATACCCACTGAGACACGACGGTTCATCAACCTTCGAAAGAAGGAAACAATGGATGTGCGTATAGCTTCATGTAATTTCTCCTGATCCCTCGGTTTCAATATCAGTCACGTAAATTTGGAAATATCCACGTAATGCAAAACATTTGTTTGCACTTCGATAGCCGATCATCTACATTTAAGTTCCCGTCATCTACATTTCTGTGATACTATTACAGTAACTCCACCCACAAGCTACGTCTATTTAATTATAATGCATACTCTTCACACAAAAACTATTTCCAAAATGCGTTGTTAAGTTTTATTTCAAGTTTCGAAGTTCATTCATTGCAAGTAATATCTTCATAGAAATTAGTATTTTGATAGATGCACATGAAAGATATATTATTCCATACCCCTGTCCAATCATGCATTAACGTTCTCTGTGACAATAGAGCAAAGATGCTCACATAGCGTTTGATAAGATAGGATGGTTTCGACATATCCGAAGGTAAACATTCCCTCCCTCTCATGCCTTCCCCACCTGTTTGCTTTGACGATTTCGGCTAAAACGGGATCCGCTACCTTGATGTTTCGTCTCCAGAAGTTCTTGTACACACATGCAATCTCCCATAAGAATGAATTTTTAGATAAGAAACTTATTTCTATGCGAGGCTTTTTCCGACAAGCTTAAATTTAGGTGGTGTTAGTCTTTTTGCGGTGGAACATGCTTCCTACCGAACGCTACATCACTTGGCTTGTTTTTTAATAAGATTTCAACCCGTCGAAGGTGAATGGGAATTCCGAATTGATACGTGATAGTAGGATGGTCAACGTCGATCAGACTAAACACCTAACGTCACCGTAACGGCAATAAAATACATTTTAAGGTAACCCCGATTTGCATCATGAAAGGGCATTTGGCTAACATGAAGTAAAATCGTGGCTTAAAAACATATCCTTAGCCGTCCAAGTGTTTTTGGCAAGTATCGTTCTTTAGGATATCACCCCTTTTGCTTATGACGAAATATCTTGTCATCAAGATATTTCGTATCTTGTTATATCGACGAGATCGAGATCTGGTCAGTTTTTCTCGAATGACGACAGTCCTCGCACATCAGGATCACGTCAATTTTCTTCTGATAACGAGATACCTCGTCGATTAGATGGATTGCACCAGAGAACGGATGATCTTAGATCACACCAGATGGATTAAATAAACCCAATAAAGAGCATATGTAAGCAATTCGTCTCTCTCTCTCATGAGCTCGAACCCAAAAAACACCGTAGTGAACAAGGGAACGTATTCGTTAAATCTACCATGGCCTCAAAAGTCCCACGTTGGCGTGGTGTGGAAGTTTGGAGAGTGGGGTACCAGCTCAGGTGTTGCCTCGTCTATTGACTGCGGTTCAAAATCACGTAGTGTTGTCTTTGGATCTTTCCCTTAGGGGATTGATCCCGGACCGTCGTCAATAGCCCGTTGTGTTGCTCTAGTACGCCATTAATTAAAATTTCCTTACCTTACCTCTCATTGAGTTCATTACTTACTAATATAATGAAGCATAGTTTAATTGTGTTGAACCTGTGTGTGTGAAATAAAATGTAGTAATGAAATCTATTATTTGCTTCAGCAACATTTAAATTTTACTATTCGCGATCTTAGATTTCTGCGTTTCTATTATCATACTAAGCCTGTGTTTTAAGAACACTATTTCAAATTAGCTGAAGAACGTTAGTTGTCACTTTTTTCTTGTATGCATGATTAAGATTTGTACCTTACAGGTACTACTCAAACATTTCAACTAATAATTTCCACAATATTCAAGTACATCCAATCAACCAAATGATCCCAGGAATTTAAAAATGCTCAAAATAAATTCAGGCAAAGCTAAATAAACTGACTCAAAATAAATTAGTTTGATTCGCAGAAGCGAACCAATGAACAACTATTATGTGTGAAACTGTATTCATCAAACTTAAGATCAAAATTTTATGGACATTCTTTATGAGCTAGTTATTTGCTATGTATAAACTCAAAATAATTATTATAAACTCAAAAACTCAAAATAATTATTTCAATTATATTAAAATGACCCAAACTACAAAATTATCTCATGAATTAAAAAACTTTCTCGAAACAAACTCGGACAAAACAAACTGGCTAGATATAAATTCATTAGCAGTGCAGAGAAATGAAACTATTATAAAGTTCCATGTATTTCTATTCATTAAAAATATGAGAGCAAAAATATATAAGTACAATACATAGAACTTTATTCCAATCGCTTGAGAGAAAACTTTTTTCGTATATTCTTCAAAGACATACTCTACGAATTGTGATTTTAACCTTTGCATGTATTCAAAACTTTGTATAATCAATTCCACTGTATTCAAATGCATTCAGTTCACTAAATTATCCCATGTGAATTAAAGAATTGCTCAAAATAAATCCAGTAAGATAAAACAAAATTAACAGGTTCAATACGAATTTATTAGTGAGTGGGGGAAAAAAAACCATACCTAATCATTTTTCGTAAATATTTTTTTTTTATTTACGCCCGCCATCATATTCTCAGACATGAGGCGTCTTGTAGTCCAATATAGCAGATAGGTGGTCCCAGGAAGGTCAAGGTCACCACAAGAGCAAACCACAAGCAGGGAGGGGTAACTGAAAAGGTGCATCCTAGCCATATGCATAGTACTGCAGAGTAAGTAATATTCATTAAACACCTAAGAGCAAAATAAATTTCGATATGAAATACCTTGTTTCCTAAAATTCAAAGCAAAATCTTACGGTTATACGTTGCGAATTAAGATTTTAATCTTTTGGGAATCTTCAAATCATTCTTTCCTCAATGTAAATACATTTATATTTTAGTTTATAGCTCTTGGGGCCATGGTGGATCACATGAGGAGAAACGGACTAATAACCAGGGAGTTGCGAGTTTAAAACTCGATCCAACCAAAGACCGTCGTGTACTTGGAGGCTAGTGTATGTTCAATCTGCCTCGAATGTCCTCACGTTGGCGTGTTGTGGGAAGTTTGAGAATGTGGTGACAGATCAAGTGTTAACACTCTTCTGACCGCCGCACAAAATTGCGAGATGTCGTTCTTGAATCTTTTCCTAAGAAACTGATCTTTGTCCGTATATCCCAATAAGCCAATATAATCCGTTGTGTTGCTCTAGTTCAAGATAAGCCCAGGCCATGCGAAACAAAATAAATTCCTCAGTTATTTGGAAAATCTAAACAGTTTGAAATTATGATCACCCTTGATTCTTTTTATTAAAACCTTAAGAGGAAAAACCTTTCAGTAAGTGAAACCATAACTTTCATTCCACGAACCTGTTCCTCAATCCTTCATTTTCCTTTTCCATGAAATCTTTTACTCGACGTTGCCTCGTGTTTGGCGCAACATGATCAAACACGGTTTTTGGGTCATAAAATGCCAACACAATTTAATATACAGGGTGGTCCCGAATTCATGGTACAAACTTTAATGGTAGGTACAGGACATTGTAACAATGATTTATTGTATAGGAATGTATAGTCGCAAGTGACGCGGTGAGGCGTAAACAGGGGAAATAAAAGGAAAGAGAAATGGAGTGATCGGTTGGTATCATTGCCGGTAGAGGGCAGTAGATGTCTAGCCGCTGTTGAACATGATGCATCGCAGTAGGGAAAAGCGCCATTCACAATTGTCGATGGGTGACTTTACGTATGCAGAAAAAGCAGACATGCATTACATGTACGGCCGTGCAAATGGTAACGGCAGAGCTGCGTTACGAATGTATCGCGCGGAGTATCCTGATCGACGAATGCCGGATCATAGAATTTTTCAACGGTTACATCGTCAACTTTGTGAAACAGGTGCGTTCGACGTCAACAGACATGGCGCTGGTCGAGTAAGAGCTGTACGCACTCCAAGGCTGGAAGAAAGCATCTTGAACATTGTGGCTGATAGACCCGAGTCAAGCACAAGAACTGTTGCGCGTGACGTAGGTGTGAGTCATCAGACTGTATGCAGAGTGTTAAACGAAAATCGCTTACACCCCTTCCATTTTCAGAAAGTACAAGCATTGAATCCGGCAGATTATCCTCGCCGCGTGAACTTCTGCCTGTGGGTGATGCAGCAATGTGCGTTGCAGCCGGATTTCGTAGATTATGTGCTATTTACAGATGAAGCGACATTTTCACGCGAGGGTGTCTTTAATGCGCACAATTCCCATGTGTGGGCAACCGATAATCCACATGCAACGCGTCGACATGCGTTTCAACAACGTTTCAGTATTAATGTGTGGGCTGGTATTGTGAACGACTTTTTGATTGGCCCATACTTACTACCCACGCGGCTCACTGGCGGAAGCTATCTTATTTTTCTGAAAGAAGTGTTACCACAACTGCTGCATGATGTTCCGATCGCCATTCGTAACCGCATGTGGTTTCAGCACGATGGGGCGCCAGCACACTTCAGCATTGATGTACGGAATTACCTGAATGCCACGTTTGGTACTCGATGGATTGGGCATGGTGGACCAGTCCCTTGGCCACCCCGATCTCCCGATTTATCGAGCCTCGATTACTTTTTATGGGGACATCTAAAGCATCTTGTTTATGAGACTCCAGTTGACTCAGATGAGGATCTCGTCGCTCGCTTATCTGTAGCTGCTGCAGGTGTGCGTGAAATACCAGGCATCTTTGAACGTGTACGCCAATCGCTCCACCGACGCTGTCAAGCATGTATCGATACTGGTGGACGCAATTTTGAACAATTACTGTAAACATGACACTTGTCAACAACGCTTTCAATAAAATCTTTGTTTTTCCTTTCGGCCGTTATTTCCCCCGTTTTCGCCTCACCGCGTCACTTGCGACTATACATTCCTATACAATAAATCATTGTTACAATGTCCTGTACCTACCATTAAAGTTTGTACCATGAATTCGGGACCACCCTGTATAGCTGAAATGTTGATCTCGACATATGACCATTGTTCAAAATTACGAGGTGTTGTCCTAGGATCCTTCCCTATGGGACGGATCACTGCGGTGTTCAGTGCAACGTAAACTCAACTACCAAACTTCAATTCATTTCCGCGAATTAAAATTTGCTCTAAGTAAACCCAGACCGGGCAATATAAAACAAATGCGATGAAATAAACTGATTAACAATTCGGAGAATCGAAACCATTTTAAAGTATCATTTCTTGTAATTCTATTCATTAAAAACTCGAGAGCAGAAGCATTTCAGTACGTGTAAGCGTATTACATAGGAATCGATACTTGATCTATATATAATGCATTTTGACGCCATTCCCACAGGTACAAAAAGCAAAGCTCCTTCTGATGCGCCCGATATGTCTGGGGAATACTAGGGCGTAAACTTCCCGAACTTGTTCCATTCCAATTTGTTCCCCACACATATGATGTACCTCATACCCTATTGTTTGGCTTGGTTGTATTTCATTTTCCGTTCTGCCCCCCCCCCCCCTTTCGAGGACTATCACACGAGCTTCCGATGTGTTAGGTGAATTTTTCTCCTGCGCCTTCTGTTTTGTTTGGAAACAAAATACGGAGCTGTTTTGCCCAGGGCCGGGGCCGTTATTCCAGAGCGAGATGGGTTATACATATTTCGCTATGCAAAAGCAATCCAGATCGTATTTATTATTTAGGATGGTTTGCATTGCCAAGAAATTGAAAGGGTTTTGATTAGGGTACTTCGGGAGGTATCTTGATTTGTTGCTTTATTCTGATTAATCTCCGTGGACTCGATGTATGGGAAGAAACTATAACCATGAAAGAAAGGCATCATCTGGATGTGCCCCCCGTAAAAAGAAGTATTACTGCTTTTATATCCTTTGAGTTGCGTTAAGCTGAGTTTGTAAGAAAAGTCTAAGAATATAGGGCAACATATACGAACCTGTGTGTTTTGAATTTTGAGTATCAGTGGGACTCAGAAATCTCGTACCCGATAGTGTTAATTTACCTACATTCTATGAGCCATTTCTTAGCGTGGGTACACTTTTCTTGGAAACAGAAACAAGCGGAGAAGAAAATTACTTCAGTTAAAAAATAATTTGATTCATTGAAGATTTAAGGATGTTTAAACTGTCAAATGTTTTGACGAGGTATCGCATCCATCAAGATCTGACCAATTTTAGTAATGACAAGGTATCTCGTCATCAAGATATCGTCAAATTTTTTGACGACGACGAAGTTCAAAATCTTCCTCCCGAAAAGAAGATATGTCGTCGACCAAGATCAGGTTCGGTTTTTCTAATGACGAGATATATAGTCGAGACAACAACCGAAGGGTTAAGCTAAAGCGTGGCTATCGATAATACAGTTGATCTTGGGGCCCATCTGTTTTTGAACAGGTGTGTGAAGGTTCTTTAAGAAATGTGCTGTATTGTAAGGCATGCTTGGAAACAATTTCATTTATGGTTTTCTCACTCATAAAATATCCTGCGCCTTCTGTTTTGTTTGTAAACAAAATACGGAAATGTTTTGTTCAGAGCCGGTACCGTTATTCTAGATAGAGAGAGATGGTTATACATATTTTGCTATGCAAAAGCGATCCAGATAGTATTTATTATTTAGGATGGTTTGCATTACCAAGAAATTGAAAGGGTTTTGATAAGGGTATTTCAGGAGATACCTTGACAATTTGCTTTCTTCTGATTAGTCTGGAGCTATGAGAGGATACTTTACTGGAAATTACAACAGTAAAATACATGAAAGTTTGGATATGTCGCAAAAATAATATTACTATTTTTATATCATTAGAGTTAAGGGGCCGTGAAAGACTAGTTGGAAGAGTAACGGATTAGGAACCGGAGAGTTGAGGGTCCTTCATGTATAAAGGGAGTTATTGCAAGTTAAATATATATTGGCCTCAAATGTCATGAGCGAAAGTTTGAAGAGTAGGGTACCAGCTGAGGTGCGACTTCGTCATCTGACCGTGGTTCAAAATTTCCTGGAATCCTCGGATCTTTCTATTTAGATTTCATCCACGACCGTCGTTAAAAGCGCGTTTTCTTGTTCCATTGCAACGTTAACCTTTAACCGAGTCTTTTTTGACAGGTCGTTTCCACCCCTTAAAGTGAATATTGGTCCCTGTCCTATTCAGTACCTTCCTACTACGTCCAACAGAAGCCACATTCCAAGACTGGTTTGGCTGCCCCAACTATTTCGTATTTCACACTATTTGCATTTCCCGCGTGGTCTCTTGGACCCCTTCACAGCATTGTGTGTTACCATTCTTGTTGAATGAAATCGTCTAAGTTTGAGAAGGGAATTTCGTCAGAGAGCCTAAAATGGCTAGAAACTTTACTAATAAACGTTCTGTTTAACTTACACAAAAAGAAATTCAGGGGATTGCTGTATTTCGCGAGATATCTTTACAGGTTACTCACTCTTGATTAAACTTTTTGTACTCGATATATGAATGGATGTTTCTATGGAAACTATCACCGTGAAAGAGAGGCATGCTCTGATATACCGTAAAATGAAATATTGCTATTTTTATCTTGTGTGAAGTCTTGGATTTGTTAAAGCGTCAAGTAGTGATTTGCAACATATTTTAGTTTAGAATTTTGAATACAAATTATACTTAAATGTAAGTCAAATATCCCTGCTAATACAATGAAAGTAAATTTAAGCAACTTTCTAAGCACCTTTGAATATGAACTTTCTTCAATGCATATATAACCAAACTTGGTGCTGTAGAAAAAGCACTTCCCGATAAACTAATTTCTTTTATCGGAATTTTGATGCTTTTAATTGTATTTAGGCTATGAGAGATAGATATATTCAGTGTAAACAAGCAAACCTCTAAAAAGCACAAAAGTTACTTCCAGTTAACAATTTTGGAATACATTCAGGGAGCGCGTTCTACATCGAAAACACTAGTGCGATCAATATTTCTCTTTAAAAAAGTTTCTTATACGCTCAAACTGCATTTAGTAGCATTCCAAGTAACGTCACTTGTTACGAAAATGGTTACAAGCACACTCACATTCAATAAAATCATCTGATATTTACAAAAAACCCTCTCTTATTGCATAAAGTAATATGACTACTATTGCATACACAACACACATTTACTTATGTACTGAAGTGAGGACGTAAATATTAGGTAAGATAAATTAAAAATACTTATAAATTTATACATAAAATTATAAAGTATTATGTAAGAACTTCTGAATAATGACCTTTCAACAGTTTTTACCTTCTCGACTTAAGAATTTTTTCCTAGAACCTTCGTTCCTAGAATTCTTTCAGCCATTATATAGGGTTACTTAGTGATTATGTGGGTTGTTAAGGAAAATCAATACTATACCTACTAATCTGTAGTCTTTTTGGTTAATGTGCTTTGATAAATTCTTAATCTGAAGGAAATTTGTCTTTTCTTTTGATAATGCATGACGCTAAAATGAAGCTAAGGGGTATTCAAATTCTGAATGAAATTAAATATTCTTATATTTTGTTTGGAGTTGTGTACTCAAAGGAGATAATTATATATAAATATACATTTACTATATTATGTACTACTATATGGTAATGCACCACCCCTCTCTGTTTATATAAACGTATATATATATATATATATATATATATATATATATATATATATATATATATATATATATATATATATATATATATATATATATATATATATAAACGAGAGAGAGAGATAGATATATGTTGTTGAAACTTATAATGCTATAAATATTCCATAGTGTTTGTATTAGTTATGGGAGTGCAATAATGGATCTAGTTAACAATCTGTTTACATAAAGATTTCCCTTACTATGCAGCACAGAAATCGCAGTTATTTATGATAAATATTCTGGAATAATAATTATATTAAGGGTAAGTGAATGTTCTAATAAGACTCCTGGCCATCGAAAATGCAACAATTTTCTGTAACCCACATGGGTGGCTATAACTGCTGCTAGATGTATCAGCATTGAGAAAAGAAACTATGGATGTGTTTTGGGGAATGTCAGTCCATACTGTTTCCAAATGTTGCGCCCACGTACAAACGAAAGGCAAAGGGTTGTCCTTTCAGTCGAATCTCTATTTTGTGCACAGTTCTAAAATGGTCTCATCCCAGTTTGGCGTTTCCGTTACAACAAACTGTATGCCTGTATTTATGTATGTATGTAACTGTATGCATAACATTTTCATCACTATACTGGTCTTTTACCTGTGGTTGTGGTATGGCACACACCCTCCTAGTTCGTATTGAGAATGCACTCAACAGTGGCCATTATATATCTGAAGTTTGTTATCCTGTTGTCCTGCCTTACCTTCAGGATTTGCTAGTGGCTAATTTTCAACAGGACCGCACGTGACATGCAACGTACAACAACATTTGACGTAGCAGCGAGAGGTTTTTGGTGTACCAGTCGTTGAGCCATCATCGACCAGACAAGTGCAATGGGTGTCTGATCTGAAGCCTGATGGATGTCTTCCATGGTCTGCACATCCACAAAATCGGTCCACAAGCCACTCACCAATAGCCTGTTGTGTTGCTCCAGTGCAACATTAATTAATTACATCTACCCCTTCTTGCTTGTTTGACGTTTTTTAAGTACTTAATTCTTGTTGAAAACCATTTGGTGTGTGTGGTGTGGTTTATTTTGAATTGTATTTATTATTTATAGAGCCAACATATCTTTCATTTATCGCTCATATATAGTATCGTTTCTTGTCTCTGGATGTCGTCTGATAAACACAATCTTCTTTTACTGACGGTAATTCATAATCATAACAATGAGCATTCAGTTTAGAATGAATTCAGGGGCGATTTCATTGTAAAAGATTATTTCTTTGAAAGTGATTTATAGAATGTATCCGGCTTTGTATTATTTTTTTCAGAGGATGGATATTTTTTTTACTATTGTCTTTTCAAAAGTTCGAACTAAGATGGAATAGTAAGTTTTCTTATTCGTTAATTTTTAATAGATGTGGAATATTTATTCCATCATAAATTCGTGTATTCATTTTGCATAAATTAAAATTCTTCAGTTTAGAGAAATTCGTCCGATTTTGCTCAAAAATTATTGAACAACCTGTATTTAAATCTGTTAATCAATAAGCTTTCAGTACGTAACAGTACAAATTAAAAACTATTTCTACATATTAGAAATCAGGAGATCGAAATATACAGGGTGATTATAATTAAAGCTCCTCTTTCTAAAGGTTGTAAAAAAAGAACTATGGTCAGAATGACCTGTAATTTGACCTGAATATATATGAAGCAATCGAATTTGTCTGTCAAAACAAAAGTTTGTAAGGGCCCTTTATTGAAAATTTCGGAACTTTAATTATAATCACCCAGTTTTCAGTGTTTGACGGGACATATTCCCCTTTGAACAGTTATTTTTGATATTACGTTTACAACAAAATTCTTCAGTTTGCCTTATTCAATACACATAAAATATAAATTGCAAAGGAAAGCAAATAAATTTAAAATGAAAAATATAAAAAATATTACACTACATTAAAATCCATACACATGTAAATTTTAAATTAAATATATATTTCTTTTCCTTGAAGAATTTCCCTAGATTTTATTAATGGATTTGCATGTATTACTCTGATTTATTATTTAAAATACCTTTATACAAATGGGGTTCAAGTCAAACTGAAGATCATCGTGTACAAAGCGAGCTGATGCATGTTAAATCTATAGCGACTTCAAATGTCCTCACTTTGGTGGGGTGTGGAAGTTTGGAGAGTTGGGTGCCAGCTGAGGTTTTACCTCGTCATTTGGCAGTGGTTAAAAATTACATGAATTTTTCCTCTGATCTTTCCCTTGGGCACTGATCCTGGACCGTCGCCAATAGCCCGTTGTTTTGATCCAGTGTAGTCCTAAAAAAAGTTACAAATCTCTATTAATCACAAAACTCCTTAAAATTTTAAATACATTGTCGTCATGTAGCAGAAAGTCTTGAAAAAGGAATATAATTCAACAGTTGATTTCACTTTTGATATTGAATGAAGAATTTTCAATAACTTACTGACTAATGCAGCTATGACTATAAAGTTTAACAAATGTTTTTCAAGATATATATAGTTATATAAGATTATGAAACAAATTTAATATTTTTGCTCATTTTTTGAGAACCTTTTGTGTCGTCCCCTTGAAACCTCAAAATTTCTCATTCTAAAATGTGACGAAATTAGATGGTATTTAAAGTAACTTTCCACTATAAAAGACTAAAATTTTAATAAATTTGGTAGAAGTATTAGCTGATTTGTCACTTTCAACAATCTTACCTGTCAAATAATATACATTTTGAGGTAATTAAACTGAATAACATTTTTGCAATAGCAACGACAATAGAATAAATTTTTTAATTTTTTTTGAAAAATTCCCCAATTAGAATATTGTAAACATTTTTTTATAATTTTCAACACTCATTTTTGTGCTCCCAGGCATTAGAATGCCAAAATACATTTATTTGAGGGTTTCGAGTATATATACAAATAAGGAAACTTATTTTTGAAAACTAAGATATTTTACATATTTATATTTACATTAAAGTTTTAATACACTCTGCAGAACCATTGAACTAAATCGTTTAAAATTTATCTCAAGACCAAACTTACAGAAAATATTTTAAAAGTAGATTTTAATAAACTGCGTAGAATTTAATGAATATGGTGTCTATTTCATAGGAATATGTATACTAGAATGTAACAAAACATAACTGCAATCATAATAATTTTTTAATATACTTTAAAAGGATCATAAAAGAGAGAGATTATACCAAATTATTCTGTAAATGTCTTTATTTCTGGATGCAAACCTATAAGGAAAACGGTAATTATCATCCCCAAAACCCTTTTACAAATTTACTTCTTATGTAAAACGCATAAAACCAACAAACTTTAATAAGGAATAATTCATTCAAAAATAAAAGTTATTTGAATGGTTAATAAAGTGGACAGATATTTACACTCATCTTCGTATCAAAACATATACAAGGCGTATTCTGAAGATACTCCGCAATTTATGAGCTTATACACTAAATAATATGTTGTCGTCCCCTTCCCAAGACAACTTCAGATATCTCCAGAAGTGTTACACCTTTACTAAGAGATGCACTTTCAAGTAGGAAATGCGGTTTTATCTAATGGCACTACTAGTAGTCTTTGGCCGAAGTCCAGAAGACCATGGTCCATGAAATGATTATGACTATAGTTCCTCCAACTTCCGGTCTTGAATGTTGCCTAAGTGTAAATGGTTCCCCCTTATACCGTATGGCTCTTTCCTGGGTGCCCATAGCTTACTGCTTTTCAGTCGTTATCTACAGTCTACGGTTATTTTCTCAAAGTTACGTGGTCCGAATGTGAAAAGCGTCTTTTTCATTCACTTGGTTATAATTCTGTATTAATTTTCCCTTTGTACGGAAATGTTAGGTATTTATGTTTTTTAAATATGTCTTAGGCACTGCTTCACTGCGATTGATGATTTTATTCATTACCTCACTCCGGATGTGAATGGAGTCATCCATTTACTTAGTTATAATCTGTTTTAACATTCTCTTTGTATAGAGATATGTGGGGATCTATTATTTTCATACATGGTGTAATCATTGCTTCACTCCGTTTTATGATTTTAATCATTCCCCTTTATTACGAATGTGAATGGCGTCTTTTTCCTTCACTTGGTTATAATTCTGTACTAATTTTCCCGTTGTACAGAAATGTTTGGTATTTATGTTTTTAACTATAGCGTTGGCATTGCTTCACTGCGCGATTCGTGATTGTATCCATTCCCTCACTTCTAAAGTGAACGATGTCATTCATTCACTCGTTTGTAATTTTCAATACATTTTGGCTTTTTTCAGAAATATCTGTGAATTATGCTTTTAATTCATCGTAGGTCACCTTGTTTCATACATTTATTCATTCCCTCATTCCGAATGTGAATGGTGTCTTATTCATTCAATCAGCCATAATTATGCTTTATAGTTTCCCCTTTTTATAGAGATATACTAAATCTATCCTTTGTATACATGGCTTAATCGTTGCTTCACCACGTTTAGTTATTTTACTCATTCCCATATATTCAGAATAATAACGATTTCTTATTGATTCACTCGCTTTTTTTTTTTAATTTCCTTCTGTTCAGAAATATGTAGTATCTACTTATTTCATATGCATGGAATAATCATTTCTTCACCACGTTTAGTGATTTTATTCAGTCCCACATATTCCGAATTTTTAAGGTGTCTTATTCATTCACTCTGTTATAATTTTGTTTCAATTTTCTCACTGTTGCTAGAGATACTTGGGATATATCCTTTTTACACGTAATATAAGCATCTTAAGTCCTTATATGAACAGAGATCTCGAAATGTTAAGTTCTTAAATGCTTATTAGATTTACTGTATTATCCGGGACTTGTGTTATAAAAAGTTGCAAAATGGGAACTGGCCCTTTTTGTACCAATGTACAGATATACGCATCGTTTTTAAAATACATGGTAGAATATATAAAACATGGCCACATCTGCTGATCCACACAGATAGTCTTTCTCTCACACTGAGGATGTACAGTTCTCACATAAGCTTTACAGATCAGTGCATTATAAAATGCAAAGTACAGCAATATGGAATATAGAACGTTTTTATGTAGGTAACAACGTGTTTTAAATGTATACATGGTAGAAAAGCGAAAATGGGTGTTAAGGAAATATTCTGAGAAACACTTTCAAAGTTAAACATAGCACATGCCCTAAAAACAGCATTTTGAAGAGAAAGTCCCAGTTGCATATTTTATATAAAAGGATGAAGTTTCATATTCTGCTCTGAAACATATTTATAGTTATTTCCTTTTAAGATTTTTCCTATATTCACAAAAAGGATATAGGGATAATGGTCGGTATAAAATTTTTCCACATCCTTTGAGAGATATTGGTTAAAATACATCTTGCTCATTCAAAGTTCTGAAAAATAGACCTCTATTGAAAGCTATAAATGTTTTTAAATTCAAAATAAATTCGAAGTTCGCCATTTATGTTTACTCATCTCATTAACTTCTGTTCTTACGTTCCCTATGAGATTTTCCTGTCTAGCTAAATGTAGATGACAGTAATGTTTATGCGACGGGATGTGTTTCCTGTTGGAATTCCGAACATGGCGAGTCACTTAGCCTGTTTTTCGCATGTGATTTAAATACTTCACCAATAAAAGTTCAAAAAAATGAATTATTGATGAATGTGAGATAGTGGATTGGTCAAAGCTTATTGGATTAACCCTCCTGGGATTTTCTTGACGAGATTACCGTTATTAGCAAAACTGACCAAATCTTGAAGAACGACATATCTCGTCATTTGAAGAAAACTGACCAGATCTTGATATCATTACCATAAAATATTCGGTATTACCATGATAACGAGATATATCGTAATTAGCAAAATTGGACAGATCTTGATGAATAGGACAACTCGTCGAAATCACTTGGAGGGTTCAACTCCATATGTTGCCAAAGCGGCAATATAAATTGTATTTTAAAGTGATCCCAATTTGTATCATGCAAGAGCATTTGGGTAGAAGTATTAAATCTTCGCATACTATCAAGTTTGCTTGCACTGGAAATTCCTCTCACATGTATTGCAATTAAGTAAAATCTGTTATAGATTAAATTAATCTGTGATTAATTTTTGTCTATTCAAGTTAAGTAGAGGTGAACGCGTCTTGAATTTAACCAGCCATGAAATTGAATCGCGATAAAAAATTTGTGAACTTGTATATAATTTATCAAGGTGCTATTCAAAGCGTCAAGCATTGCTTCCAAGGGATATGGAATTAGTGTGTTTGAGTTAGCGTTTTTACTAAGTACGCTGTTTCCGAAATTCAACAACTTAAGCTTAAGATATATGATTTTCTTTCAAGAATTTCGGTTCCAATTTATTTGGATTAAATTTTTTTTTTTAATATTAACTCTGATTAAAGATAAAAGTGTACTTGAAAAAAAATTGTAATGTGTGGTTATGAAATATGTATATGCCCAAAACGCAATTATTTTTCATAGTAAACTTGGAGTCAGATCTTTACTTGGGAGAGAGGTTTAGCTGATGGACTTTCTGTGATGTGTGCGTTGGTATTCGAACGTTCCTGGAGTGTAGACAACTCAAGTGACGACAAAGGTTTGCTGTGTGTGTTCAGATCCAAACTTCAACTGACCGGAAGGATTCCATAATATCTTTGACGCGAATATATGCGGAATGCCACTGTGGATCGAAAAACGGACACTCTTTTGTTTTGTTTACTCTTCAAGTGGTTTTGACGAGATATCACGTCCATCAAAGTGTGACCAATTTTACTAATGACGAGATATCTCGTCCATCAAGACCTTACCAAATTTACTAGTGACGAGATATCTCGTGACGATATTTTGACTATGACAAGATAAGATCTGGTCAGTTTTCTTCAAATGACGAGATATCTCTTGACGATTTTTTAACGATGGTGAGATCAAGAACTGGTCGATTTTCATCAAAAGACGATATTTCTCGTCACGAAGATGGTGTCAGTTTTTCGAATAATATTCGTCGTCTAGAGAACCACTTAAACCACTCTGTAGATTAGAAATGGAAAAATATTATTCTACTTTTTCTGAAGAGATGATGGTATGGTGAGTTTCTTTCTAATGACGAGATATCTTGTTCGTCAAAATTTGATCAGTTTTGCTAATGACAAGACAACTCGTTAACGTGAGAAGTGTAAACTCTCAATGTGGTTTATCTTCGCCTCCGAAACTGTTTTGTAGCAGCCAGTTTCTGAGGCAAAAATCTGTTCCAAATTGTCTCCTGTTAAGAGCAAGGAACAATTTGTTATTCTTACTTGGATCTTCATCCCTCTTGAAGCAATAGGACAGATTTGTCTCGACGAGATATCTCGTCCTTTGCAAAAGTGACCAGATTTTGGACGATATATCCCGTTGAAGCACTAGGATGTTTAAGACAAGAAGTTAGGTTATAGGATTTAGATGATTATTGTGAAGACCATTCTCACCACCCCCAAATGAGGAAACATCAATTATTAGAAAAGTATCTTTTAAAATTGTGTATACCTGTCTGACATTAACTTTTTCTAGTTGCTTGACTACTATATCAAAAAAAAAATATATATATGGTTCGAATCCGGGTCCGGGCATGGATGTCTGTAAACGTATGGTGTAGAGGCGGCTGGTGCACCTTAAATCTGTCGTGGCCGAAAGTCCTCACGTTGGGTTGGCGTGGAAGTTTGGAGAGTGGGGTGCCAGCTCAGGTGTTGCTTCGTCATCTGACCGTGGTTCAAAATTACGAGGTGTTGTCCTCGAATCTTTCCCTTAAGGGACTGATTCCGGACCGTCGTCAATAGCCCGTTGTGTTGCTCTAGTACGACGTTAACTAAAATTACCAATTACCAATTATATCAAAATATGCGGAGTAAAAATACTCATAGAAGTAAAATAAAGATCCAAATACTGAATCTTCGCATCTTATGTTTTATTTTAAGCGTCAATAAATCTTAGCATCTTGAACCGAAACTGGGTAAGTAAAAAAGAAAGATGTAAAAATACAGATTGGCGTGCAAATGTTTTTTTTTATTATCCTAATATCACACACACTGTCCAGCCCTATAAGCTTTGTAATTACTTTTGTTCCTCGTCTAGTATTTCTTCCGTATAGCCACTATGAGGAGAGTGAAATAATTTAAAACAGGAAAGATAAAACTGTTTGAAATGTAACCGAGATTAAATAAAGTGTATTCGGAGAACCAGCAAAAAAAATTCATGTTTGAACTCAAAAACGAGCATCTTGTAGACATTTCCTCCAGGGCTAATTGCATATTCATGTTTCACTTTTGCAGAGAACTTATTGAAACCGAAACCACGTGGTTTCCTTTATAAGAATATAAATTTTTCCAGTAAAGCATTTTTCTTTTTTATTCATTTTGAGACATATCGGTTTTATTTTTTTACTTGTTTGAAAGAGCTGGATTTTTTAGATGGTGTTTTTTTTTTCTGTGTGCATCCATGATTTTGTGTTCTTTTCCAGCCTAAATATAAATATTAGTGATATGGAGAGGAAGAGAAATCGTTTTTCGATGCCTTCCGTGGTTAAATCAGTTAGGGAATTTCTATGGTAAGACTTGGGATTCCACAATTGTTAACGTTATATCGGTTTCTTTAAGAAATCATTTCAAGCACGTTGTAATCGTTCTTTAAGAGTAATATTTTTTCTTCATAGTTGCCGAGTTTGAAACAGCTTTTTTCTTAGAAATCAGAGACACGTGATCTTTAAACCAAATAAGCGTTCAAGTCTCCATTTGCAGTTCAGGCCCTTCTATCATATTAGACGTCGGGGGCCAATATTAATTTGAAGAAAGGGCCCCAGAGCCAGGACAAAAGACAGGCCGCAGTGCCAGTTTAGATGACAGCATTCAATGACAGGTCAAAGGGGGTCCCAGTAGCAATTTAGAGAATGCCAATTTAGAGAATGCCTCACTGCCAAATAAAGGACAAGTCCCATTACTAGGTTAGAGGATGGACTCCAGAATCAGGTTAGAGAAAGGTCTTCAATACTACGTTATAGGCCAGGGTCCAATGTCATGTTAAAATATGGATTCCAGTATCAGGTTAGAGGATGGATTCCAGTACCAGATCAAAAAGCAGTTCCCAGAACCAGGTTAGAAAATGACCCCCAATATCAGTTTAGATTTTGTCTTCAGAACACTTTTCAAGAACTCCTAAATGTCAGGAACCAGGACTGGCTGCAGTACCTAGATAGATAACGGGCTACAGAACCATATTACAGAAAGGGTCCCAGTATCTGATTAAATGATCGTTACCCATACTAGGTTTGGTAACAGTTACCAGTGCCAGACTAAAAGACGGTGCTTAGCACCTGATTATATGACCGAAACCCGTACTAGGTTTGATGAAGGGGCGCAGAACCAAGTAAGAAGACGTTTCCCAGTACCAGGTTAGAAGACGGTCCTTAGTACCAGGTTAGAAGATTATCCCCAGTGTCTGATTATATTATTGTCCCCAGTACTTAATTAGATGAAGGGTCCCAGTAACTAATTGGATGAATGGCCCCAGTACAAAGTTAGATGACTGACTCTTGTATCTGGTCAAATGACCGACACATGTACTTGGTTTGATAACGAGGCTATAAGATGCCAAAATGAACAATAAAGACCAAATGTGGACACCTGTCCCTCTCAAAAAAGCTGAAACATGTATATTTTCATATAATCGAATTGCCTGATAGCATGAATTTAGAAACCACGTATCATCTTATGTGGGGGACACCTATAGAAAGTTGCTTACAAATGCACTTCATATATATCATAATTTATGCGTTTAAATGTTGCTTATAAATGCGCAACATATATATATATATATATATATATATATATATATATTTTTTCCATCAAAAATAGATAGCTGGTAAGTACTGAAAACAGATAGTTAACATAGTAACACTGTTCCCATTTGATTGATAATTACTCAAAATATGACCCATAATGAAGTGTGTTATGCGTGATGAAGTTACCAAACAGCTCTTAATCACTACAATTACGCTTTGCATTTTATAAATTACTATGTGTTATGGACACGCGAGAACGATGTTTGTAAATCTATTACACGGTGTAGTTCAAATCGTGCAAATTATAGCCTAAACTAAGGTATTTTAACCAGGAAATATATTATTACTCATTACTCTTTAATTACCTTGTTTTAGAAAGCTATAATCTAAGCAAACTCTGTAACACTATATTTCATAAGAGCATATGATTTAATCAAAACAATGTATATTAAATTAAGGATTGATACAATTTATAAAGGTAGGACGAGGGGGGATACCTTCTAGTTAGATCAAACTTCGATTCATCAAGATACAGCTATATCGTTCTTTTTAACTCTCTCGATGAATTTTTGATTTATTACTGCATATGAAATCTTAATGATTCTTTAGAATGGTTTCTTATTTCGAGGAGTGTTTTAAACTGAATTGTTAAAAATTAATTTGGTTTCTAGAAAGTGAATAGGAAGAACCTTCTCTTAGATATCTCGCGATACGGCTATATCGCTAATTTTTACCTATACATCGATGTATTTTATGTTTACGTAAGAAGGATGAAATCTCTATGATTCTTTAGAGAATAGTCGCTAGTTTCAAGAAATTTTCTAAACTGAATTAGTAAAAATATATATCGTGTCTCGGAAGTTAATGTACAGGATATTCTATTTTTAAAAATGCTCTACCGTATTTAGTACTGTTTTTAAAAGGTTTAACCATCGATTTTGGGCTTAAGTTGTGCGTATAGATTGTTATAAGATGTATACGTTCCGTGTTTCCTTTTTTCTAAAATGATAAAACTACTATTGCTTGTGATTTTAAAGATGAAAAATCTAACCGAAACACAGAGAAAAGCAAATCAGTATTATTCAAATTATATTTTTAATTTTTAACTATAAAGGATGCAGAAAATTAAGGTGAAAAGGGAAACATGTGATAAACACTCATTCTTAAATATTTAGGACGTATATTTGATTAGAATTTAAGTCTTATAAAAGCATGAGATAGGATTTGAATTAAGATATGACTCAATTTTTATATGTTTTCTAATGGTACAGGATTAAATCCCTCTAGCTTGGCGAATATGATCATCTAGCGAAAAAGCTCTTAAAATAAAACTTCACATCGCTATTTCTTTCGTTTTTGACTCGTTAAATTTGTTTCAGTGAAGTTTTGTTGAGGCAATGTCTGTCCTTCCAGAGCAAAAATTAAACTCCGAAGCTTTCAAAATACCGGTCCACCCTGATGTCCAGTTCTATGTAGTATACTTACTGAAATTCATTACACTGGAAAGAGTTACAGAAATTCCACTCTGTAATAGAGTTCCTGGAATTCACTATTCTAAAAAAGGGTTACTGGAATTCCCCCTAATATGAAACATAGTTATAGGAATTCTATTTTGGAATAGAATTAAAAGAGTTCTATATGAAACTGGTTACTGGAATTCACTACCTTAAAGTAGGTTTATTAGAATTCTGGGATCGAATTTCAAGAATTCCCTAGTTTGGGGGAGAATTACTGTAATTCATTATTCCAGATACGAGTTGATGAATTTCACTGTTCTGAAGAGAGTTATTAAAATTCACTAAGATATCAAAAACCAGAAAAAGTAATTATCAAAAATAAAGTATTTGTTTGCAAATAGTAAGTAGTCCATACTGTACAATTACATTCTCAATCAAAAATGTCAATTTCGATACCGCATTTGTCTGGAAATAGGGAGGAAAATATTATTTTCAACTCTTGACGACCAGGATCAATACCAAAAGCTTAAGGTTCACCCTACTTTCAACATAGAGTAATAGTGTCAGTCCAGTGTCGAAAACTAAAGATAAAAATGCGATGCAAAATTTTTCAGTGGTGTCTATTTTAGAATCAAACCATCTATCTTAACAAGCTTAGGCAGAGAGTCTTAAGACTCGCATAGGACGCGACAGGCAGTTTCTGATTAGGCGATAAATATCTCTCCTACCCCCTACACCTCGGCACCCGCTCGTTAATTAAGTAACCGGTTCCAGAGGTTCGGATTTGCCAGTAGAATAGCGGGTTTGAAAATCGAAATAGTTCCAGTGAAATGCGCTTAGAAAATTCGAGAACAGTTAATTTTCTCTAAGGTGAAACTGCGATTCAGGGGACTCTGGAGACCTCACTTGTCTACTGGCAACAGATGACAGGGATGGAGTATTTGAATAAACGTCGAAGGTTTATTTACGATCCTGTAGTCGGGAGGCTATTCAGCTGCTGAGTAATTTGATTGCGCTTCTTACCAAGTAGCCCTTGCTAAAATTCAAATGCAGTCCTTACCTTAATGTAGAGGCTGGCAGTAAGAATAATGGCTGCAGAGAGCTATAAAGTGTGTTGTGTTATTTTTAAAAATAACTCTGCAATTCAAAGGAATTCTAATGGCATGGAAGGCGAATGATAATGCAGGGAGGTAAGTAGTTGAATGAACGTCGAATTACTCATTTGCTTAACCATCGCAGCCGCAGATACTTGTGATGTAGAGTCAAACGCTGGCCAAAGCAATGGACACAAGTAGAAAATTTTGCCTTGATGCTGCAGATGACGTCGAAATGTGAGTGTTGACGCAGGTTGATGTGCAACCTGGCCTAATTCTTGAGCTAGGGTTCTTAGAGTTGCTGTACTGCGATACTGGTTGATGACGATCAACTCACATGACTTTAATGTTCCGATTCTGTCAGTAGTGCATTACTGTCGGTTGCCTCGAGCAATTATTATGAAACGTACGTGTACAACAACTGTGAAACTCTAAGTGTTCAGCAAGTCAAGTATGAAGTTTAGTTTAGAGTTGAATTAACGTCGCAACAATAAGAGCTATTGGCGATGGTCTATCATCAATCCCGACGGGAAAGATTCGAGGACAACACCAGGTCAACTGAACTGACACCCTACTCTCCAAATTTCCACACCACACCAACGAGAGGACATTTAAGGTCACGATCTACTTAATTTGTACCAGTGGTTAGATCGAGCTTTGAACTCGCGTACCCCTCCTGCAGCTAACCCGGTAGTCTTCCAACTGGGTTACCATGGTCAGATTGATCGCGCAAGATATCAACGAAGTAAACGATGTTTCTAGTTTAAGAGGTACGTTTGGTTGGTAGTTGATTTTACGTTGCAGTGGAGCAACAAAAACGGGTTATTGGCCAAGTCCGAAGGGAAAGAATCAAGTGCAACGCCTTCTATTTTTTTTTAGCCACGATCAGATGACGAGAACATTTGAGTTGGGAACCAAATCTACTTACTTCAACGCCACGCCAACGTGAGGACATTCCAAATCACGACATATTTAATGTGTTACAGCCCCAATTTACACGACGGTTTTTGAGTAGACAAATTTTGAACTCCCAGCCCTTCGGTTGCTAATATTATGCGCTTTCAACTGTGCTATCGCGACTTTCCAAAGGGAGAGGTCCGATGCAACTCCCTGCAATTTTAAGTCACGGTCCGTATATGAGATCAACGCTTGTGCTAGTTCTCCACTCTCCAAACTTTCACTCCAACACGTAGACGTTTGACTCAGATTGGAAGTGTCCATCTGACACGTAGAGGATGGTCTTTGCTTAGATCGAGTTTTGAACTCACAGCTTCCCATTTGTTAATCCGCGACACTACTAACTAGGCTACCATGACCCTTTGAGATGTACAGACAGAGTTTCAGTTCTAGTCAGAGTATTGGAACAACACTGCACATAATATTCAACCGCTGTCTTGCAAAATGGTGTTATCCAACCGATTCCGAATCAACCGATAGTTTAATAATATATAGGGAACTTTCATGGAATGTATCTGCGCTTATACCATTGTTCAATGGGAAAACATAATTTTGTTTCCCCAAATAGAAATTAAAATACTTTAAAAGTTTACTTGTTAGAAATACATAAAATGGAACATTTATAGAATTAATTTTTCATTGTGATGACACCTATAAAGATTTCTCTATTTAAAGTACTCTGGTTTGAGACATATTTTATTCTTTATTTGCAGTTTTTTTCCTCGAAAACACTGTAACACGATAGAAACACTACACAGAAAAAATACGCAACGTTCAAACATCTTTGAATAAGAGTAGCTGTTTTCTTAAGAACTAAAATTTGCGTGATAGCAGCATTTCAAGCATAAAAAAGGACGTGTTTGTATCGCCTAGATTTCACACACAATTTGAGCATAATATGTTAAATTCTATTGTAACCATTGGGTGTAAAGCGTTTTTTAATGAAACCTTATGTAAATTGGGAATAAATGATAAAATATTGGCTGTAAAATATCACTCAACAAATACGAGCACGATTCTTTTAAAATGTCAGTTATTAAAATGTACAAAAAATGTAATAATAATAGATTTGAAAACACTTTTGATAATGGATTAGGTAAGATATATTTATGCTATCAATTTCAGTGATCTTTTGTTGTGTGTTGTTGTGCCTACCTTTCAGCTATGGGTTTGATTTTATTATTATATATTTTATTCCATTCATGCACTTTTATCTTAAAATATATGTGAATCGCATTGGTAAAAAAACATGAACTGATATTTCCTTATACGAATAACATTCATTATCCGTCAAAGCGAATGTTTTCGTAGATCTTCCCAAATAGAACGAATTTAAATTTTTTTCTTTTTGTCAATAGCAAGGCTAAGCTTGTTTCATCTTTCAATATTTCGGTGACAAAATTAATGGACTATTTTACATATCAAAATCATTTCATCCGAGCAAAATGTGCCGAAATGTTTTATTTAAATGAAGAATGGAGACCAAAGAAAGAGAATAAGACGTTTTTGCATGTACTTAACAAAGAAACTAAACAAAAAAATATATTCCAAATGCATGCGCTTTTCACCTCTCACAAACAACATCTTTTAAGTCCTATCTCGTCAAATTTTGAACACGAATTTTTCCGCCTATGAAGTTCTTATTAACATACATGTATGACGGAAAGTTAAGGTGAGTATAATCCCATGCCAAGTAGCGCTGCATTGAAATACCCAAAATGACAAAGGAATGTTCCACAAGCTGCGTGGGATTAAATGAGAACACCCACATACCTTGCGATATTCTACTTAGAACGAAATAAATGGAAAATAACAAATAAGGGAACGCATAACTATTCGTTATTAGGACAAAATATGTTTCGCTCTGTGATCCCTCCAATGGTTTAGACGATCTCTTCCATCAACATTTGACCAATTTTGATGATGCCCAATCCATCGATTTCTAGATACTGACGTTTTTTGATGAAGACAGACCTTGTCAGTTTTCTTCTAATATCTAGATGTGAAGACATCTTGATGGACGAGATATATCATTCATCAACATCTGGTCAGTTTTCCTGATGACGAGATACTTCGTACAGACAATGAACTGCGAGGTGAATTTAAGGCAAACTATTAATGAATTTTCTCGACTCTGACTCTAATGAAGATATTTCATAATTTGCATTCATGCTTACTAGAGTTCATGTGAGAAGGAGTCCTATTCATGTCGTTAGAGCTTTTGTGCGGTGCATGGTGGAATGTATGCTGCAATACAACTTCCGAGAGCATCCCAAGCATGTTATAGTGGATTTCAATCAGGTGACCTTGTTTGATACGAGTTCAGTATTATCTTCAAGTTCTAGACATTTGTGTATGTAATTTTTGAGCAGAAGTGTGGCGATAATAATTTCCTTACATTGCAGTTTAATTAAGGCAATGGAAATGAATATTCAATAAATCCGTAGTAATGAATTCCTTAGGAAAAGACAGTTTCAGTAGCTTTTATCATAAAAACCTACTGCGGCTTCGAAATATACTCTTTAGAGTCAGGTAACAGATTATTTGCATACAAGAGATTTACCGTTTCTAATCTCGCAGTGATTGGTTGCAGTGGGACAGTTGTCAGAAAGTTCTAGAAATTAAAATGGTTTTGTGGAAATCAAACCGTGATAAGGAAAATATACTTTCGGGACAAACAAGGCTTAACTAAGCAGCATCTTATGGCGCACCCAGGGACCGACTCAATATTTTAACAATGTTTAATTAAATATAGTTTAAGCACAATAACAAACCTGTTGAAGTGTCCTAGTAAAATTGGTCAAGTAGGAAAAGTAACTTCGACAGTAGTAGATTAAAATTTAACTCGTCATTAGCAAAAGTAACCAGTTCTAGAGGGACGAGATATGTCGTCATTACAAGAAAACTGACCAGATCTTGATGGACGAGTCGTCCCCGTCATTGAAAGAAAGCTGACCAGATCCCGATATCATCATAATTATAAAAGTCGGCAATATATTGGTGACGAGGAACCTAATCGTTAGTGAAATTGGTCAGATTTTGATGGACGAGATATCTCGTCAAAACAACTTGGAGTGTTAAGTCAAAACAGAGAAAAACCATGCAACAGTTTGATAATATTCATATATATTTGCAGGCATTAGCCCAAATTCGATTGACAAAGCAACCAAAAGATCTATCGGTCCAAATGTCCAAAATCTACTGTGACTCTTTAAAAGGGAAGTGATAATTGAACAGGACGAGAAAAATCTATTGCCTATTAGTACAGACAAGAATGATCATGCATTTATTTGGTAGGTAGGTATATACTACCCTACAATAATGGCAAAAAGTGATGGTATAAGGAAAATAATACATGCTTTAATAAGGGGATGGTCTCCCACGTGCTGCAATTACACTAGCAGCCTTTCTGGGTATACTTTTAACAAGGTTATGATACACAGCTATGGATATTTGTGTCCATTTGTGCAAGATTTCGGACTTGGTTCCCTGGTTCGTAGTCGTCGTTCTAACTCGTCCCGAAAATATTCTATGGGGTTTAGGTCGGGACTCTGAGTAGGACAGGGAAGATGTTTTACATCAATATCTTGATACCACTACTTGACAGAGGCTGCAACATGATATAGAGCGTTGTCATTTTTGAAGTAACATTCGTCCATTCCATAAAATTACTAAATCATACGAAGAACCTGATAATCCAAAATGTTCATGTAGGCGTCGGAGTTCAATTTACTAGGAATAACATGCAAAGGTCCCAGGTCATACCACGAAAAACACCCCCCAAACAAGTACACCACCACCGAACTTGATGTTTGGAACGATGCACTCGGGTAACAGACGTTCGCCTGGCATTCGCCAAATCCAAGAACGACCATCCGATTTGAAAAGCATGTAGCGTGACTCGTCGCTCCATAAAACGGCTTTCCAGTGGTCCACAGTCCAGGTGCGACATTGCAAACACCAAGCTACTCTGCCGGTTTTGTTGGATGGGTGATGTTTGGTTTAGGTGCGGTAACACACCCGTGGATACATAGGGTGTGCAGTTTTTTTCCGTAAAGTATTAGGGTACTTCTTTTTAATAGGAGGCGCGCACTCACATTCGTGTCACCCTGAATTATATCAGATTTTGCTCCAAGACTAGGGAAGGGCCTCGAGTGAGATTGTAGGGTAGTGTAAAATTAACGTCGAACTGGAGCTGACGGTCTGGATTAAACCCAAAGGGAAAAATCCGAGGACAGCACCACTTAATTTTGAACCATGGTCAGATGACTAGGTCACACCTGATTTGGCGAGGTCACACCAACGTGACAGGTACCTATTTGGATGAAGACACAAGAAATATTTTAAACATTAAAAACAGCTAAAAGTTACAGCTGTTAGATAGAGAACGTTTAAGACTAAAAGGAATTTCAGAACATTATATATACTTAGTTTTTTACAACACTGTCAAAATGACTTTATTTTTTCTAAAAACCTATAATTAGTCTTTAGATATGGCTGTAGTTTAAAATGTATTTCCATTTTGTCATTCAACCTCCAAATAGTTTCGACAAGTTGTCTCGTCTATCTAGATCTGAACAATTTTGCTAATGACGAATCAATCTATCAAGATATTGCCAATTTTATATGACAAATCAATCGATCACGATATTGCTAATTTTTTATGACGAATCTATCAAGATATTGCTAATTTTATATGACGAATAAATCTATCAAGATATTGCTAATTTTTTATAATGACGAGATCAAAATCTGCTCTGTTTTCTTCTGATGACGAACTCTACCATTAAGATCAGGTCAGTTTTGCTAATGGCGAGCACCTCGACGAGACTACCACCAGGAGGGTATACAAGTTTTTCTCTTAAGCTGACAATATAAACAATAATTTTACACGCATGACATGGACTGAAACTGGTAGGCATGGCCTGAAACTGGTAGGCATGGCCTGAAACAAATTCAAGATATATTTTACATGAATGTCTCATTGTGTTGCTCTAGTGCGACGTTGATTAAAAAATTACCATGAATGTCTCATATCTCAGTTTCAATCTATTTCTTTGCATAATCGTAGTACTTATAATTTGCAAAGTCCTAACACAAATTAGGGACACATTTTGCAGATATGTCTTTAATTTCAAACAGTTGTCGTACTTTTAAGCAGTCGTGGTCTGAAACAAATTCATAAAATTTTGCAAAACTGCCTTGAATTTCATGTAAATCAAAGCTGTCTCTTTGTATATAACTATCGTACTTTTTTATACTTATACTAAGCTGCGCTGCCATAGCTACAAACTAACTTAAAACTATGCTCAGAAATGTCCCTGGTCTCAGTTAATTCCAAGTTGTTTCTTTCATAATCGACTTATTGTTAAGTTGTCATTTCCTGAAACAAAGTGAAAATACATTTTGCAGAAATGCTTTTGAATTCTATCTTAATAATATGTGTTTCTTTATATATAAATGTCATATGTTTTGATATTTCGACTAAGCTGCCATGGCCAGGAACAAATTTAAGACTCAATAAAAATGCCTCGGGTCTCAGCTAATTCCAACTTGCTTTGTAGCATAATCGTCGTATTATTAATCTGTCATAGTCTCAAAACCAATCTAAGTCACACTGTACAGAAATATCTCGAATCTCATCTGATTCCAAGTTGTTTCTTTCCATAATCGTAGTATTTTTAAGCTGCCATGGCCTGAAACAAATCAGATACATTTTACAGAAATTCCTTGATATTCCAGCTAATTTAAAGTTGCTTCTAAGTATATAACTGTTGCATTTATATTTATACTAAGTTGACATGTATGTCGCAAAACAAATACAGAAATGCCTTGGGTCTCAGCAAATTCCAGGTTGTTTATTTGCATAATCGTCGTATTTTTAAGCTGTCATGCCCGGAAACAAATTAAACACACATTTTGCAGTAATGCCTCGACTGGCAGATAATCCGAAGTTGTTTCTTTGTACAACCGTCTTATTTTACGCCGCCCCGAACGCTTCTGCACAAATGCAGATTTCTTGGCATTACAGACAGTCACCATAAATGATTCCAGATTATCGCCCATTTTCAATTTTTTCTTACGCTTCTCGTGTGACAAACAAAATTATTTCCAGTTGTTCCATCAGGTCATCGCAGCTCGATTTAAAAAGAAAGCGAATCAGCCGGGCGTAATGAGAGAGCTCTGAGTAACAAGCTTACAAGAGCGGGGAAAGTTCCTGCCGGCTCCTATTTGCGGTAGTACTTAGCGACGGCACAGTCAATCAGACTTAAGTTAATGTTATGTTTAATGGATAATTGCAATCAGGTGCAGTGGCAATTTTTTCAATTTGAAGCGGCACCGAATTTAATTGTCCGAGTTAACTTTTCAGCGGCGTGACAGAGCCGTCTATTGGGGTCCTTAATGAGACAGTCTTCGCTTACAGATAAGTATAATCAGTACGCAAGGAAATGAATGAAATTTCCTGTGAATACTTGAGATCATCCTCTTTCGTATCAACAGGCATCTGATAAAGTCACTACCATACATTTTATGTGGCGAAATTAACGTCATGCCGATGCAATTCAAAGATTGCAATATATGCATTATTTGGGTATACCAAGGGGAGCATTTGCATTCTCATTCTGTTAGGTTTTTGTGTAGCTGAATATGTTTCTATACTGAAATCGATTCTAACATGAAGCTGTTATTTACCCTAAGGAAATTCTTTTCTCGGGTTTTCCAATAAGGTTTACCAGTGGATCATATTTAGTGCTGAATTTGAAGAAAACAGTGAATTATTTTTGTGTTTACGGCTTCAATGGTGAGAGATGACTATGAGAGACGTATTTGTTGAGCTAAATGTAAGTGATTCTGAGGCGATATGTTTTCTGTAGATATTCTGAACGTGACGTCAGTTGGTGTGTACATTAAATAGGATTTCAACACTTGGAAAATAAGAATTAAAAAAAAAAAAAATTAGAATTGATATAAAATAGTTAATTGATTAATACCACATAGATTATAATTAAAACATTGTCAAAAGGCAATAAACTACACTTTAAGGTGACGCATATTTGGATTAGAGCAGAAACTCATTAACTGATAGAACAAACAGTTTCACAGCACTGCCATTAAAGACTATTAGTTTTATTACGTCAACATAAAAATTATAAACAGTTTGATAAATAGTGTTGAATTTTTTCCCCAAGCCCAATACAAAAAGACAGATCATTTCTCATCATCATCAAAATGATCATTAAGTGTCAAAAAGTACCTTTCCTAAAAACGACAGTTAATGAGTTTCTGTTTTAAGCCGACGATATATCATGCGAAAGCATTTGGACAGAAGTAAAATCTTCGAACACCATCTGGGTTGTTTGTTTACACTGAAAATCCCTCGTATAAATGCTTACTTAGGTTATATGCTTAGAAAAATAAGATATTTTTGGTAAGATGATTCATCTTCAAATTTATATTAAAGTAAATAAGTCTGAATCATTTAATCTAAAACCCTTTCTATTCTCTTGAACCATTGCAGAAAATAAACATTCTTTTGGGTTTTTTCATCATCTGCAAGCAAAATCAGGTATTTCAAAATAATCATTAGCATGGTTTGTACACTGCAACGCACCAAATTATTAGCTTAATTAAATTTAAATTATTAAATGAATTTATGGCAATTAGTTAGATTTACAATGTAATGGAATCAAGTCTAACGAAGTCATAACTGCTAAATTGTTTTATGTTTGCCAGAATTGCCTCGCTAAAATGCAGCCAAAGCTAATTTAGAGACTTTATAGGAAAAATATGGGATAGAAAAGTAAAAAGTCTCTTTTTTAATTGACGTAAAACTTATTCGTAATACATTCATTATTTTTATGTCATAATTGCATATCGTCTGCTTACAGCAAAAACTCATTAACTGACATTTTTTGGGATACACTAAATGTTTATTATCAGGATGATAATAAATACTTAGTCATAATGTAATCAGTTTAAAAGATGTATGACTCTATCAAAATACTTACAATTTTTACCTTTGACCCTGAAACAATCAAATTAGTCTTCAAGCAGCTGTAGAGTAAAAAACACATTTTTTTTTCATTTATGAGTTTCTGCCTTAAGCCTACGATATGTGTTTAGAAAATAAGATTTTGGTTCCCCAGAATTTAAATCGAAATTGTGATTTTCTCTCTATTGTATTGTGTGTGACTTGATGTTTCTATGCAACATCATCTCCAACAGTGACAGATTAGTGTTTATACAAGTATAGGCACCAAGCAGATTGAATTCATTTTCCATTTTAGTAATATACTACGAAAGGAAAGAAAAAAATTCTCAAAAATACGTTTCACATTGAAATTGTAATGATAGTTATCACTAAGTCAATATTAACAGTACTCTGATAGAATGCATATAAAATTCGCATGTAACATATATTTACATAGTATGTAATAGAAAATAAAAATGAGATTATATAGATGTGTACAACTTCTCTACATTTGTGCCCCCCCCCCCCGCACACAGTATTTACAATTTTTCTTTAATACCTATTTTCCAAATAAATTTTATGTTTATTTCGGGAGAGAAAAGTATTTTTATTAAAAATTTATTTACACTAGTACATTCAAAATCCGCTGTATATATTTAATTCCTGGCATCAGTGAAAGATTTACTGAAGGTATTACATGCTTCGCATGATTCTAATGTATGCTGGAGATACTATATTAAGAGAATTTTAATTCATATTTAAAGTGATGTATACTTGAAATACATTGTAAAATATCATTATGTGCGAAAGTGGAGGAATTTTAACCTTTAACTGCTATCATGGGTCTCACAGACCCCGAGTCATTTTTGACAGGTCGTTTCCACCCCTTAAAGTGAATATTAGTCCCTGTCCTATTCAGTACCTTCATACTACGTCCAACACAAGTCACATTCCAAGACTGGTTTAGCTACCCTAACTATTTCGTGTGTTACTCTATTTGCATTTCCTATTTGTATTTCTATGCACATTGGTCTTTTAGACCCCTTCACAGCATTTGCGATACCGTTCTTGAATGAATGAAAGCTTCTAAGTTGTAGTAGGGAATTTCGGCAGAGAGCCTAAAATGGCAACAAGCTTTACTAAAAAACGACCTGTGTATCTTACCCAAAAAGGAATTCAGGATATTGTTGATAGAAATAGAATACTGGTTGTGAAATTTAGGATAATATTATTAGTGACAGCGAACACACGACAAGCAGATGAAGACATTTCAAGTGCGTCTTCACAAGAATAATATTTATACGGAAAAGGTAACTTCAAATATTATGTCCGGGGGGGGGGAACCTAATCGTGCAGTTAGAATACCAAAACACACCATAGTTTTACAGTTTCCAAGGATGAAACGTCCTGCAAAATTAATCAACTTTATACGCACCTTAGTGAGCGAGGTCTGAGAGACCCCTCCACACTAGTTACCAGACGGTTTGTGACACAGCAGTTAAGGGTTAAATTATTTTCGATATCCCATTGCTTCACAAAATAAAAGAGTCCACATTGAATAACTAAAAAGAGGCAAACGAATAACTAAATCTTGTGAATAAGCGAGACAGATCTTTGTATCTTTTAGACTGATAGCAACAGATGTTACCAAATATTACTTTATATTGCCTTCTGAACGAGGTGGTTGAGTGCTTATTAACAAATGGTTTCGATGAGATATCTCGTCCATCAGGATCTGGTCACGTTTGTCACAGACAAGGTGTCCAATCCATCACAATCTTGGCGATTTTTGACTATGACGGAATGTATCGTTTTTCAAGATCTCATATGTATTTCAATGAATGTAGCTGAGGGAACATCACTCTGGAGCAACGCCATGAGGCCCAAAGAGAAAAATCCGAGGATAACACTTCGTAATTTGAACCATGGTCAAACACCGAGGTTAAAATCTGAGCTGGGTACCAATTAAGTTAAAACCACTCTGTAAACGTTTTGCCCCAACGTACATGACGATCTGTGTTTAGGACGAGTTTCGAACTCGCAGCCCTCTGGTTTCTAATCCACAAGTCCTTCAATCATGCTTCCGTGGCCTTCATAAGTTCATGGATAGTCCCTTGACCAACAAAATATTCAGGCTTAAAGAAGTAATTGTAAATTCGTGAAAATAAATCCGTTTTGGACAACATAAGAAACTTGTAAACGTTACTACAACAAGGTGTTTAATTCAACAAGAATTGTTTTAGTTTCAATTATTACTAAAATATTCCGAAAGTCTTTATATTTAATACTTTCTAAAACAAAAATGGATTTATCACTTTAAGACAGCTGAGTCTGGAAATTATGGTATTAGTTCATTTTTAGGTAAGATAAAATAAATATTTTTAAAATTTTACTTTGTAAAATTAAATTAGTACATAACTATATATATATATATATATATAACAACTATAGCTTTTGTCTAAGGAAATCCATCAGAAAGGTAATTTTCAATTTCATCTGTTTCCTATACTTTTGAGACGCGCATTATATTGAGAGCTTGGAATTGAAGCTTTAGGTTTACGACACGATTTTCTTTTCAGTTGCAGAATTTATAAACATGTAAATGGAAGGAAAGAGTATCATCCGGGACATATCGAATCAAAACGTCACTATTGTATTCCCTAGAAGAAAATAAATCTTCTCTATCGGATAAATCATATTATTTCACGCAAATTTCATCACAGCTTTCCACAGAGAACAATCATCAATGTAAAATGATCAAAAACGCGAAATAAAAAATACAAGATACTCTTTACTGAGAAGATAAATAAAGCTGAAAGATATTTTCAATACGAAACTTGAAATATATACCTCACTTTAATTATCGAACAACGACAAATAACTGTTAAGAAATTTAAATAATACCCGTAGGGGATAAAAGCTGCATAAATTGAATAAAAAGAATGCGATGTTCCCCAGATTTTGATACGTACATCATGAATTCGTAATTTACTTACAAGTGAAGAATAAATATATTCCCTTTCAAACTCCTCACTCATATTTACTGATAATAATTTTTTCCACCATCAGTCGTTTGAGACACGCCATTACTCTTAAAAGAAGCGGCGATTAGTCTTCATTTGACTGCCTGTAAAAACACTCTCCCACTATGCAATTCATCACGGGCAGACGATGCGGTAATGTCATATTAAAGTGATGCTACACAGGAAATATTTTTGTACTTATCCCTGGGAAAATTTCGCAACAACGGGCGAACGCAACACGGAAATCGGATCAAGAAAAATACCTCCCTCCGCACATTTAGAAAGTGTTTTGTCAAGTAGGACACTTTTGCTTCTCTAATAAAGAATTTCTGAACTTTTAGAAGAATTCTACAAGGTATCCATTATAATTTATGCATTCGCTTTTGGGTATGAAATATCTCCACCATTATGATGAACGAATGTGTAGGATTAAAGCCGACACAAACTGATTCTATTTTAATTTAATCGTATATTGTGCTGATATTGTTGTAAGGTAATCCTTATTCAATTTTGTAAATGTCCAATCCAATATAGTTAGAGTTTTTATTCTGATATAAATCTGCATCTTGTTTGTTGCGATTGCGTGGTAAAACTTTTATGGGGCGATCTTTGTTTAACGAGTCATACTAGCATTACATAATTCAGCAAATTTTATTAAATTTATAGTACCCATATAAATAAATATTAATATGTAATGAGACTCCTAAAATTGTTAAACAATTTTCGAACTCGTGTACCATCTATTTTCTGTTCAGAATTTATAATTCTTCGTTGTACGTATTATAAAGTTGTAAAGCAAGGGGTATGTAGGTAGTTGAATTAACGTAGCAATGTAGCAACACGCCAGAATATTGACAACGGTCGGAGCAGGGATGAATCCCAAAGGAAAAATCCGCCTTCAACACCTCTAAATTTTGAACCAAGGTCAGATGTCGAGGTCAACAACTGAGCTGGCATCACACTCCCCAGAAATCCACACCAGGATGACATTTGAGGCCATAGTATTTTTAATGTGCATTAGCCCCCACGTACATGACAGTCCATGATTGAATCGAGTTTGGAACTGGCAACCATCAATTTTCTAATATGTTACTCTTCCAAACAGGCTGCCGCAGTCCCATGTAATACTTAGGGGAAGAAAAGAACATTTGCAACATTATTGGTACTTGGAACATGTGGTTTCTTAATTTAAAGAAGAGCCCGCATCTAATATCTTACTTTTTGTTCTAATCTGAATGTAGGCCCTGTCATCTAATCTCGTACTTGGTAAGGTAAGGTAATTTTAGTTAACGTCGTACTAGAGCAACACAACGGGCTATTGACGACGGTCCGGGATCAGTCCCTTAAGGGAAAGATCCGAGGACAACACCTCGTAATTTTGAACCACGGTCAGATGACGAAGCAACACCTGAGCTGGCACCCCACTCTCCAAACTTCCACGCCAACCCAACGTGAGGACTTTCGGCCACGACAGATTTAAGGTGCACCAGCCGCCTCTACACCATACGCTTACAAACATCCATGCCCGGACCCGGATTCGAACCAGGAACCTTCCGATCTAGAGGCTAACACCTTAACCACTATACCGGTTGGTCGGCTCTCGTACTTGGGGTTATCAAGTTATCTAGAAGTAGGGCCTATTCGTCATCTGATTTCGTACTTAGGATTGTCATCTCACAGAGTTAAGACACTTATCTTCTTCAAAGTGGTCTTCCAACGGTCCCCAAGGTATCTAGACTAGACTCTTGTTAGGTAAACTAAGCCCCTGTGGTGACGCAAAAAAAGTGAAACACACAGATGCCTGTTTTTTATTTTGAAAAGACTAAGTGTGGCGGAACCAGGCTCGGGACATATCATAGAGTGTTAAAGATTGTTAACCTTTCTCTAGTGTAAGCTCATGTACTATTCTCAAACTGTGTTTTCATGTTGGGTTACGTGGGGGGAGAAGGGAACGATAGAGCCGAGGCAAAGTTAGTTAAAGGTAAAGGGGTCGAAGTGACAAGGACTCAAGAGCGCAATGGGGGTGAAATTACTCTTTTTTTTATCTCTTTCTACCTATGGGATTTCAACTAAGGTTTAATGGGATTACGGCCAAGGCTCCTCCTGTCCCCGAAGACCCCTGTGTCAAATGTGCTTAGTAGTCCCCCCCCCCTCCTCCAGTGAGGATCTGCACAATGCTGTAAATCAAAAGTGCTTGCACTACTCACTTATCTGTGGACAACCTTGTCAACTTTCAACCTGATATATGTAGGGAGGTAAAGGGGTCACCTGTGGTGACAAAACGGACAAAAAATCTGGAAGTGGGGGCCCTTCATCTAATCTCGTACTTAGGGTTCCCATCTACTCAGGAATTGGGGCCCGTTTTTCGCCATATCTCGTACTTGGGCTTGTCATATAATTTGGAAGTGGGGCCTATCATCTAATCTCATATTTGGGGTTGCCATCTTATCTGGAAGTAGGGCCCGTCATCTAATCTCGTACTTAGGTTGTCATCTTATCTGGAAGAGGGGTCCGTCATCTAATTTGGTCCAATGCCTATTCATTTAGCCTTCATGCGGTCGTGACCACCGTGAAAGGTCGCTGGTATTTCTTAGAAACATTATTTTAAAATGTAAAATTAAATGTAAAGGGTGTATTTATTAAAATTATGCTTTAAATAATATTAATACAATTTATTTAAGGAAATGCTATTCAAATTTCTATATTATTTCTTTATTTAATATATAATAGAAATATAATTTAAATATAAGGCATTAAAACAATTTAAACTGTCCAAAGAATTGTATCAATGAGGTTAAAATTAAAGGAATGAAATTGTCAATATAGTGAATAAAATATTTTGATTTATGTAACATAGTAAAAGTAATAAATAACATATTAAATATTTTTTGTAACTAAAAAAAATAGATATAATAAAAACTTACCTTTACGGTCGCGTGTATCTGTTAAATACAAATGACGGATCTGTGGGAGACCTATTAACACCTCAAAATTCAAATTATGACTGAAAGTAATTCTAAGTGAGCGGAAGGAATAGCCAAGAGCGAGTATTTGTAGCGCAATTTGGTCTAAAAAATTACTTAAATCAACTCGAGTGCATCTCGCACATAGGTTATTCTGATAATGAGGATTGCACATCGAGTATCTGGAAAACATATTTTAATTTAATGAGAGGCCATCATCTAAAATGATACCTGAGTCGGTCATCTAATCTGTCATTATAGTTCATCATCCAATCGGGTACGGGGGACTAAAATTTGAGTGCTGCTTGTAATACGAATTTTCATTAAAGGAGAGGCCATGATCTAAGTTGATACTAGGGCCAGTGATCTGACAAGGTAGTGGGATCAGTCATTTAATCTGGAACCGAGAATCCGTCATAAAACACTCTCGGTGATTGTGTCCCGACGATCTGCCTCGTCATTTTCAAAACTGACCAGATCTGTATCTATCTCATTGTTAGGTCGTTAGTAGAAAATTGACCAGATATTGATCTCGTCATCATCAAAAATCGCCATTATCTTAATGACGAGATCGCCCTTAGCAAACTTCGTCAGATCTTGATGCACAAGATACCTCGTTAAAACAGCTTGGAGGGTTAATCTGGAACCGAGAGCCCGTCATCTAACGTGGTACTTTAGTGCGTCATCTAACGTGGTACCTTGGTACGTCATCTAACGTGGTACCTTAGTACGTCATCTAACCTGGTTTAAATATTGAATCCCTAGTCCTTTTTTTAATGTGATGATAAGCCATCACCTAAAATGGCACTTGAACTCTTGTCATTGAAGAGGTCATCTAAACTGGGACTAGAGTTCATCATATAACTGGTACTGTAGAGGTCCGTCATCTAATAAAGTGGGGCATCAACATTGATCACTTGGTACACATTTTAAATTTAATCAAGGGTCATCATCCAAACTGGAATATGGGCTCGTTTTCTAACCTGGTCATCTAAACTAGTACTGAAGCCCATCTTCTACTGAGGCTATCCGTCGTCTAATCCTGTACTAAGGACAGGACTGCAAATGTAAGGGGCTAGCACCTAACTTCACCAGAACGATTAAAGAATACAGGATAAAATAAAACCTCTTTCAAACTGGAAAAGTTTTCAAAATGGAAAAGTTTCAGAAACTTATTAAGCACAGTATGATAAAATTGGCATATGGTTACTTCGGTATAACTGAATGTTCCCTTTCTGTCAGCATGGACAGTATGAGAGAAACTTGAGTTCAAATCTCTAATTTTTAATATGTTGGAGTGATTCGTTTTTCGATTGAGCCCTTCCAGACAACGCTTAAATGTGGGAAAACACCAGTATCATTTACTCTTTCCGGCATTTTATTCCACGGAAATAGTTAGACTAGTTTTATCATATTGCTTAAAGCATTATATTAAATCATTTTTGGAGGTTTTACATTCATGATTAGTAGGATTCCAACTAAACATACTAACAATCCATAAACATGAAACCTTTTATCAATCTAGAAAAACTTCTTGTCCAAGCAAAATAATTTTAAATATTTATAAATACTTAAAATAATGTACTTAAGTTGAACCATGGGGTCTTAATGTGTCATTAGAGATATTTGTGCATTTGTGACTTTGAGTACAAATATTTTACTTAAAATTTAATAATCTAAAAGAAATATAAAAGTTTCATTTTCGCGAGAAAATCGCACATTCGAGACCTTTCACGTTAATCTACTTCCTTCATAGCTGATAAACACTAACTTATGGGAAGCATTATTACAAGTACACATATGTATCATTGTCATCGGTTTTCTCAAAGGTCTAGTTCCATGAGTTAACTCGAAAAAATATAATTTGATAATTCAGAATAAAGCATCATATCTGGTTATTCCACCATATTATATTCAAGTGCTCAGTTATGCTTCATTAAATACTAATTCACTCTTTCTCGCAACATATACCAACCTACAGACGCACTCAAGTTTTATTTTATTCATTTTACCTTTAAGCATAAAAACTTAAGAGAAAAAGTGCTTACGCATTAAGACGCAATTTTCACCTCCAGAAATGCATTTCAACAAATGATAATGATCTCCAAGTAATCAGTTTTTCCTACAAACTCTGAATCTGTGTTTTGGGAACCATTTCTGGTACTCTCTTCAGCGACCTGCAATTTAAATTTTAATTTCGTTTTATTGCTTCTTAAAGTGTTTTTCTTTTGACATTTGCCTTTTAACGGATGAGTCAACTTCTATTTTGCAGTTCAGTTAACAGATTGTCTTGTTTTTCAGCAGGGAAATTTAAAATAATGTTGAAAATTACTTTAGGCATTAGAAGATTCAGATTATTTACATAGAAAACAACTGGTCGAGTTTTAAAGTACATATTCAAGTATATTTTTGAAAACTAGAGAATTACATTAACATAACATTCGTACAACTGGGAAATGAATTTGTTTAAGCATCCTTTACTCTTTGAGAACTAGTAGTACTAATGACATATGGTTAGTTCTTATGGCGCAAGGGCCACACGTCTGACCAATGTGTGCCACGCAGTTTTTCTTCAGATATATGGACATAAGCACATATTTACATGTTAGAGAGAAAATTTTAGTTTTTCTAATTATATTTTAATACAAATCTGAATTTTATATCGAAACAATTACTAATATGTCCCAGGAATTTTGTGACCGAGGTAGCCCAATTGGTAGAATCATGGATTCGACAATCGTATTGTTGTGAATTCCAAGATTGATCCAGCAAAGACCATCGTGTACACAATGGCTGGTGCTTGGAGAGTAGGATACCAGCTCAGGTGTTGATCATGATTAAAAATTACGAGGTGTTGTCCTTGGAACTCTTCCTTCGGGATTATTCCCGAACTAGCACAAATATCAGATTGTGCTGATACAGTACTGCGAAAATCCATCTACCTCTACCCACACACAATAATTTATAATAATTTAATACTCTTACCACTGCAAGACACTCTTATTTTTTTAACATTACATCCCAGCGCTATGTCATGGTCTCGCACTTACCCAACATAATGGAGCAAGTCATACCATAGACTGTTTCTTTTGTAATGCAGTAGTATTATGTGTGTGCCTATTTTACCATACCTCTTTTCTTGAAGTAACATCATTCAAATATTTTGGTAATATATTTAATGTAGACCTAGGTATCTTTCTCTCTCATATTTCAACCTGATTCCATAACTGATTTTACACTTTGAAAATCCGAACTCTATCAACTGATCATATTTCTCGCACGAGGAGACCGTATTGTTGTTATTTAAATTCAATGACTCAGCAAACTTTCCTCAGGACGTTTTTCGTATTGTCTACCACCTGATCATTTATGCCATGTACTGACTGCCTCGCTATCTGTTGGAAGTCTTGTTTCACCATTTGGTTTTTTTTTTTCATTGAAAATGTGTTGATTTTAATATTAGCCCTAAATTTCAAGATTGATACATGTATAATTACGTCTTGTAATCAAAATTAAGTATTTATATAGACTTTAAACATACATAAATTTTATATTGAGATTGCTAAAATGTTCTATAAAGCTAATCCAAGAAGAATGTTTAAAACTGCATTCAAATATATGTGTTGGAAAAAGCGAAAACGCAAGTAATCTCTGGCACATGTCCAATGTGTCATAGATGAATTTATTCTTGATAATAATTTCCCGTTTATTCTGTATTCCTACGAAAGGAACTATGGTGAGGTCGTAAATATTCATTATTAAATACGTATATGATTATTGTCTGTATTTTGTAATTCAAGCAAATACCTAATGCAATAATTCATGTCAAAAATAGAAACAATGTTTTAAATTTACAAATGTGTTCAATGCAAGTAAAACAAAATACTTATTTTTAGAAAAACATAAATAATTTGAACAGGAAATTTTAAAACTCATTAGAAACTTTATTCCTTGCTCAAATCATTAATTATGGGCTTACGAATACCAAACGGAATAAATGGAACATTAATAAAAGCTACATCACCTAAAATAGTTTTAGATGAAAATGAATTGCAAAATATTCTATTCCAAATTTCACTTTGTATCAAAATCAATTTAAAATAATGTTGTTGTTGAATAAACTATATAAATGTTGCAATGCAGGTGTGTTTCTGAAAACGAAGAAGGTATATTAAAATAATTATATTACAAATGAATTTTAAAAGTGTGATAACTTAAATGTCAACATTTAATTCTGTAGATTCAAATTATTCACAAGTCTTAATAGATTAAAGTGAGTTTGAAAGTCTTAAAACGTGACAGTGCAAATTCACATAATTTATGTGTGCTTTTTCTCAAAAATACAGAATACATCGGTTTGAAATTTTTATATATTCAAAACACAATTACTTTTATATTGCTTTGAAAGTTTAACGTTATAGTGCAAAATAGTTTTTTTAATAATAATTGCAACTAACTACAAAATCAAAATATTATTACTTTTTAACTGTAAATAATTATATACTCTGTATACAACAAAAAGGTCTCTTCGATATGATGTATCATAGTTTATAGAATATATTACAATGAAAAATTTTCTAACCAGCTTAATGTTGTTTCTGAGAAAAGATACTTCGAAGATAGAAAATGTTAAGTTTGAGAAAATTTAGTTAATCATAGTAATTCAAAATTAGAAATCCCAATCGAAATAGTAATTCAAGAGTAAGAGTCACAATTGAAACTAGTAATTCAAGAGTGGTAGTCCCAATAAAAATTAGTTCAAAAGTAGTATTCTCAATAAAAAAACTAGTAATTTGAGAAAATTCTTCAGTGTTAAACTGAAAGAACATTTCTATATATTGCAATATAGGGTTTTTCTAAAAATGAAAAGCAATAATAGTGAAAATTTCGTGATAAATAAAATAAAGCAATAATTTAATATCCAGATAATCAGGCTCTTCATAGAGCGTAATTTTGTAAGTTTTGAAGTAGATTAACTGTTTCTCAACCAAAACTAATATTTCGAGGAAATTCTTGGTCGTAAAAATTAAAGGAAACTAATATAAGGTTGCAAAGTAGGTCCTTTTTTAAAAGTAGGAAGAAATAATATTGAAACATTTTCGGGTGACAAAAAAAAAGTGCTTTTGTCCAGAAACCCATTTGCGTCTGAGAGAGAGAGAGAGAGATGCATCTTAGCGAATACAGATTTGCTTTATAAATGATTCGAAAATCTGGAAGTAGAATACATTTTATTCTTAACCAGAATTCGACAGCTAGTTCGTGACAAATATAAATGAAAAATTAATGTCGAAGATATCTATTTTTGGATGCAAATTACAGCCTAAACGACTCGCAAAAGACTAGTAGGTTAACGTTTTGTTTCCCAATCAAACTAATAACTCAAGAAAATTATTCTGTGCTTCAAACTGAAGAAAATTACTATATGCTGCTACTGTAGGATTCTTCCAAAGGTAAAAAGAAATTACATTGAGACCTTTTTTGACTAATAAAGTGTTAAATAAAAGTAACAGAGTTTAATATTTTAAAAGTCTTGAAGTTTTAGGGCCGATCTCATGCTTATGAAAACGCAAGCGACTCGCAAATCGTGTCGAACTGAAGATAAAAAATTACTATATGCTGCAATGTAGAAATTTTGCTCAAATAAAAAGAAATAACACTGAGATATTTTTTGTGACAGATAAAAAAGCGTTAAATCAAAGTAAAAAGTGTTAATCTGTTAAAAGTATTGAAGCACTAGAGTCCCATCTGGTACTTCAAAGAGAGTAAGCGACTCGCAAATCCTGCAGTCTAAATGTGTTTCTCAATAAAAACTAATTCCTCATGAACATTCTTTTGTATCAAACTAAAGAATATGTATGTTGCTACATAGAGAGAGAGAGAGAGAGAGAGAGAGAGAGAGAGAGGATTTTTTTTCATAGGTAAAACGAGAAATTATATTGAAACCTTTTTTGTAACAAATAAAAACTGTAAATCAAAGTAAAAGAGTGTTAATCTGTTAAAAGTAAAGAAACTCTATCTGGTTCTTTGGAGAGCATAAACGACTCGCAAATCTTGAAATCAACTAAATGTTTCTTAATGAAATCGAGAAAATTCTTTTGTGTCAACTGAAAAAATCACTATAGACAGGGATGTAGAACTTTTGCAAAAAATGAAAAAGGAACAATATATAGAAACTGTTTTTGTGACAATAAAAAAAGTGACGAGTTAATATCCAGAGGCTCATCTGGTTCTTCAGATGCAGATTGCAGCTTAACTGACTCGCAAGCATTGATATAGATGTGCAGAAATGGTACACCAGCGATATGAGCAAGTACAGGAACAGAAAATCCCTCCAAGGACACGTTCCTTTCATCCCGCGTCCTACTTCCACATACATCCATGCGACGCATTGCTTCAGACAAGTGGTCCTTTTCCTATGATAGCGAAGAAGGGGGAGAGTGGAAAGTGAATCTCTTGAAAGGTATGAAAGAAAATAAGATGTAGGAGTAGAAACTGTCTACATTTTGCGCCGTGGGAAGAGTTATGGGCATCGAGGTCTCTTGCCATATGGGCGTGACATTATTGACGTAACATGGAGGTGGGATGATGTATCAGGTGCAGTGGTGAATGGATCCACAACTAGATGAGAAGACGGTGGGGAAAGTTCTGCGATTGCTTCTTTACAAAAACACTCCGAGGACGCGTTCGAGGTTTTCCTCGCAGTACGCAAAGAAGAAGAAGAGATGCGTTCTGAGAATGTGTTTTATGCCACTCATTCGAGTTATATGACTCATTCAAGTCCATCTCTTGCTCAACGTCCATTTGTTATGGTTTGCAAGAAATTCGTCACACTGTCAATAATTTTCTTCGTGACATGAATATTGATGTAGCTTTATACTAGAAAGCGATTAATTTTCAAGACACATTTTTCAACAAAAAATTATTGGAAAAAACTAATTGCCCGATTTGTCAGAATGATTTATGAGTCTGTATCTTGCAATAGATATAGTTAGAGGGGCGTCCACGGATGGAATCTATGGGGTCTTAAGCACCTCCTAGACATTAAAAAAGTCGTCATCTTAGTCAATTCATTTATATTTACTATATAACTCTCCAAGTGATTTTGACGGAATATATAATATGGGCTTCGAAATTGGATCAACCTGGTAATGAATATATAACTTACTATTAAGATATTGCAGATTTCTTTTATAATGACGCGATTAAGATGTGGTCAGTTTTCTTCTAATGACCAGATATCTCGCCAATCTAGATGTGGCCATTTTACTTCTAATGACATGCTTGTCGAGACAATCATCAGAAGGGTTAAGATATCCGATTTGAAGACACTTTTGACAGTCTCTACTAGTTTAAATCTAAATATTTTCCATTATTTTAAAATCCACTTGGACCCGCCGAAACAACTAAAGAAGGTTAAGTTGTTTTTAGTCATTTTATGTAACTTTAACGTTTAAAAACTTAGACTAACTGTATGGTTGTATGTTACAAACCTGATTTTCTTTTTTTCACTCGTTAGTGTCATGTGTAATTAATAGCATTGTGTTTTTAAAAAGCAGTTTCGTTGCTGTGCACTTGTACTGTATTTTGTATTACTGTTTACCCAATGGGCTATTCAGTACTTCTAATCTTTTCTCGCTGTCACGTAATTACATTAATCGGACAGTCTGTATGAATGGATAGTTATATTTCTGAAATAACGCATTGTGGGGACTTAACTGCATTTTTCAGTTTTTGGTGAGTTTCAGTAACTTTCTCAAATGAGGAAAAAATTTAAAAATAAAGATTTAAAGTTTAAGAGTTAGAATAGTCTTCTGTTCAAATGTAACTTTTAATTGTTTCTGCTTTGATGTTCTCGTTCTTATTAAAAGGTTGAGACTATATTACCAATATCCTTTACTTTAACATATCACACCCCGGCAATTAAAGTGACACAAGTCAAAAAAAAAAAATCATGTTATGTTATTGAAAAATATGTATGAGGTGCCCAACATTACTATTCTATAGAATATAATAGAAGTTACCACCATAAATACTTACCTAAAATTTAAAAGGAGCTTATGTTATTTCAATATAAGTTTCATAGCATCCTTTAAGTTGATGTTTTTCAAATTCTGCAATTTTGAGTTGCGTTTCTTGTCGGGTTGCAATATGCATCATCTGCAAGTCAATAAATAAAGGGTTATGTTAGTTGCCTATTCATGGTGCCCTTTGTTCTTGCTAAACGACTGACGGTTTCTAGTCATTTCAGGCTGCTTAATTTTCCAAGCCAAGCACACTAACAGTAACACATATTTTTATTGAATGTTCTCATTTTAATAGGCAACGACTTATACATTTTAATTCATTTACCTTGTCTCTAGAAGACATGGTTGGAGAGAATCCTCATCCAAATATTTTTAGCTTTTTACATGACATTTGTTTTATTCATCACATATAATTAAAATAGTATTAATTTTATTATGACTTGACTCATTTAATTTTATTATTATATTATATAGCTGATTTTTTATATTATATAGCTGATAGATTTAGATTATATTATATAGCTGACCACAGAACCAAATCCAATCTAATCCAATCCAAGCAGAAATTATCCGTTACGTTGCTGTAATGCGGATTGAGTTCAAGTATCATGTAACCAAGCCAGACGAGATTACTTACAAATGTCTTACAACTGGCAGTCTGAACGAAATGACAGAAGATCTCCACAAGGACTAAATTAAAACTCTTGTCAGTACATTTGGAAATATTTCAGACAGTGTTTTCAAAGGTTACGTTATTGCTTTAAATTTGTATTGGGCTGTACGACGATTGACAGCCGAAAGGCTGGAATCAAACGAAAGATAAAAAAAAAGTCAATAAAAAATTGTAATAAAAGCAGAATTTTGGTTTAAACTTACTGTCAAATGTGTGGTACCCTTCTAAACCTTTTTTTTTTATTATATTTTAAAATAACAACTGTATATCAATTTTTTAAAGGTTTTAGAAGTTCTCACTACTCAGGACATCTTAGAAGTTTATTTCTCTAAGGGAGTCCGAACGGGTATATCCTTGCAAGACTTCTGTGGTCACTGTGACTCATTCGATTCCTCCCTGAGAAGATTTCTCTCTTCTGTGTCAGTAAAGCTTACCTTGTTGTGTGTCCAATTACTTGCCGTTGTCTTGTGTTTGGGCTAATATATCTCTTCTGCCATTAAACAAAAGTCCAATCAATCTTTCAGTCTGTTTGTAGCTAGCTTGGACAAATATGATCCTTGTGTCATAAAATTTAACCATAATAGCCTTGCATAATTTCATATTAGTTTTGACCTTGATTTATTTAGTAATTTACCTTAATGTTTCCTAGAAATCATTTTACTTCCTTGTTCTCTCCATGAAGAATGCACAAGGAAATGTTCTTCTCCACACCATATCTCAAAATGTATCTGTTCAACCCCTTTCCAGATCAGCTATACACTAGCCACGTAAGGTTCCCAAAATACTTCTTCCGTATGAGACACGCAACGTTCAAACCCTCCTCTGAGGGCTCTGTGAATGGCTTAGACATCAGTTAGAACCTTGAAGAGGCGTGTAGGTTCACGTAACTCAAAAACTTTGAAGAACACATAAATATGAAATTGAGGTCATTGTAGAAATTTCACCACAAGCCCTGCAAAATTAAGCTCGACCAGGCTATAGAAGATATAATGAATAGATAGATTTAAAAACATATCCAATGTGTTTCCAGTCACTCGTCCCTAGTTTAAAGAAAACGAGTTTTCAAGTAAGGATTACCTGTAGGACGCTTAAAATCGGCTATACGTGTATGCTGAAAAATGTGCCAACCTGCGGTGTGCAAGTGAGGTCTAACTTTCATTTTCACGACCACTTAGTGAAAAATGACTATCGCCAATTACAGTCGAAACCCCAAGCTAAATATTTGCTCAAGGCATTCCGCAAACCCGTTGTGACTTTATATAGTCAGAATAATGAAGTAAATACCCCAACTAAGAAGAATGTTTAACACACACCTGTTTATATGGTGAAGTAGGTGATTCTCTTCACTACATGATGAACTATAGGCTTACGCCGCACCTCAAAGTAGGATTTGAATTCATAAGAGATCAACCTAGTGATATTCCCCTAACTTGTTTCGACGAGATATCTTGTTCATCAAGTTCTGATTATTTTTGCTAGTTACTAGATATATTGTCATCAAGATATTTCCAGTTATTCTTATGATGACGAGGTAAAGATCAGGTCATTTTTTTTTCTAATGGCGAAATATCTCGTCTATCAAGATCCGGTCAGTTTTGCTAATGACAAGATACCTTGTCTGCTACCTAAACTGCATCCATACGTCATTCCCCTTACTGTTGCGATACTTTCACTTGCCAAATTATAGCATGTATCCTTGCAGAAGGATATATTTGTTCAATGTACACATTTCGACCCAATAATCTTAATCACCAATCACACTTATATACCCTCTAAAGAAAAAGGCGTCAGTGCTAATTCAATGCCCTTACGACCATTTCAATTGCATTTTGTTGTTATCTAAGTTTACTACCGTTATTTTATGTTAATCAATCATGCCCAATAATTACACAATGCACAATATTAACCACCATATAAATACATAAACTTTGAGGCGTTTTGGCTGTAAATCCTCCTGGTGGGTGCATTGACGAGGTATCTCATTATTAAGATATTGATGGATGAGATATCTCATCATTGAAAGAACAATGGCCATATGTGAATCTCGTCAGCATAAAAATCTAGGTAGTATATTCATGACAAGATATCTCGACATCAGCAAAATTGGGAAGATCTTGATGGATGAGATACCTCGTCACAACTACATAGAGGGTTAAACCCGTAAGGTGTGGGGAAAGAAATTTCAAGTCACCGAGGGTGGGAGTGATAAACATTCTAAATAGATACATGCATTTTTAAGGAGAGGACTTGTTGATCGTACACCAGCAAACTGTCTTCTACAATGTCCAAGAAAGCGGAAACGCTTAGTAATTTTGGTCCTCTTTGTGTTGAGCAGTATTATTGTATAAAATTCCACAACAGATCACATTCATACACTCTTTAAAGCCAAAGAGTGCCAATGCCCTTTCGACCACATCACGACGTTTTCGAGATCCAAATGTGCCTACTTAGAAGGAGACCAGGCGCCAAAAGTCGAAGGTGCGATGCATCTTGATTCATATTACATGGTTATATATTTCCCAGACAGACTTCGTACCTTAATAGGATAACGTTTACTTTTGTTTCACCGAAGACATTTAATTATAACAAGTTAAAACAGGAACTTCGTTGCATTATGTACTAGTGTTCACGGAAATTTATATTTCCAGAAACCAAACATGAAGTCAATCAAGTTGTTAAAAAAAACTATTTTGTTCAGAATACTGCTTTGTTCCTGCATAATGACGGTAGTGGAATTTCAAAAGCGTTTGAAAAGCACGTTTAATGAAGTTAAATTTAGATTGGGGCGTCTAGACTGCACGCCCTTAGCTCAGGATCCAAACACTATGAGTGTGATCCGTGGGTGCCAATTCGTCTGCAGACGACTGGTCTGGGTGTCATACGTAGTAGAGCAGCCACCATATTGCCATCTAATGATTCTCGTCCTTTGAATCAATCCTAATGATAAGGAAATTCATATTACAGAGACTAAACACGCTACAAATTATTTATCAAGTTTTCGTAGCAAGAGGAAAACAAGATTGATGCAGCTTTCTGCAATATTTCATGTTTTGCTTATGCAAAAATGAACGCAATATAACTTTAAAAGCGTGTTTGAAAAGTGTGTTAATCAAATGAAATTTAGATTTTAAGTTCAATACACAACGAAAGAATAACAACTTCAAATTAGCTCAAATCATTCGAAATCAAAATCCTTGAGAAATTTTTAAACCATTAAAGTGTCTAGATTTTCTTGTTCAGCATTCAAGTTACTAGATTTTGATCTTACTTTTAACAGTATAATTATGTATAATTCAGATTATCAATAATCACTTAAGTGTTTATCTATATTCCCTTCTGGGAATCGCTGAATATTCAAAAGTTTACATCGTGTTATAAAATGATATAAGCAGTTACTATATTGAAGTATTTTGCAATCCCTGTAGTATTAAAAATAAAATCTATTTGCATTGTAATATGAATTCATTTCTCCCTTAAAATCAATACACATGATTCACCGAAAGATGAAATTTGTAGCTTGAAATATATATTTGAATATCTTACATTGGGAGCAATTCCCTGAAGAGTTAAAACAAACACTCGTAATTTATTTTAATATTTCTTCGGAATACTATTGCATTAAAGTTCAAGGAATATGCTTCAATTATACCTCTTTGCTCACAGAAATTTAATGCGTGAAAATATTTATTTCTTTTCGTCTCATACCGTAAATTTCTGAAGTCATTTAAAATTAGTGATTAGTTTTCCAATGATTTTTCTGATCAATTATATATAATTGTAAAAATTTATCGCATATGAACTTAGTTATACAGAGGCTGTTCGCACATTTTTTAGACAATGTATATTGTATTCACAAAACTAAATTACAAAAAATTCTTGTGTTTTAAATGTTCTATTTGATAGCCCTTATTCTGAACTATCTTTCGACACCGTAATTTTCAGGATAATAATGCCTTTTGAAGTGTCAGAAGAGGTATTCTATCCCATTCCTCCTCAATAGCTTTCCAGAGTCCTGTAAGGGTTGTGGGACGACGTTTGGATAATGCAGATTTTAAAATTCCGAAAGAACAAAAATCCATAGGTGATACATCGGGAGATTTAGTAGGGATGTCAGTGAAGGGTATGGCCTTGATACCGGTTTTTTGTTCCATTTCTTTTAGGAAATTTACATCGGATTTTGATGTGTGACTGCTAGCTTTGTCTTGAAGGAGTTCCACAGATTGATGGCACTGTGGGTAAAAGCGATGGTATTTCATTCAGAAAAATTGGCGATAAAATATGTTCCTGATAGTATTTGGAGTTAATCTTGACATTTTTTTCCACTCTCTTTATTTTTAACTTGCCATTATACGAAAAACCAGCAACAATCATTAATCCCTTAGAATAACTTTCTTTCGATTCTGTGAACCATGAGCTTACATTTTTTTCTCCCCTTTTATGATAATAAATGGCTCTTTTTTTGCTGCAATCATTTAAATACACCCATGATTCATTTATTGTGACAATTTTTTTTCCATTTTCCTTTGGATAAGTGTTTCTCATATAGAATTCGGCAGCGTGTCCTGCGTTCAGCGATATGCTTTGGAGAAAGACCATGCACATTGCGTTTTTTCGCTTTTTTAAGATATCAACGTTTATCATTTTGTTTACAGTGTTGTTTACATTTTGTTTAATGAATTTGCAACTGTCCTTTGACTAGGGGGATTTTCTTTTAACATTAAACAACGTACCTTTTTAATAGTCGAAGATGTCCGTTTCTTCCTTGGATACTTGTTTGGAATTTTTGTCCCACTTGAGGCTCCAATTTGACGTGTTTTTCCTTTCTTGTTGACGATATTACCTATCGACGCTTTAGATATCACAAAACCATGACTCTCACATCGTTTTTGGATAACGGAATATGAATATTTCTCTTCGGAAAGAGCATTAATATAGCCTTCGAACCACTTCTTCGTTAAAAACGCCATTTTGAATAAAAACAAACCTCTCAAGCCGCAGACGATAATTTTAACTTTTAAAAACATAGTGCAACTGCAGGTATTTCTTTTGCAGCAAACGATTTTTTATTAACGCTAACCAAAATCGTCTAAAAAATGTGCGTACAGCCACTGTATTATTCATATAAATAAATCATAGTCAATTGCACATTTACCTAGTTAGCAGTTCTAAGTAATCATAAAAAACTAATATTTGTTATAACAATAATGATTCTTTCAAAAGTATAGAATTATCAATTAGTCTGTAAAGAATCCTGTCTCTTTAGAGATGGATGCTAAGGACACAATAAGTTTATACGCTGTTGTGTTTTCTTAGTGTTGTAACCAATTATCCTTTGCAATGTATTGTGATGTTTCCAGAGATGTGAAGGCATAAGTATTTATTTAACACATGTTTGAACCCTCTTGGTGTCTTTCTCAATGTGGAATATTGTCCAAAACTGATCAGATCACGATGGACGAGGTACCAGATTAGTGGAAAAACTTGATCAGATTTGATGGACGAGATATTTTGTTAGTGCAAAAAACTGACCAGATCTTGATGGACTAGAAACCTGTTAGTAGTAAAAGACTGACCAGATCTTGATCTCGTTATTTTTTAAAATTGGCAGTATCTTGATGCCGAGGTATCTCGCCATTAACAAAATTGGTCAAATCATGTAGACGAGATATCTCGTAACTTGCAAAATTAATCCGGTCTTAATGGGTGAGCTATCGTGTCAAAACCACCTCGAGGGTTTAAATTAAACTTCTAAATGGAACATTTTTTGCTATATTAAAGGTGAAATCGTAACTGTAGTTTTACATTTTTATATTCTTTAATTTGTAAGGAAAACGTAAATTTATCTAGGGAAAAGAAAATATTGAAGCTCCTCTTTATTCACGCATCGTTCATAGTAACTTAAATTCAGATATCAGTCAATAGTGAGAGAATAACGTCTTCCATCAATTTATATGCATTGTACTAGTACGAAGAACTGTCTTCAAACCGAATTAAGTACAACCTTCATTATTTTAAAGCAAAATAATTAACCTTCATTATTTAAAAAAAAACTTATTTTAATGCGATAATATTAATAAGATTTTAAGAAGCGATATTTTAATACGAGTATTTTCTTATCTATACCACAATTTCAACTTCATATCAAGTTTCAAGTTTTCTGGTTCAACCGTTTTTTGATTATGAATATCGAAACTTTGGAGATTGTAAATTAATATACGGTAATATAAAATCATAATATGGAGAATTAGATTTACCTGAAGGTAAAAAAGCATGGTAGTATGGAATATGGTATGCTGGTTACATGAAAAATTTGGAGCTACACGATGCTAAATAGATCCCCCCCCCCTCCCCCTCAAAAAGAAATCGTATTTTCAGAATAACCTTCCTATCACTAAAAATCTTCTTTTACTCTTTTTTGAAAGAACTGAAACGAAATATGTCTGATTGTTTTTTTTAAGTTTATTTCTCCTTTTTAATCTGGAGTATGATATGGATATGGTATGGTATTTTTAATTAACGTCACACTGTTGCAACACAATGGGCTATTTAATCTCCAATAAGAAGTATAAAATTAATGTTCGAAAAAACTACGAATTGTAATTTTTTTTGGCACCGCAGGTGTCCCCCTTATCCCACGTCCATAGGACAGGTAAAAATGGATTTTTATCGTATCACTGAGAAGATTGGTTGTGTAAAGTTTTAAAAAAATGCGAGGCTATTGTTTGAGAAGGTCATTATTTTCCGATAGGAACTTCATCACTTGTATAATCTTTGCTTGGGCCTTGTTGTTACTAGCTGTGTTAATAGCCCATGTCTTGTAATGTTAATCTGTTGTATTTGGAAAGTGATGAGGGCACGTTAGTGAGCAGTTGAAAACATCCTATCTGACCGCAAAGGCAGTTGCTTGATGTTGTTAGGTTGAATCTACATAGGTAACTGGGGAATGGTCCATGGCCTGTATAGAAAGACGTGATGTATGATCCACACGGTTCTTTCTTGGGGTTGACTTTTGGATGAAACGTAAAGGTTCTCCTTCCCGTTTCGCTAGTGTCCCAGTCCTCCTGCCTTTTTTGCAGGGCTGACTTCTTCATTAGTTGTTTAGCGTGACTCTTGGGGAGTTTAACTAAGACTTTGAAATCAGTTGAGTTTGTGCACAACTTAATGAGAATGCACATTAATTCAACCTTCCAGGTTGTCATGAATATACACTCATTGCCATAAAAATTTGCTCACCAAGAAAGAGTCGTCAAAAGGAAACGAAATTTTATACATGTAAGTATTGCTTTGATATAAGTAAGTGATTAGAAAATCAAAGAAAAAGGATCCTTTATTAAGAAAAAAGTACAAATGAAAAGAAGGTTTTAGTACTATGTTGGAACCCCTCTAGCGCGAATGCACGATGTGATACGATTGGGCATTGAGGCATAAAAGTTCCGAATGATGTCCTGAGACATCTCGTTCCACAGTTGCTGTAAACGCGTATCTAGTTCAACCAAACTCGTAGGGTGTCCAACTTGCCGTCCCAAGTGATCAAACATATGCTCGATTGGTGACAAATCTGGGGATCGAGCAGCCCAAGGAAGGGTGGTAATGTGGCGGAGGAAGTCTTGTGACGTCCTTGCTGTGTGTGGCCGAGCATTGTCTTGTTGAAAAATGGCTCCTGGAAGCCCTGCCACGAGTGGCATCACATGTGGCTGAAGGATGTCATGAACGTACCGCTGGGCTGTCATTGTGCCATGGATCAATATTAGGGGTGACCGTGTATCGTAAGCAATGGCACCCTATACCATCACACCAGCTGTGGGAGTGGTGTGTGGCTGTAAAGCAAAGGCAGGATTCAGGCGTTCACCACGGGGCCTCCACACACGAACACGACTGTCATCACTGCTCAAATTCAATCTAGATTCGTCGCTGAAGACGACCTGGTTCCATTCCGACCTGGTTCCGTTGCAGTCCAATCCCGTCGTGCGCGACACCACTCCAAACGGAGGCGTCGGTGGGTGAGTGTCATTGGCAGCACACGTAAAGGGCTCCCCGATACCAGATGTCCTTCAGCCAGGCGTCTTACGATGGTTCGGGAAGACACATGGTCCCGTAGTGAAGGTGCTGCCTGTGTCTGGATAGCGGCCAATGAGGCAGTTGTCTCTACGCGTGCGTTCCGTATGATGTGACAGTCTTCTCAACGACTGGTCTGTCGTGGGCGTCTTGATCCTGGTCGCCGTGTAAAGGACGTCTCTTCTGTCCACTGGTCCCAACACCTCCTCACAGTAAAATCAGAACGGCCTACTTAACGAGCTACTCGCCGAGCTGACCACCCAGCTTCCATCATCCCGATTATTCTTCCCCTCTCGAACTCTGACAGCTGCTTACATTGTCTTCGATGGTGGTGTAACGGCATGTCTACCTCAGCATTTCCTTTGCAAAATATTAAGTACACTCAAACAAGCTCTGCTTACCTGTTTTATACTCCTAGGAGAACGAAGTTCAACGCCCTCTAGTCTCATTACGCAATGCGCAATCACGCTGCATTTCTAATCATTTGCATATCTGGCCGAGACATGACAAGTTTCGTTACGATCCCACAGTTATTTCTTGGTGCGCAAATTTTAATGGCAATGAGTGTATATATCTCGTCAGACAAGATCTGACCAATTATGCTAATGACGAGATATCTCGTCTTTGAGACATTGCTAATTATTCAATGCTCATCAAGATCTGGTCAGTTTTCTGTTAATAACGAGATATATCGTCTGTCAAGGTTTAAAACTTTTCTTCTAATGACTAGATACCTCGTCGAGGCAACAACCAGGTGGGATAAAGAAGACGCTCTACCATATTGACTAGTAATTTCGATTTTGCTCTTCCATGAATTAAACTAAAATAATAATGGGCGTTTAGTTTTTTATACCCCGTTGTAAATCAAGAAATATTATTTAAAAAATTTTTAATTAGTCTCGAATACACACATAGCACCATTTTAAATGTAATTAATTAAAATAACTTTGTAAGATTGTCGATGACCAGTTTAATATTATAGATTAAAGAAATCAAAATCTGCTAACAGAAAATTTTTAAAGTCTTATTTCCTCTTATATTAAATGTAATCAGTGCTTTTGTGTATTGTTTTAACAGAACCTAATAAATGTTCATGGTGTTGTTCCCGAAAAGTTATTTCTCGTCATTAGCAAAATTGACCAAATCTTGATGGATGAGATACCTTATCATTCGTAAAACTTACCAGATCATGATCTCGTCATCAGAAAAAACATTCACAGTATTTTGATATTGAGCTATCTCGCCCCTAGCAAAATTGTTTGTATCTTGATGTTGAGATGTCATTAGCAAAATTGGTTATATCTTGATGTTGAGATTTCTTTAGCAAAATTAGTAGAACTTTGATGTTGAGATATCTCGTCACTAGTAAAATTGGTTATATATTGATGGTGAGATATCTCGTCACTAGCAAATTTGGTTGTATCTTGATGTTGAGAAATCTTGTCATTAGGAAGATTGGTTAGATCGTTGGTGGACGAGGTAATTTCGTAGATACTCCTTGGAAGGTTAAGCAGGGTCAATTTTTTTATATTGGATTAGACAATAATTGACTGCAAAATTCTTAAGAAGCGAATTAACAAAAATATACCTATAAATTAATTAAAAAATCTTATGGATTAATTTTTTTTTAATTATGGCATCTAGGTACATTCAGTCATCTTTAGGACTACCTGCGTGCCAAATTTCATGGTTGTAAGTGCTATAGATTCGTCTAGAAACAACGAAGAGATCGAGGCACAAACACTTCCCTTTAATAGTAGATATGTAATTTTCTGCTTAAGGTGGTTCCTTACGTAAGGCAATCCTAATGGAAATGTTTAATATTTAATAATTACTCATTAAATACACAAAGCGTCTCACTTAATTAGATATAAAATCGCATACAAATATATGATCCAAATACAATTGGTGATTGAAGAATTACTTCATTAAATTATTTGTTAGATATAGAAATATCTATTTAGATCGTCGGGGCATAGAGCAGAAACGCATTAACTGACATTTTTTTAGGAGACGATAATTTCTTATGTTCATAATAAAGAGTTGAAGCGGAAGAAATTAAAGATCATGTGTGGCTACTAAGATGCAAGAGAGTTCAAATCAAAATTATGGAGATAACTCAGATGATAATGTTCTAACTGATGATAGAGTGACTGCAGGTATATTGTGGGAGAGCTATCAGAAGGTTAGCTCACTTGATTTTAACAGGGCAGATAAATCAGTAGACAGGCAAGGCGATTGGTCCACCGCTATCGTGGAGAATCAAGAGGTAACCAACTTTTGGTGCAAAACTTCCCTAAAGAGGTGATAGAGACAGTGTTAAAAGACCCGGACACGTCCAAAAGCCCAGGTTCGGATTGCGTCTTTGGTCAGATGGTTGCTGAGCTTAGCTCGTATGGCAGACAGTGTCTGCTGGACTTATTTAACCAGTCCTGGTCTCTGGGTAGAACTCCGAAAGATTGGACGTTAAAAATGGTTATTCCTATCCGTAAACCAAATAAAGAACACAACTCCCCCGATGGTTATAGACCAATAGCGTTGACTTCCATCCCCAGTAAGATTATCTGGAAATTCATTGTGGGGAGGCTTTTATACCATCTGGAGGACAAGAAGATGATTCCGGGGGAGCAGTATGGATTCAGGAAGGGACATTGTACACAAGTGATCAAATACTGTACTTTAGTCAAAAGATGCGAAATGCACAGAACTGAAGCCTACTAGAAATGCGACAGCAGTATTCCTGGATTTGATTAAGGCCTATGAGAGAGTTTGAAAGAACAAACTAATTGTAAAACTGTGAGAATTTTGAGATCAGGAGAAGTCCTCTTGCCTGTATTTATATGCTTTTAAGCCACAGAACGATCAAGGTCAAGTTCGGTAATTCCCTTTCAAGAGTATTCGAGATGAGTCAAGGTGTACCACAGGGGTCGGTACTGACCCCTATACTTTTTTCCTTGCATTTGGAAGGCATTGGGAATCCGATCTCTGGAGAATGGGAGCATGGTTTATATGACGAAGACTTAGTCATCTGGCACTCAAGTGGGAATAGTTTTTTGGGAGAGGTTGGAACAAATGCTTCTCTGGTGTGTTTAAAGTAGTTTACGATAAGGCACAAGATTGATTTCAATCCGAGTAAATCGGAGGTAAATTTTTCACTACAAATAGGCATTTCTGTAATCATCAACCCAGGATCAAACTGAATGACAAGCTTCTTGAAGGTGTTAAACATCCGCGGTATCTTGGTTTTCTTCTTGACCCAGAATTAACGAGTAACAAACATTTGGAGATTCTGATAATCAGAGCTAAAAATAGACTGAATATTCTGAGATCTACAAATATTGCTCTAATCAGGCCTATTTTGGAGTACTGGCAGCAGACATACGCCTCAGCAACGACGTCCAATTTATGCGCAATCGAGTGCAGCAAGAATAATTTCAGGACTGAGACACAGTTGCCCAAACAATATTGTACTATATGAAGCAAATCACCAGTCATTGGAGTTAAGGCGACAAGTCGCGCTTACCAAATATTATGGTAAGCTCTTTAGCTATGGATATCAACATCGTACTGCAAAATTCCTGTTGGATTGTTTAAATAACCAAAGTCTTAAGAGTTATAGCCCAGTTGGATATGCTCTCAAATTGGGTCTGCCTCAACCAAGTGTTTAACACCACAAACTATTACCATGTATGGCTCCCATTAATAATTTACCTAATGTTCACTTCCACAAACAGCTCCTGGTCCCAACTAACAAATGCAATCAAGTCCCCGATGTGTTGAAGCAATTGGCATTGGAGGTTATAAATAAAACCCCGTAGAATGCCATTCAAACCTACACGAATGAAAGCAAAAATGAGCAGGGTAACACTGGCAGTGGAATTCTCATAAGGCTGCAAGGCGACGTAGTGAAAGTAAGTTAGAGAAATCCAGAGATGTGCTCTGTATTCATGTCCGAATTAATTGCTTTCGACGAGGCACTTAAATACCTTATTGACCTTATAGCCACAATAAAATGTCGGGATTTTCTCGGACATTAGAACATCTTTGCAAATGGAGGAGAGTTGGCGATCGTACAAGCTTGGATATTATAGATAAGCTTAAGAAGCTATAGGTACAAAACAAAATCCATATTTAGTGGATTCCCTCTCATGTTGACCTGTATTTCAATGACGTTGCAGATGGCTTGTCCAAGGCAAGTACTATGTCACTTTTCACGAAAAAGTCAATTTCACCTCCAAGCGAAAAATATTGATTAACAAGACCCGAGAAAATAAGGACTGCATTGAGTACACAATTTTCTCAGTTAAAATGCTTCATCGTGCTCATGATTCCAAGATCATAAATTGTCCGTTTTCAAGGCAAATGCGTCAGTGATAATCAAGATGTTGAAGTAGTTTACATATTTTATACCACTATGAATCAATTCCTAAAATGGCATGTGTTTTTTCTTATGATTGACTTAGTTGTCCGTGAATGGTTGTTTTTTCCTCCTCTACACTTTAGAGAATTTTTATTATGTATATCCAAAACTTGGGGGGTAAGAGATGTGAAAAAGAAATATCTTCCCCTTTTATCGCTCGTGTTTCCTATCGGTGATAAATCTGGAATCGATTCTGGCCTTTTGGTATATTTGAATAACAAAAAGAGACGTGCGATATACATTTTGTATGTTATCAATATATTTATTTGTATCCCTTTGTAAGGTATTATTTACTTCTTTTAAGAAATAATTTGGATGATATTGAAGACAGTACGTCCACATAAAGGGATAAATACCAAGTTCATGCTTCTAGTTTAAGATACGGCCTATATTCTTAAAGATATGGTCTGTATATTATTTTACAGACACGATTTATACTCTTTAAGATGCGGTTTGTATTTATTTTTAAGATATGAGAGATTACTATTTTTTAAGATTCGACTGATGATTCTTTAAGATATGGTTTTTATTTTTAAAGATGCGGCTTATATTCAAAAAAAGTTTCTATATTTGAAGTTTGGGCAGATAATTTTTACATATGGCTTAGAAATTTTCAAGATGTGGTTTTTATTTTTAAGATACGGTTTATATTTTTGAGATATGGTTTATATTTTTAAGATACAGTTTATATTTTTAAGATACGGTTTATATGTTTAAGATACGGTTTATATCTTTAAGATATTGTTCTTTTAAAATATTGCTTACATTTTTTAAGATTTTGTTTCCATTTTTTAAGATATGGATTATATTTCGGTAAGAAACAATTTATATTTTGTTTAAATACGGTTTACAATTTTTATTACATGCGTTTGTATTTCGTAAGATACGGCTTATAACGTTTAAAATTATGTTTAGATATTTTAATTTATGACTTGTAATAATGGCTTATACAAGTATTTTCAAAAGAACCTTAATGAAGGCTCGGATTGTTTATAAATTGTTATTTTAATCTTTTAATTTTTTTCGTAAAACTTTATCAGCTTGGCGGGTTATTTTGTTTCTAATTCATATTAATTCCAAGCAATGACATAAAAACTTTTATATTTAAAATTTTATTCTTCCTTTTTAATTTCGCGTTTTGTTTTATTTGTGTTTTATTTAATTTTGTATCGTAAAAGAAAAGTAGTGTGTTTTCTTAGAATCTCCAGGAAGGGTTTTCCGACTAACATAATTATAATTCCTTCGTAGAATGTTCTTACACACTTCTTTGAATTCTCTATATTATTTAGCTAAGAACAGCATGATTCAGCCTACCATGCAAGAGCATGAAAACAACAAAAAAATTCCTAATTTAACCAGTCAGAACAACAAATCTGAAATTTACTAATTAATTTCGGATTCGGTGAAAAAAAATGTTCCTGCGCTTTCCAAATATAGTTCCTATCTCTTTTCTTCGTTTTTCATGCTGCCACAGATTTATCATTGTTTTTTTATGGTGGGTTCGCCCATTGCGCAAGAACCTACGAGTTGTAGGCGGCTCATGTACAATGGCTCCCCGGATCTATTTGTATCTTCTTTGAATGTCTTTAGAGTGTATTTTAAATCGATTAATACAAATAAATACCTTTATCTTTCCGAGATCACCCATTAGAATGGGCTGCGGTTGCCGAATTGGAATAGCAACAGGTTAGTAATCGGAAAGCTGTGAGTTCAAAACTCAGTCCGTCGTGTGATCGGGGGATGGTGAGCGTTAATTCTGTCTGGACTTAAATGTACTCACGTTGGTGTGGTGTGGATGTTTGGAAAGGTAGGGTGCCAGCTCAGGTGTGACCTCGTCATCTTACCGTGATTCAAAATTACGATGTGTTGTCGTCGGATCTTTCCCTACGTGTTGGATTCCGGACCGTCGCCAATAAACCGTTGTGTTACTGCTTTTCCGCGTTAATTAACAACCTACCTGCTTTTCATTAGATTAAGCAGGGCTCGCAATCCTGTGCATATGTTCGAGATTTCAAAAGGTCATTGCTAATAATCGGAGCAGCCAATAGCGATTGAAAATAAAATAATCATAATAAAATAATCTTGATTAATCCTCTTACTGTTTATGGTTTGTGATTCGGAAAACAGCATAGGATATTGAGTACTTCATCCTGCTCCAATTCTACTCATATTCCCATTTGGGAAACTATTAATATTGCGTTTAATGTTATGCCTTTGTTGATGTATTAAATTCTTGTTGCGCTCAGTTCATGTTTGCGAGCGGGAGTGGATTATTTAGTTTATCTTTTGCAATTACACACATCGGTGTTCAATCCGGTGCATAATTAGTATTTATTATCGTGTCGTTATTCAAAAGTGGATGTTGTTTTCCGCGGAAAATCAAAATCAAATGAATGTTACGCGTTTAGCCTAGGAATCCGAAACAGTGGTTAATACCCGTGCCGATTAAATGGCATGATTGCGTGCTCTGCGATAACATAAAATGTGAGTGATAAGGGTTTTAATTACAATTTATTTTAATGGAAACATAATGCTCATTTGATGTATGCTTTACTTGAAAATTCTAATTTGAGGCGAATATATACTGCCGATTAATGTTACCAGAGTTTAAACCAAATTAAAATCCGTAACTTTTTTAATTTCACTGCTCTACTCTTGACAGTAGTAGCAATATAGAGTTAGAGGTATAAATTTTAGACACGCACACAAATAAACTAGTAGCCCAATACCGAAAGCTTCAAAATAATTAAAACCCTTCAAGTATTTACGGGGCCGTCGTGGCTAAGTGGATATCCCACTTCGCAAGCAACATTCAAGTTGGAGGCACAGGCTTAATTCCTATAAGGTATATTCCTTCTTGAGCATATTTCTCTCTCTCCTGTGTCGGTAATACTTTCGGTGTGTATATTGTGTGTGTGTTCGGAACTTGATATTGTGTGTCTTGTATCTGAAGCATCATGACCAAATATGACCCTTGCGCCATAAAACCCCAAACCTAACTTACCAAACCAAGTGGTTACGCAAGATACTTCTTCCTTCAAAATCCGACCAATTTTTCAAAAGACGAGAAAGTTAGTCATAAAGATACTGCGATTGTTTGATATGATGAAACCATCAAGATCTGGTAATTTTTCTTCGATAATGAGGAGATATACCATCCATAAAGATCTGGTCAATTTTGATTATGATGAGTTACCTCGTCGAGAACTACCAGGAAGGTTAAGTTCAAAACAAAATGATGAAAATGGTATATGGATATCAGTGTGAAAAAAACGTCCATCGTCACTACCAATCATTGAGGGTATCTATCAATCATCCTCTGACTAGAGAAGCTATGTACCGTTCTATCGTTTCCCCCCATCTTTATTTGCCCTTTTTAGAATATTTTAGTACTTCACTTTGCGTAGAATATTACTTCAAAGGAGCCAAATATTTTCGAAGTATTTTTTAACATGGTTTACGAAATATGTTAGTTATGAGCCATTTCTTTCATTTAAAACTATAGTCTACATAATCAAGAATCATCTACGCATTAGTATTTGTCTACATGTATCGCGATTTATTTATTTATAAATTTAGTAATAGATCCTGCATTAGAACAATACACAATAGAACTATCATCAATATTTTTGCACTAACGTCATGAACATTCAGTATCTCTAGTTTACCGTTAACCCTCCAAGTGATTTCGCTACCAAATATCTCGTAAATCAAGATTTGACCAATTTCGCTAATGACGATCTACAAGTACGTCATCGAGGCAACCTATAAGAGGGTTAAATACTACAAGGTTTAAAACTTTACAAAATATGAATATTTAAGAGAAAACATTTTCTTGAAAAAAACGTTCCACTTTCAATTTTTTTAATTTCTATGTATAGGATGGTCAGATTTTAAAGCGTAATACCAAGCGATTCCTCGTCGAATTTGACGCGAAGAAACGTAAGCTTTTCAATTAACCATGGAATTCAGCAGATGAGCACATGCCTATCTACAACTGATAGTTTAACGTGCACATTTGTATTTGCGTATTCAATGCTTTACTTTTGTACGTGTGCCTAAATTCACTCTCAGGCGCCAGCAATCCTAGAGATGTCATAGTTTGGTAATATTAGCGCTGAACATTGTAATGACCAGAAGTTACGTCATAAGACTTTCGATTTGAATATCTCTGTAAAGTGTCTGTCTGGAATCGAGTGGTATGATCATTGCATGTTCGATTTTGATGATACTGTATATTTATTAGAGTGTCGGTGACTTGCTTTCGATGAAACCGTTTCTCAATTTGGAAAAATAAATTAAACGAACTGTGCGAAATGACTTGAGACAACCTCAAGGACTGTCTTGAAATTCCTGAGAGTAGTACTGCAAATTTAATACTGTGGATAGTGTTTTTAAATTATATTTTTTTACAGAAATCGACTCGCATATACACCGAAATGTCACAGAATAAGGAACTAGTCTAACACATGATAAGCCAACTGCGGGAGAGTAAACCTGTAGAATTACAATAGAGCATAGATTCCACAATATATTCTGTAGGTATTGATCACAACACTTTCGGCAGAATTCTTTGGTATTCCGATGGTCAGATTTCATAGTCAGAATCGAGGTATACGATTTCTGTGTTCCACAGCGCGCAGCATGACGTCCCGGTTGTAAACAATAACAATGAGATCTAGTGACTTAGACGGATGGCAAGAACCCAAATTTAGATGAGCGTCCCTCTTACCATAATTTAGTGTATCCAGACTTGTGTGATATGTTAGGTTGGAGAAGGTGAAACCTATCAGACAGAAGGCAGGACGTAAACGGGTGCAAATCGTTAGAAAGGAAACACCAACAGCGCTCGCATACCACCACCAGCCTATACAAGCACCTGTTGACATGGGGGGGGGGAAGGTCCATGATTTCTTGAGGTTTTCTCCTCACTCGGATCCTTCCATCTGGTACAAACATTTGGGAACGAGCTACTTATTTCACGTCATCAAATGTCCGGTAGCGATTTGCCATATCTGTGGCTATTGAGAATTCATCAAGGGTTTTCTAGTTGGCCTAAGGTCATATCTTTGGGGAAGTTTGAACAGTCCTCAAGCTTATATTTATTGTGAGCCTAATATAAGATTCCGATATTGTTTGAGACCGCGTTGCGCTCCTATCGCGTGAAACGATTTGTAAATGCCCATAGCTGACCACGTTCATGCAGTCTATTTACGACCCCACTGCTGTCGTAAGTAATAGGTTTTGCCAAAATCCTCGTAATCAATGTAGACCCTGAAATGTTAGTACGCGAAAATCCAAATTTATCCTTTACCATCGAAATTTCTAAGACACATCTCATGAGTTCTGACTTGTAAACCGCAATAAAAATCGCTGAAATCGTGATAACTTGCCAGTCTAATGGCTGAAATAGCTCTAGATGCTTTCACGGATGTCTATAGCTCTTAATATATGCACTGTCAGAGTAAACCAATGACGTGAAAATGTGGTGTTGCTATGCGGAATTTTGTATATACTATATATATATATATATATATATATATATATATATATATATATATATATATATATATATATATATATATATATATATATATATATATATATATATATTATTATTATTTTTTTTTATATATAAATCATTAAAAAACACCAAAATCTAAAAGAAAAAAAAAGAACTAAACCCTGATGTTTAGTTCTTTGCCTTCTTTCCTTTTTACCTTTTTTTGTGTTTGAATGATATAAATGTTTACCCATTAGAGTTTGTTTACCTGATTCCCGGACCGTCGTCAATAGCTCGTTGTGTTGCTCTAGTACGACGTTAACTAAAATTACCATTACCAAATGCCATTATTGTTACTGTTATTAATTTTTCTTAATTTTAAGAAGTTTATTTGCCTCTGGCCTGTGTCTTATTATATCTCTTATGTATGCTTAAAAATTGCAAATAATAGTTCTCTATTTCTGAATAGTCCATAGATATTTGAATTTTAAATTTTGCTACATCCTCTTTATAATATTTTGTTTTTAAAGCAAGTTGGAACGCCCAATCCAGAAATGTTATGCTGATATAGAATAATAGAATAATTTTTTATCGTTAGACATTCTTAATACGCTGAAATAAGGATTAGTGTTATATAACATAGCATTTATTACAATATATACATAAATATAATTGTAAAATAAAAAGTGCTTATTTTTTTGCCTGAAAAATTTTATTTTTAAATTTATTTTGTTATAAAAATGAATTATTGTTAGAAAGTCATGAAAAAATAAAATCTAATCTAACATTTATTATTTTTTTGAAGTACCAGCCCTTAGTTTTTTCGCATATGTAATTCTGTTAAGAAACATTAGTGTTCAGTGTAAATGTTTCAACAGATTTAATAACAAACAAGTGTCTGTAGAGGAATTGAAACGGAACTCACGAAAATATGATCCCCTATCATGAATTATATTTCATACGTTAGCACCACACTGCGTGACTTCCCCGAATGCTTCCGTAGGCACGCAGAAAATTCAAAATATTTAATATACGTAATGTGCGTTACTCTAGAAGTGATGTATAAACGAACCTATCAAACTCATCTGCTAAGTCTGTACACGCAGGATATTTAACGAGAAAAAATTCTTTGCGTAAAATACGAAGAAAAAATTTCACTGCAAGATTAATTAAGTGATTCGGTTTGACGCATTAATCAATATTGCACTCTTTTTTGAAGACCTGAAATCATTATAGTGAACAAAATAAGTAATTAATTTCCTTATTACAAGGTGGGGAAAAAAGCGATGTCAAAATCGGATGTTAGAAACACTTGTTGAACTGAGGCGTAAAAATTGACATTACCTTGCAATAGTTTTTTTTACTTCTCGCTGGTTGAAAACGAAAATAAAATGTAACTATAGTAAAGGGGTCGTTTGCTGGGCGTATTTGGTTATAGTGTGACTACACATTTAATTTATTACAGTACCAAAAGGCAGCCGGCAACTAATCAGTAAAGTGACGAATAAAGGAAGAATTGAAGGAGAAAACTGAAATGGTTATATTTTGAAAAATTCTGTTTTGCCTTTTGTATTTCCTAAACTGGTTTCAATAGATGCTAATGATTGTCAGTGTTTCTGAATGTTTCTAAAGACAATAATGAAGTCCGAGTTGGTTGGTTTGGGGATTTTATAGTACAAGGACCATCTTGGCCATGCTGTGCCAGACACGACATAAAATTTCAAATAAGACACACACATGATAAAAGTTATTCTGACATAGAAAAATGAAATAGACTCAAGAAATAATGCATCTGACAGGAATCAAACCTGCGCAGCCTACAAGTCGAAGGTTGCTAGCGAAATGGGCATACCCGCTGTTTAAACGACTACCCACAAGTTATTCTGGGATACTCTGAAACTCACTAAGAGACCATTTACAATGAATTGCTTTTGTAACTTGTTAGAAGTTTCTGTTTAATATTTCTGTATTTTTTGTTGTTGTTGTTGCTGATCCCTGTAGCCCAGAAGAGCTAGACTAGGTCCATGATATCGCACACTCTCAAGAAATCAATGACCAATAATGGTCGCTCCAGAAGATCTTCTTTATCAAGTCCCAAGCACTCAAGGATATGATCCGGAGTGGCCTTGCCTTTGGAACACTTGGTACAAATTGGAAAGTCCTTTTCTTTGTTGGCATAAGTCAATGTTTTGAGGTGGCCACTACGAAATCGTGTTATTGTAGTATGTTCCTGTCTGCTGCACCGGAGGGATAGAGATCCACCGGGACGATTACTCTTGTACCAATGGTGCACAGGGGGAGTGGCAAATGCAGACAGAACAAGGCATTTATGTCTAGAATATAGTTCAGTATAGGTTAGAGACGACGGAGTATGCATAGGCTCGTCAGTTCCCCTCTTTGCCAGGGCATCAGCCATTTCGTTACCGGCAAGGTCAACGTGGGAAGGGACTTTTTGCCTTGTTTCAGCGATGGTATAACCTAAAATATAGTTTACCAACATTTACCCTCCTGATGGTTGTCTTGATGAGGCCAGAGCTTGTTGTAAGAGGTATCTCGTCTTTGGAAGGAAGCTGGCCAGATCTTGATCTCGCCATCATAAAAAAAAATCGGAGTTATGTTGATAACAAGATACCTCGTCATTGGGGAAATTGGTCAAATCTCGAAGAACGAGAAACCTTGTTGAAACTATTTGGAGAGGGTTAAGTGTAGATTGCAAAAATTCAAGAGCATCAAAAAAATACTAACATAGAATTCATCTTATAAACCTTTTTGTGATGACTGAGGAATCAAGAACGTAATATGCCTAGTGTTGTAGCAGTTTATAGTTTTACGACTGCTTACATATATGCCATGACTACCTACAAACAATATTACACCTTACTTTGAGTAACGAGATCATCTACAATACCCTATAATAATGGACAGGACAGCAAGATTGTATAAGGGAAATAAAACATGCTTTAATAGGGAACTGGTCCACCACGTGCTGCAATGACACTAGCAGACATTCTGGGCATTCTATCAACAAAGTTTCGATACACAGCTATGGGTATGTGTGTCCATTCCTGCTGCAAGGATGTTGCCAGCTCAACAGTAGATTTCGGACGTGGTTCCCTGGTCCAAAAGCGTCGCTCTAACTCGTCCCACAAACGTTCTGTGGGGTTTAAGTCGGGACTCTGAGCAGGCTGGGGAAGACGTTTTGCATCCATATCTTGAAACCACTGCTTAACACAGGCTGCAACATAACATACAGTGCTGTCGTCCTGGAAGTAATATTCGTCCATTCCATAAAATTGTCAGAGCATAGAAATAATCTGTTTGTCAAAATGTTCATGTAGGCGTCGACGTTCAAATGACAAGGAACAACGTGCAAAGGTCCCAGGCCATACCACGAAAATCACCCCCGACAAGTATACAAGTTTTATGCAAATCCTCTGGCGTCCGGTCCTTTATTGCAGAGTAGAGAATATGTCCTCTTTGCGAAGTGAACGAAATGATAAGTGACTGCCTGTAGGGACTGCTCAAAATTCCTGAGAGTACAATTGTAAATACTGTAGATTGTGTTCCGTTTTTAATCATTCTAGGCATATACACGTTTTGGTCTGTTTGTCGACTAATGGCTAAGTGGTTGGGTAGGATGAAAAAAATGGCACCGTTGTCTTAATTCGTTTTGACTTGAGTACGTATTTCAAATCAGACCAGTACTAGATGAACAGTACCGCAAGTTGAGAAATGGACATCAAACAAAGACTTTTTAGTGACCTTGAGACCAGACCTGATGACCACGGCTATAAGCGGGTAGGGTGTGGCGTTTTGAAGATTTTCCTCTGTACCAACGCAAACTTTAAATTGTATGACTCAGGACAGCGAAGCGCTACGAAGTTGAAATTGGTCTGAAAACGAAAGTTAATATCAAGTTCCGTCGTCATTTGAAGTGAAGTTGAATACAGTGGTGGTTGTGAAACTTTGAATCGCAGATACCTTTTTTAACAATTTTCAAATGTCGGAATATAAAAGCCAAGCATAAATGTATAAAACTCACTAGTCTGCTTTCGAGAAACACTGAATTTACTACTGAATTTGAGTTGCTTTCATTTACTACAACCCAACAAATACGATGCCATAACGAAATGTATTCACGTATAACTTGATGCCGTGCTGCGTTACAGTATACTTGATTCTTTATGTAAAACAATAACCAATACACCATGAAGAAAGCGGCCTCGATCTTCTTATTCTGGCCTGGAGAGAACAACCAATCAACTGGAACAAGAAGACTATCGGATAAAAACCGGGTTCAGTTCCTGTAACTTACCTTGTGTATATTTCTCCCTTCTGCGTCAGTAAAATTTTCCTATTGTGTGTATGTCCATTACTTGACACTGGCTGCCTTGTGTTTGGATCATATTGGTCAAAAATAGTTATTTCACCATAAAACGTAACCAACTCCTTTTAACCAAATTAACCCTGGAATTGTAATACTAATAATTCATGAAACCATTTTTTTCTTATGGTTTGAGAAATTTTTATATCATGTATTTGATGAGACTAGGCAAAATTATTTATATATTTAAATAAGATATGCAGTTTTAAGCAAACATCTTTCTAGAATCGTTATTAATGATTCCCTAGCGGGAAAAAATTAATGCGTGTGTACTTTTGAAATCTTGAAGGGCTTGGAATTTCTTTTTTACAAACTAAAGCATATTAGTATTTCATTTATTATACGTATCATTAAAATTAACGACACATTGTTAAGACTTGAGCACACACAATCAGTCATTCATTCGCTCTCAAAAATCTATGACCAAACAGCAAATCTAATAAGAAACTTTAGTTATTTTGAAAAGCAAAATCGCGGGACAAGAGAATTTAAAGTAGAAATGGAATTACTTTTGATAAATACACTTTTAAGAAAATATATTTTTTTAATTTTTATAGGTTGGTAGGCAGTTGAATTTACGTCGCACTGGAGCAACCCTACGAGCTATTGGCGACGATGGTCCGGGATCGAACCGGAAGGGAAAGCTCGAGGACAACATCTCGTAAAATTTGAATCATGGTCAGATGACGAGGCTGACACTCCAGATTTTCACACTACGCCAACGTGAAACCATTTAACGTACACTACCCCCCCCCTTACCTGGCGTTGGTTGATTTTATCGATTCGCGAACACGCAACTCTCTGGTTGATACAACTCGCTGGTTGCAATAACCCTCAGGTTGCTACAACTCTACGGTTGCTAGCGCAGTGGTAAACTCACTGAGCCACGACAGACCATCTACCAACCGGTTTACAGCGGTCTACTTTTGAAATGGTAACTTTGGAAGGAATATCGTTTGGTAAAATATATATATGATGTTTCTTTCTAAATAGTACCTATGAATTTGATCTACTTTGAGCGAGAATAAAAGAAAACATCGATTTATTCCAAAGAACCATCAGTTGAAATTAATATCGCCCTAAATTGAGAGGGGTCGACGAAATATTTCGAGCACAACAAATCCTACAGCAAACCTCTTCCACCTAAGAAATTTTGTACCATTTCCCTGATGATTATATACCATTTTCCCGCATCCTAAATTTTGAGGAAAGGAGGGCAGTAAGTGACGGCTCGTAAAAGTTCTATTGCTTGAGACGAAATCGGTAACCTCCACCCTTACAAAAACATCTGCAACATCTGTCGAGACCCATAAAAATGACCCCCAGCCCTCTTCCATCATATATTGGGATGCATGTCACCGGAGAATTCGGCCCTTATAGACCAAGTTCCCTTTAAATGTTTATAGCATTTGCTATAAACTAACTCATCAAGTCACGGCAAGCTGAACCCGCCGAAACTAACTTCCTTCATCAATTTCCGATATTATATCCGCAAGTCGCTTTTACTTCCTCGCTTCTGGAACCCGGTGTCGTTTAGTTTTTCTAGTCTGTTACATAATACATAATGTGTTTGTGCCGAAGAATAAAAATCTGTGAGTCATAAGACGGTGCTATGGTAGTGGCTGATTGTGTCTGAAGGATTGCGATTCGTTCGGAAGACAGACATTACGATTGCAAGAAGTGAAGTATTTCGAAGCAGCCATAGCACACCCCGTTGTAATATCACAATAACTTTAAAAAATAAAGGCTTAGATTTACGTGTAGAAAGACTAACGAAATTATTCTAATTGCAGCGAACTCGCCACAACTGTAGATTCTAGTAAACGAGTTATAAAGACTGATGTAGAAAGAAAAGACGTTAAGTATACTTCCAGTATAAGACGGCAGAGGCTCAATGGAGTTTTCCATTGCGCTAGCAACATACGAGTTTTCGGCGATGAAAGTTAGATTCCTGTAATGTAACTTTCCTAGTGACTGAATCAGCGAGGTCTCTCGTCATTAGCAAGACTCACAGGATCTTGATGGACGATATACCTCATCATTAGAAAAATCTGATAAGATCTAGGTCTCGCAATCATATAAACTCGGCAATATCTTGAAGACGATATGTTTTGTCATTACAAAAATTGTTCACATCTTGAGGACAAAATATCTCATCGAAAACTCTAGGTGGGCAAACCTGGCTGTGTTTCAATTTTCTGTGTTTGCCAAATTTTTTTTTGTGTACGTCTATTATTTGACGTCTTCTAACTTAGGTTTGGAGCATTATGGGTACCAAATAAGGCCTGAGGACCATAAAATCCAACAAACGTGTAGAGCTGTTGAGGTTCAAGAAGATGGCAGTTGTGACTGTTTTAAGCATGCAAGTGTATTATACTATATATACACTACCCTACAATAATGTACCGGATAGCAAGAAGTGATGGTATAAGGGAAAGAATACATGCTTTAATAGGGGGATGGTCCACCACGTGCTGCAATTACACTAGTAACCCTTCTGGGCAAACTTTCAACAAGGTTTTAATGCACAGCTATTGGTATTTGTCTCAATTCCTGCTGCAAGAATGTTACCAGCTCAGCTGTAGATATCAGACGTGGCTCCCTGGTCCGAAAGCGTCGCTCTAACTCGTCCCATGAACGTTCTATAGGGTTTTAGTTGGAAGTCTGAGCAGGCCAGGGAAGACGTTTGCATCTTGTTGAAACTATTTGGAGAGGGTTAAGTGTAGATTGTCAAAATGCAAGAGCATCAAAAAAATACTAACACAGAATTAATCTTATAAACTTTTTTGTGATGAGTGATGAATAAACCACGTAATATGCCCAGTGTTGTAGCAGTTCATAGTTTTACAACTGATTACATATATACCATGACTACCTACAAACAATATTACACCTTACTTTGAGTAACGAGATCAGCTACAATACCCTACAATAATGGACAGGACAGCAAGATGTGATAGTATAAGGGAAATAATACAGGCTTTAATAGGGGACTGGTCCACCACGTGCTGCAATGACACTAGCAAACATTCTGGGCATTCTATCAACAAAGTTTTGATACACAGCTATGGGTATTTGTGTCCATTCCTGCTGCAAGAATGTTGCCAGCTCAGCAGTAGATTTCTGACGTGGTTCCCTGTTCCAAAAGCGTCGCTCTAACTCGTTCCAGAAACGTTCTGTGGGGTTTTAGTTGGAAGTCTGAGCAGGCCAGGGAAGACGTTTGCATCCATATCTTGATACCAATGCTTTACAGAGACTGTAATATGATATGGTGCGTTATCGTCCTGGAAGTAACATTCGGATATTCCATAAAATTGTCACGGTTGTCAGATGATAAAGTAAACACCTGAAATGTCACCACACTCTTCTAACTTTCTCGTCAAGCCAATGCGAGAACTTTAGAGGCAATTCCAGCAAATTAAACGTACGTCCACATACACCCCGTACACCAAGGTATTGATTGGATCGAGTTTTAAGATCAGAATCATCCAGTTGCTAATCCGTGACGCTACCAACTGGAATACCGCAGCTATCGAATAGAGTCAACTTACGTTACCTGGCACAGTAAGATTAATTTGTAAGAAAATCATCGAAGTTCTCTAATGGACAAGATACTGCGTCCATTAGAACAAGCATGGGGGTGGAGTCTCCATATCTCGGAAGTGTATGTCCTGTTGGCTTGATAACCGACTTGTACGGATTGGCTATCCATGCCCAAACTAATATTTTCCCTCACGCTCGTCAATTATACCAATATTAGGATTCGTGTTTTATTCCAATACCACGTGGAATTCACCCACAGATCTTCAGACTGTGAGATCTGGAGAACTTCGTTGCATAAAAATTAGCAGCATCCACACCCATGTTGATTTCCAAAATTTATTAGTATAATCCATTACACATATCTTATCATCAAGAGTATATTTTCGAGTGTAAAATTCAAATTATCCACCGCATGTTTGCTCACAAATTTTATTTAGTGTATGAACATTTATTCGGCTTGCTTTGAAGGTACATTCCCTTACATCTATCTCATCATTACACGTGCTTTTTGTAAGAAAAGTTGGAATTATCCACATGTTTGTTCCGAAAACATTTTATATGTATTACAATTTATAAAACAGTAAAACTTCAATTATCCGAATCAATTGGAACAAGACCCCATCCGGGTAATCGAATATCCGGATAATTGTATAATTCACGAAAAATGGTTATTTCTAAGTAAAAAAACGAATTTTGTTTTTCGTATGTAATGTAATTTAATGACTATTCAAATTTTGTTTACACATTTGGTACTTGCATACTGTATTAAAATGTACCATTGATTGAACATATCGGTCAAAGTTTGTTTTTTCGCTGTCTTTTCTCGGTTTTGTGCAGCCAAGTCTCGCATGAACTTGCAGTGAGCAGCTGTAGATGGTTCCACTCAGGCTGCTGCTTCATCCATTTTAGAGCTGTGTTAAGGCACCGAACGCCTTACTAGCTGAAGGACTCGCGTCTGGTTCAGTAGCAATGTCGTCGTTTTCTTCCTATATATCAATGAGTTCTTCTCTCATTTTTGGAATGAGTTCATCGTCACTGAAAATTCGGAGAATCCAGGGTCCAATAAATCACACCAGCCAGTGGACTACGTCCTCTGAACTACACTAGGAGCATCCAGGAATGTTTATTATGTCCTCAATTGACACTTCGTCCTCTTATTTTTTGTCACTCACCGACAAGAAACTTCTAAATTGCGGATTTTGCTGATTTCTTTTCTGTAAGCGATCCGGATAGCTGGAGTATGGATAGTTGGAGTTCTACTGTACTTTTAAATGTATTTCAACACATCTATTTAATCATACAATTTTAATTCGTGTATGAAAAAATTAAATTATGCTCGCCTTTATTCGACAATTGATTTAAATTTGTGAATATTATTCGCTGGCTTAAAAATGTATTTCACATTACACTTACTACCTCATCATTAAACGTTAATTTATACATGAAAAACTGAAATTATCCACTCATGTTTTGAAACTTTGTTAAAACATTTATATGTTGGCTGTGAACTGTTATCATTACATCTACTATTTCATCCTTAATCGTGCATTTTTGTAAAAAAAAACTATAATAATCCACATTTTGGTTCCGAAAATGTATTTTAAATCTCATGAACTTTATTCGTCTTGGCTTTTATAAATGGTTTGAATTGATTGATTGCAAACATGACCCCCTGGAGTTTCCCACGTGAGCCAAAAGATCGCGACTCAACACTGAAACGCTTTGAACCCGCGAGAGTGAAGAGAAGTCCCTTACACGACCGAAGTAATTAAATATGCGTCTGGTTTGATTCGCAGCTGTGCTAGGATATTCCTTACAGTGCGTTGCTACCTTAGTCAAGAGTCCCTCGACGACCCAAAAAACCCTACCGCTATAAGCATTCAAAACAGCGTACAGCTTCTTTTGATAAAATTGATGGATTTTTTAAGTAATCGCAAAATTGAAAAATAAGAGCTTTCGATGCTTATTAATTCTAATGTAACCTTTAATGCGACTAATGAGATGCTCCTAAACAGCATACAGATAAAAATTCTGTTTTTCTTTAAATTTAATTAGCACGGAAAAAAGGAAAGAAATTCCTGTATTAAAAGCGTGTATTAATGAACCTTTGCTAGCATAAATTAAAGAAATCTATAGATATTATTACAGTTGCATTAATTACACAACATAAGAAGTGATTAAAGAGTTCATGAAAAACGAGTCATTAAATAAACTCACACAAGCCTGTCTTTTACTAGTAAAAAATATAAATATCATTCAAATTCATTGATAATTAACGGTTAAAATGAGCTTTATTGTTTATCTAAGTATTATCTAGCGAAGTATATTTCATTTATAAGGGACGTTTAGTGTAATGATCAACTAATATTTTTTGAAATTATATTAGTTTGAAAAACGTTAATGCAAATTTAATGTTAATAGTTTATTTTTTACCGGTTTTAGAGTAAAATCATGTATAATTTGTGTAAAAAAAATGAAGCTATACTCTTTCTTAGAATAAAGCAGAAATAAATTATCAATTGTTTTAAAACTTAGTTAAATTTTTTTTAATTTAATCCAATCAATAATTTTTATTGACTGATTTAAAATTCATTTTAAATTTAATCTCTGATATTCGTTAAAATTTCCATGCCTCTTAAAAGGAAGATTAAAAATTTGTAACTCATTGTAGTCGGAAAAATACTTGATAAATTGTCTAAATGTCTCTTAAAAGATAACTTCCCTTCGGGATGGATCACGGACAATCAATAGTCCGTCTTGTTGCTCCAGTGATACGTAAATTCAACTACCTGTCTTAAAAGAAAACTAAATAACTATTTGCCTTCATACACTTTTCTTCTTGTCTTTTCATTCCATTTTAATTCGGACTGCATGTGGCTTGTGTCACAGTTTAAGCGCTCTCTATTCTTTGAAGATACCATGATCTAATGGATTAATGATACCATCTCTCAATTTGATTAGCCATACTATTTTAGGGGAAGTAGACACGCCTGGTTGATCGTAGCATTGCTTTATTTTAAGATCGATACATTACGTTAACAGAAGTACAAATACGGAAACCAAAGTAGTATATGGCAAAGGCAGCTTACCCATAGTAGAACATCTATGCTGTAGGTGTTGTAGAGATTGCAACTGCTTCCGGATTATCATCTTTGCTCCTAGCACCATATGTTTTTATTAGGTCCGAAAGATTGTTTGTAGGGTTCTAGAAAGTACTTGATCCCTAATCTCATTTTGAGGTATTATGATGCTTAATAAACAGTCACGCTCTGATAGAACCTCTCGAAGGTCAAAGGGTAACACCTAATGACCACATGTACAAGCTGGAATGAACAATTAAAAGATTAATCTAATCAATGGGCGATGTGCTTGCCTTTTCTCAGGGCAGTCACTTACTCAAAGGGTGAATGTACATCGTAAAGATTTAGGTTTAAGATTTAACGATTCAAACTGTGACGATAGCAGCGTCACACTTGGTATAATAAATGTCTCTAAAACGTATGTAATTATATTAGTTAACAAACACTTAAGGAACACAACAAACTTTTTCTCCAAAGATCTATTCTGAACTAAGAATTTAAGTCTATGCTAATTGCTGAAAGTTTGCTCTATTGCTTTCGACATTAGTTCACATGATGAAAGTACCAACTTGACACTAAAATCCCTACTAAACTCTGTCCCAAAATAATCAGAAAAGAAAGTATTTAAATTCATCATCATACAAATTTTAAAAAAAATTCCATCAGTGAAAAAAAAATGGCATTGATAAAAGTGAACGCATGCTTTTAGACTATTACATGCATCTTTGGAATATAAAAAATATCTCGAAAACGCGTATCTAATTCGATTAACTCTTGTAAACATCATGTCAAACTTAATAAAACCTTTGTCCTAAAGTTTATTCTAATCTTAATTAAACATTCATAAATAAGTAATAACTGAATATCTGCCCATTTTTGATCTCAACATTAGTTTGTTTGATAGAAGTATTGACTTGGCATTCAAAGCCTTGCTAACTTCGACCCCAAACAATTCGAGAAGGAAAAAAGGAATTTATTTCTCTATCATAGCTATTCTCCAGTAAACTTTATTTACGAATTAAACCAAGAGTAATAAAATATTTCGAATAAAAGCCGCTCACATCTAATGCACAGTTTTATTTCTAATAATTGAAAAGCAAAAATGTATTGAACACGAATATAATTCTAGATATATTTATGAGCATTGTTACTGAAAAAGACGTTTTGACCCAAAGTCTTCATAGCTAAATATGAAGTCTGAGTAAAGTAAACTTTATACTCTTAAAAAATTTACTTAGGCTTTTAAAAAAATCTAAGAATTTTTTTTTCTTTTAGAAATAAGCATAACATAATTAAGCAAATATAGACTGAATATCTGCCATGTAGATGTTATTACCAAAAATGTATTCCAAACTAAATATTTAAACATAAATAACAGCTCTAAATCTGTCCCCTTGGTTTTGTCTTTACTTCACTCAAAAGAAGAATTGACTTCGCACTGAAGCTCTCTTAAATTATTTTCTGTTTAACAGAGAAGATTTCAATTTGCCATCAGAACGATTCTTGAGAAAATTCCGAATTAATAAAATCATAATAAAATATTACCAATTCGTGTCGAACATCTCCATGCAAAATTGTACTGTGAACCATAAAAAAATACAAAAATTAATAAGCATTGGTACTGAAAATGGCGTTTTGTTCAAATATCTATATCCCAATTTGTATATTTAATCCAAAGCAAGAGATTAAATTCTGTCTCCTAAGTTTCGACGTCCCTTCACACGTTAGAAATATCGATTTGCCTATAAAAAATGTCCTCCTAAATTATGCCCCAAAACAACTCAAGAAGAAAAATATTTAAATTCACTATCATAACTATTCTTGAGAAAACTTTCTTCGTGAGTAGAAATACAAGTAATAAAATAATAACAATAGAAGCCAAAGATCTGCAAGAGGACCTAAATTTGTTATCATTGTATATGAGAAATACATTGAAAATGAACATAATTTTGGATCAATAGTTAAAACAATACTAAATAAAACTCTTGTCCAAAAATTTATTTAGAACTAAATACTTAAATCTAAGTACTAGTTCAAAATAATTTTCATTGGTTTCGACTTCACTTCAATCGGTGGAAGCATTGACTTAGCCATAAAGCTCTCCTAAATTCTGCCCTGAAACAACTAAAAAAAGTTATTTCAATTCATTGCAACAGCGATTCTTGACAAAATATCCTTTCCAATTTAAAATAAGAGTCATAAAATAATGTCAATAGAAGTCGAGTATCTGCATGCAGGCCAATTCTTTTGAATCAGTGGATATGAGAAATACGCAGAAAATGTACATAATTTAGGATAAAACTTTTGTACAAAAATCTATTCCAAACTAAATATTTAAATCTAAGTAATGCTCAAAATCCGTTCCCTTGGTTTCGACATCACTTCTCTTGATGTAAATATCGACTTGGCTCTCTTAGGCCTTCCTAAATTCTGCTACTAAATAACTCGTGAAGAAAAAGTATCTAACTTCACTATCATATCGATACTTTACAAACTTTTCATTCCGGATTAAAATAAGAGCAATAAATATGACCAATAAAGGCCTAGCATCTGCATGCAGAGAAATATTTTGAATGATCTGAAAACACAAAATAAAAATAAAAGTTGATATTGAATAAAGCGTTTTATCCGAAAATATATATATATATATTTTATATATATATATATATATATATATATATATATATATATATATATATATATATATATATATATATATATTTAAATCTGAATAATAGCTCCAAAAACATTACCTTGGTTTCAATGGCACTTCACTCGATGGAAATATCTTGGCTTAAAAGCCCTCCTAAATTATTCCCTGAAATAACTTAAGAAAAAATATTTAAATTCACAATCAAAACAATTATTGAAAAAACTTTTATTTCGAATAATGAGCAATAAAATATGTGACCAATAGAAGCTGTATATTGGTATACAGGCAATATTTTTTAAACATACATGTGAGGAATACATCAAAAATGTACATAATATTGGGGGAAAATATCCCATAATATATACTATAGAACTAAGTATTTAAATCTATTTGCTCAAAATTCATTTCGACGTCCCCTTCACTTGATGGAAGTATCTACTTAACCCCCCCAAAAGCCCAAATAAATTATTCCCTGAAACAACTCAATAAGAAAAAACATTTCATTTCACAATCAAAACAATTCTTGAAAAAATTTTCTTTCCGAATTAAAATACGAGCAATAAAATATAGCCAATAAAGGCCAAGCACCTGCATACCAGCAAATATTTTGAATGCAGAATTTATAAACAAGGATGTCAAACAAACTGAAAAAGGCGTTTTACCCGAAAATGCATTCCGAACTAAATATTTAAATCTAAGTAATAGCTCAAAATACGTCCCCTTGGTTTCGACGTCGCTTCACTCGATAGAAGTATCGACTTGGCCCTAAAGCCCTCCTAAATTCTGCCCGAAACAACTCCAGAAGAAAAAAAAATATTTCAATTCACTATCATAACGATTCTTGAGAAAACTTTCTTTCCGAATTAAAATAAGAGTAATAAAATAATGCCAATAAAGGCGAACATCTGCATGTAATTCAAGGGGCATTAAGTACTCTTGATTTGGGAAGGACATTAAACCGTAATTCTTCTTCACATCGCCCCATTAGTGACAAAACAATCTGCGGGCATACGAAACTTGAATTGAGCCGCGTTATTCGAAAAAGGATCAATTAGGCCACGCTATAAAATACGAAAGGAAATATTGTTTTAATTATAAAATAAGCGCGATGAATTACGGGCTGACGCGTTTTCACCGATGGATTGAGGATGGTTTTTAAAGCGATCGTCTCGGCCGATTTAAATGCAAATTAAGAAGAGTAATGATTGGTTTTATCTGCGATTTGTCGAGAGGGCTGGTTCCTTCCTGCGTGGCTCAGTCGAATCCAAAGAAGAGAGATTGAATTTGCTCTTTTCCATTATCCAGTTGGACGAATATATTACAGCAATTGTTAGTCCGAACAGTCGTGTGCTGAAGCTGATAAAGATTGATGATGTTTGGTCCGTAATAATATAACAAAAAAATTGTAAATAATTTAAACAGTTAAGATGTTATGAAATTTCGGGGGAAAAGCCATGCTTCATTCCTGGAGTTTTATTCCTTTCTATTTGAGGGGGACAACTTGAAAACGTATTTCGATAGTTCAAATGAAGTTATTTTGACCGTTTATATATGGGTGAGGAGTTATTGATAAAGACGTTGTGGATCTTGTAGAAATTGCGAAATTTCCTTAAACACGATTTATTGAATGTAGGAACGGATGCAGAATTGATAGAAGTGTTGAAAAGTACGCAAACTGTAAACAAGGAAATATTGCTTTAATAAATCTTATTATCTTTAAGGATAAATGGCAAATATGATTCTGTGTTCACATAGGTCTTGCAAAGTTAAACTGTCATTTTTTTCTCAGTATGCATTACTCATTTTAAACGAGCTTTTGATTTATACTATAATTTTATGAAGATAATGTTATGCACATTTGTTGAAAAGGGGGTCAATAATACTCTCTTGGAAGTTTTTGACACATAATTGCGTAAGATTTATTTATTTTAAATTTGATACATCGCACAAAAAATATTTTGCAATGTTTTGATTGTTTCAAAATGTATTTACAGGACATTGGTACATTCATCACTTTTGATTGACTTGTGGGCATGATTCCAAGTAATCAAATTTATTTTGGAACCTTTTTTTAAGTACAGATTTATTGGTAATTAGATTTGTACTTCGATATCTGTAATGTATGCGTATAATATAAACATTTATTTCCTTTGAAATATAAATTACTTTCAAACACAAAACAAACAAAACAAAGGAAAGTGGAGGAAATTAGGACAAAAACTCAACAAGTTGCAGTTGAGCTCAATACCATTAATTAATTGATCAATTAATGTGACATTGTTTCCGGACTTGGAAACTAAAGACATTCCTTCGGAGACGACTTTCACGACATTCAACTGTCATAAACACCGTGGTGCCATCTGTTGAGACATTTTTTAAATGGTAGCGAAAGTTTCATACATAGTAAATGTAATTTATTTTCTGTAAATAATAACTAGCTATCTACTCTTACCTAAATTTAAACAACTGATGTTTTTCATAGAAGGTTATTAAAGTTTAACAAAATTGATGTTTTGCGCAGTTTTAAGCTTGTACGATTTTTAAGTTATTTTTTGTACGAAGTTAGATTTTTGAAATATGCGCTTAGAAATATCGTAAAAATTATCATTTTTATACTGAAATTTTAAATTAGCTTAGCTAAACATTTTTAACAGCTGGCATATTGTGCAAAATATTCACAAGTAAAGTATTTTTGTAATAAAGTCAATTATATTTAATTTAAAACACAAATAATTATTTGTATTTATTTCTTTTACCTGCAGGGAAAGTTCGTTGTAGTATTTTCGACACGCCATTCTCATAGTAACAAAATGTCTCATATTCAATCACAATGTTCATGTTCTTCGATGTATTACTTCTGTTTGTTTTGAGAAAAAATATTTAACTAAGTAACGCAGTAGAAATGTTTTAAAATGAGTTTTCTCTTAAATAATTTGACTTTTTCAGTGATCCTTTAACATACGTTCTGCATCTCGAAGTACAAAATCCATCTATTGAACCTTCTAGTGGTTCACTCGCATAGTTCTTGTCTTGCAGGAAAGACTACAAGTTGCAAGGTGGAATAATTCGTGTGAACCCCTCAGAAGAGTAAAGAAAAATGCTTCTGGATTTTGTCGTATCTATATCACTTGGCTCGACTTCATTGCTTTATATTTATACCAAGGAGAATATTTCTTCCAGGCTAAATGTAGGTGGTAGTATAATCTTTGTGATGAGAAGTGCCTATTTTATATATGTATTCCGAACGTGGCGCGTTGCTTAGTTTATTTTTAAATATGATTTTCAGCACGTTGCGAATAGAAATTCCGAAGAATGAATTCTGAATTGATATATAATAGTTGACTGGTCGTCTCTAATTAAACGCCAAAAGTGCGATAAACTTTTAAGGTAACCCAGATATCAATCCGGTGAATTTGAGCTCAAGGAAGAAGGCAGTCTAGTCACGTGGTGTTGGGTAAGTCTATGAATTAAATATTTGATGCCGATTGCGAAAGCAGTCATTACGAATTGGCAAGGAAGAATCATCCACCACTGTCGACACTCACGCTTTTGCGTATGGCAATATATACTTAACACTCCAAGCGCCTTTGACGAGGTATCTCGTCTGTCAAGATATTGCAGACGAAATATGTCGCACGTCAAGGTCTAACCAGTTTTGCTATTGACGAGATACCACGTTGAGACAATCCAAAGGAAGGTTAACGTACTTCCGCGCCTATTCATAAATCGACTGACTCAAGGTCAACTGCCTTATCGTCAGAGCAACAGTATAACTTGATAAAAATCTCTAACGTATTTGCTTGGTTGCAGTGTGAAAATGCATCGAAAATGAGCTAAAAGTTATTTATTTAAAGTTTAAATGTTATATTTTTCTTCGATTTATATGTTCTGGATATTAAATTTAGTCTTATTAAGGATGAAACATAATTTTTCTGAACGAACATTTGAGGTAATGAAAATGTAATAGATAGTCATCTATGCTTGTACATATAACCAGCCTTCTCTATCTTAACATGTTTTTACACCTATTCAAAAATCAACTGATTCAAGGTCGATTGAGAAGCAGCACATAACGTGATAAAAAAAATATCAGTCTAATTTGTTTTCACTGTCAAAATCCCTCCTACACTTCATCCGTTGATAATCGTGTCGATACCTGAGTTCCAATGTGTAACAACTCAAGAACTATTACTTCAGATGTGATTGACAAAATAGATTGAACATGCCTTTGCTCGTTTATGCCTCGGTCACATATTTCGGAGTAACAATTACATGGCATTGAAATCGAGTTGTTTCTCTTTGGAACTCGTAACTAATCGTTTTAGTAATTGTTTCGCACACTTAACTCAAATCACAAAACTTTTGAATTGCTACCCTTCGGAACTGTTATATCGATATGTACTTTCACCCTCAGATACGAATATTTTTGTTCGAATTATTATAAGTTCTGTTTACTCAATTTAGTCGTGATAAAAATGGAATTTTCTGAACGACAATTAAAGGAAGTAGAGCAAAACAGATCTCCATTCAAAATGTTTTGTTTGTCAGCTTTCTCTTTACCCTCCAGGTGATTGCTTAGATGATAGTCAGATTTGTGAACAGCTGTAGTCTACGTTTATACGGCATTGGTCCCTTTTTTGGAACACTTCTGAAGTTGCCAAGGAAATAACTATTCAAAAAATATTTTTATTTTTACAAAGGAACGTAGCTTCAGAAACACATTTGTGAACTTTTTAAAAAATAAATCAAAGTAAAACAGTAGAAATAATACAACCTGAGACGACAACACTGTACCGTGACGTGAAATAAATTAAAGAAAATTCCACAACTGTCGAAAAACCATTAAAAGAACCAATGAAACCAAAGAAAATAATTAAGAGAACCAATGAAATCAAGTGATAGTTTAAAATTAAAATAACCAATGAATCAAAGAAAAATTTCACATGAATCAATCAAATCAAACGACAGTTTAACGGATTTTGAAAGAACTTTTCAGAGTATTCAAAACAAAGTTTTTAACTTTCTTCTTGCCGAGGTTGCCATAAATACCGCAATAAACGTAATACAGATGGGTTGCCTTAACCTACTGGAAGTGCGCTGAAAATACGCCAAGGCCGTTGCCTTCGCTATAAACGTAGACTCCAGCTGCACTCATATTTGCTACTGCCGACCTTTCTCGTCATTACCAAAATTTAACCAGATCTTGATCGACGAGATATCTCGTTGTAAAAAAAATTATCCCGACATCATATAAAAAATTGGCAACATCTTGATAACGAAGTATCTCGTCAGAAAAATTAGTCAGATTTTGATGGACGAGATATTTCGTTGAAACCACTTCAAGGGTTAACGTGTTCTTACAGATATTGTTTAAAAGTCCACTAACCCGAATTCATATGCCTTCTAATCGGAACTACACTGCAACGGGAGACAACCTCTCCTTCCTAATTGTTTGTGTGGATTGTGCAAATCCCCTCATACACTTTATTCGTCAATAATGGTATGTTCTTTACCCCCACATTTGCTAATATTTTTCATCAAATTATAAGTTCTGGTTACTCAATTTAGTCATGTTAAAAATGAAAAATCATTTTTCCGAACGACAATTTCAGGAAATAGAACAACAATAGATTCCACTCCGCCTAGCCAGTGAATCACTTAGGAAACATTAAATTGACAAACCCTGAACTTCTGTCCACTCATCATTTTTTTCCAATACTTCCCTTTGGGATTTCCGGGGAAAGAGTTTCAAAATTTTAGAAAGAATCTGAGGAAGTTGAAAAAGGGGAAAATAAGTGTACTCTTTTTATTCCTACTTTATTTGTATATAAAACAAAAATTTTCTATTTATTGATTAAGAATGCATCTTTGAAAAGTTCTAAGTTCGTCTGAATGTATTAAGGGGTTATCTTTAAACATTTAAACTGGAGAGAAACTACCTTATTTTTATAAACTGCATCTTCTAAAGTTTTCTGTGAACAATGAAATTTTAAACAGTGTTTTTATATACTTCTATGTTACACAGTATAAAAAATTACTTTCATATTTTAAAATTAAGTAATATTTTATTCGAGTTTGCATAATGTCCATCTACAGGCATTTACAAGAACAGCTTCAGTGCAACTTTCGAAGTTGCCTAGGCATTTTCTACCAAAACCGTAACTGAAATTAGGAACTTTTTGACGTGAATATATCCGGAACCACGTCTAATCGAAAAACGGATACTTTTTGGGATTGGTTTTCGACAAGGTATGTAGGTACTTATGTACTTGAATTTAGGTTGCACTAGAACAACTGCAATTCAAATTTCTGTCTTGCCCATGTATTTTCAACAAAAGCAATAGTTGAAAAGAGAAACATTTTGACTCGAGTGTGTGCAGAATACTACGTCCAATCGAAAAACGAACAACACTTTTTCCGGTTGGTTTCCGACAAGGTATATGGTAGGTAGTTGAATTTACGTCGCACAGAACCAACACAGCTGGTTATTTGCGACGGCCAGGGATCCTCACCAAAATAAGATCCGATGACAACCGAAAACAACACCACGGTTAGAAGACAAAGTTAATGCCATGTAGCTTCACCGTAGGAGGTCCCTCTGATCACAACTTTCATGGTGGTCCATGAATTTATGACAGAATGGGGGTATCCCCTTCTCTTTGGGCGATAGCAGCTTCGGAAGAACGTGTGGGGTCTTCTCTCGAGAAAAGGAGAATCGTGGCAAACCGAAACTTGAGCGGACGTAGGCCGGTTCTTCTCCGGAAACCCTAATTTGTACATTATCTATTAGCCTCGAAATAGTTTTAACTTATATGTATTCTTCTATAATTAATTAAATGTGATGTAATTTTAAATGTCGTTTTAATTATCTTCAATCCATTTGCCACGCAAACTATACCCACGACGTTACAGCCGGTATTACGTGGTAGGTATGTTGTTGAAATGAATTATAGTACTACTATAATATATCTGTACCCTAAAAATAGGGTACAGATTCAACGGACTATCAGCGATGGTCCGGGAAGAAACCCGAAAGGACCGAGTACATCCCATAATTTTACTAATTCATAAAAAACCATAGTTATGTCAAATAAAGAGTACATATTATTTATCATATTTTCTTCCTAGAGTAGAAACACATTAACTGCAATTCTTTGGAAGTGCGTTTTCTGACACTAAATGCTTGTTTTCATGATGATGTGGAATTGTCACATTGCAATCTGTTTGAACAAAAATATAACGCTGCTGAAATTCTTAGAATCTTTATTTTTGATCTAAAATCTAATAACTAGCCTTCAAACGGTTATTTTGTATCAACGATGGAACTGTATTTTTTATCAGATAGTAAGTCTAAACCAACGACATATAATTTTTAACACTCTGACCGTCACGAGACTTCTGAGTAGTGTAGTATTGTTTCTACCACACAATAGATTTATTGACTAAATAACCACATCTATTGGTTGAAAGAAGCCATGGATTCCTTAACACTTTTGAAAATATTACACTGGTCGAATCCTGATAAGTTTATTTTTAGCACTGATGGTAATGGTCTTTTAATTAGAAAATAATTATTATGAGTAAGAATCCCTCAGAGTGCCAATTTTAGAGATGAAAAACGATTGTATTTTTATATCATATCTTTAAATTTCAACTCTGGTGGAACGAAAGAATATATTTTGAAAAATCAGCTGCCGAGTAAGAAATAAAATCAGTATTTTTTTCTGATTAATGTAAAATGTTGATAAGAGGAACATTATTATTAATTTTTCTACATCTTAAGTGGGTTTGAAAATTCTATACCGATCATTTTTATTTATAAAATATTTATGCACTATTTCTCAGAATTTGAAGAATGAAAATTTGTACTTTTTTGGATACTCAATAGACATTTAAGAACATACTTAAGTTGAGATTTATAATTATATTGTATAACATTTTTTATTTTCTTTTTGAAATGGTTTTGTAAAATTACCTAGAAAGTCACAAAATTATTCTGTTTTTTTATCTTAAAAATTGTAATTAATAACTACTTCATGTATCATAAAACGGTCACTAGCATAATTTATAATGCATGTGGTGCAGGTTAATTGGTAATAGTTTTCCTTTTCAGATTAAAGTAGTTAATTAGGAAATCGTTCTAGAAAATAAAAGTGCTACATTTTGAAATACGAGTTTAAAGTTCATTGTACAAAGTGTATCCCAACATATTATTCCCTCTGTTTGATAATAAGTTTCACATTTGCACATTTTTCTTTCGAAAATCAATATACTTTTTTTTTAATTTTAAAGTGTATTGTACCAATATATGACATAATTTGTTAAGTATTATCTAAAAGGCAACTTAAGAATGCTAATATATGGTTCTTTTTTACTGTAAACAATGGTTAGTATAAAATCGAATAACGGAACACTTTTCTAAAAATGGAAAGCTGAAACTTTTGCTTAACATTAGAAAAACGTATGGAATGTGTAATTATATGCTCTGGAATTAGTGCCTAAAAATTGCACACACATTAAGAAATAAAAACTGAGAGATTGGAATCGTCTTTTTTCCAAGTAATAGTAGAAACATTAATTGTTATCCTGGAGCTATAATAAGCTATATAAAGTCAAACACTGCCTTAAGAAGTAATATTTAAACATGGTATAAAAACAAATAATTTATAAAAATTAATGATATTTTCCTCCATCTTTATTTTTTAAAAGTGACAACTCCTTCATAACATTAAAATGCTAAATGTGGTACTTACTTTGAGACATATGGCGGGTTTCTTTTATGTTTACCTTTTGAAAACTTATTTTTGAAGTCCATGCAAAAACGACGTATTAATTAAAATGTGTAAAATAAACAGTCCAAATTGGAAAAAAATCTCAAAATATATATTCGGAAAATTTAAGATTCAAACTCCCTCTAAGGGGACAGTAAATTTTCGAAACAAAATTTTGAAGTTATGCGATTATTATAAAATTTGCTCATAATATCTTGCTAAAATGCTCATGTATAAAGCTTGATCCCAAGTTCAAGAATATCGAGTCATTAGGAAATTATAAAACAAGGTAAAATATTTTGATAAATTTACAAATTGGGAAGGTCCCATGATCATTAAGTTTCCATGTACTATCAAAATTCTACTTTAAGTAATATTTTGTATTCATATAAATCAAATTAACTCCATCAGATAAGGGTATCGTTCAAATGAAAGGCAAAAACGTTTGTATTAAAACACCTAAAATATACCAAAAAAGCATAGGTTAAGCAATATTTTGAACCAAAATTTCAAATTCTGGAAGCATGTGATGAATTTGTCAGTTGCATTTTTACTTATACAACACATTGCAAGGATTATCCCAAATACATTTCGCATTAATGAATTGAAACCTGATAAGCAGGGGCGCATTTTGATATCAAATGAATGTCGGGTCATTCCACGTGAAATGAGCAAAAATCAGAAAAAAACCGTGGCCGTATGGTAATGGATTTTCATGAAATTTGGTACAGGGGTTTAGTTTATGCATAAATAATGATATCCAAAAGAATTAGGTTCAAAATTAAATATTTTCGAAATTGGAGGCATTTTTAGGACATCCAACTTTGAAGAACAGTTGCGAGATCGCTTAATGTTGCATGTTTGAAGTTCTGTTTCTCAAAAACTACTTAACGTAGACAAACATGTTTTACATTTTTATAATCTGTACAAATGTTATTTTTTTCACTGTGGCAACAACCTTTTTAAGCATCATATTTAATCCAAAATTTAGTTGCAAAAAATGGAAAATTGTCATTTTTGACGGAATTAAAAACATTTCTATGGGCTAAAGAAATTTTACGACATACTTTAAATTCATGCCAGTTACAATGCTAGATATGATAATATTACTGATAGAGTTTGGAAGTCGTATTTTAATTCTTCCATCTTCAAAATAGCTAACGAAAAGTACAAAATGATAATTTTCTACTCTAAATAGGCATAAGAAATCAAATGAAGGACAGCTTTTACAAAACCGACATTCCACAGGAATACAGTTTCATATGTATATTACTTGGAAAAAAATATCAGGATTGTAATCTGAGTCCTAAAGCAACAATAATCAAAACAAAATCACAACATTTGCTTCCCACTCTATGCTTGTTACGAGAACTTCAATGATAACAGTGAAATAAAATATAGATAATGAAACCCTAATTCAACAAAGAAATACCAAATCATGTTTAACTTTAAGGGTGAATTATAAAAGCAGAAAAAATGAGTGTCAAAACAAGCTTAAAAATTTCAACGTAGTATCATAGAAATTATGAATTTTAACTAATTACCTTTTCAAATTCACGATGTGGTAAAGCTCACAAGTTAAACTTTGCTTCTTCTATTGTTGTGCTGCTGAATTCTTTTAAAACTTTTTACTTCTTTTCCTGGCGATTGCGATAAATATGACACTCGAATTAGTGTCGTACAATTTGGAATAGGAATGTAGCAATGACAGTTACGAGTTCCCGTAATGGTTGTGGTCATTTCATTAAACCTTTGTTGAAGATAAGACTCAATTTGAATAACATCAGTTGAAGGCACATAAAAGAATTTGATGTTTGAAATGGTTGAAATACAGAAGGAAAATAGTTGTTTTGTATTTAAAATCTGATTGTTGTATGGTCTTTGTAAACTTGTTCTTGCGGCTAACCGTTTGATAGTTCCACTGATTCCATCGCATGGGCTTTTGCCATGACTTGTAGCGAAAAAGTGTCACTCTGCCTTCAATTCAAAATCGGATTCATGATGGCAAATGTTGGAAAAGTTTTTCCGGTTTTTATACTGTGCTGAACACCTATCGCTGAAATAGATAAGTTTCTTCACAGAAAGAAACCTTTCTTTTATAAAAGGGATTACGGCAGTCTGAAATGCAAATACACGCAATGTATCATGTCTAGTATGGTCACTAATAACACACATTGAAAGGATTTGAAACCTGGTTTCGTTATCCTTCCCATAAAGTACAAATGGGTGCAGTGTAGCTTGAGTAGTTTCCCAATAGAATCCTTGAATTGTATCCTGAACAATAAATGAATAATTTTCTGAAAAATCGAGGAGTACGATGCACTCCTCCTGGGAAACAGTCAATTTCTTTTCCTCCAAAAATTTGGACTGCGATTTAGCAATGAAATGATGTTTTGTCAATCCAGACATACTCTCAACAAGTGAGTCAAGAAATTCTTCTGTTGACTGGACTTGTGTGATTAGAGTAGATCTGTCGGTCGAAATCCAACGCTTGTAAATAATTTCTTCTAAATTTCGGAAAGCCTCACATTTTTCTATTTGAGCACGAAATTGATATTTTGGACACTTATCACATTCTCCGAACATACATTTTTCCTTTTCAATGTTACAAACATATAATTTCATTAGCTCTAGCAAAGAATAATGAGGTTTAATAGCGTGTAACATCAGTTTCATATTTTGATGTATGGTGCACACACACACGGAATGTGTACCATTACTTCCAGCTAGTACACAATGTTTCGGTCTTAATTCAGCGAATTTACTGAAACCAATCTTTGCACTCCCATGCTGTTTCTTAAACTGCTGGTATCCTTCTTTTAAGTTACAAAGAATCAACCTTTTTTTGTTTTGGGACTTTACCTTCATCTGTGTTTACATTAACATAGTCTTTTTTTCCTGGACATAGCCGACTTATGTAATCAGACTATTAAAAGTTTATAACTATTGCAATAATATTGTCATTAATTTTTTTGCCTTGTCTCTTAGCAGGTTTTCCTTGCTAAATACAATGTGGTAGAAAATTCTGTCCTTATTTTTTCCAGACTCCAGCTCTTTGGAACAAGAGTTAGAATTTGAATTTTTTCTGCAGGGGATGTTGTTTCAGCAAACTTTGCTTTCAGCTGTTCTATTAAATAATAAAAAATCTTCCTTACTTTCAGTCGCATGTGTACTATTAATTTTACTAAGGTTTACTTTCAAAACAGTTCCCAAATTTATTTTAGCAGTTGAAACAAATTTCTGTAATTTTCTTCTGCCATAATGTTTTCTTTAAGTCATGCTGAGTTTACGAACCTTTTAACAGGCGAATTTCCCATGTTCTGTACGCTGTTATTGAGTTTCTCGTACTGTTTCTCTAAAGCTTCCGTTTCAAAATAAAAATCTGTTGCATCCTCTTCTGTAATAAAATTTTTAACACCAATTTCACATGTGAGACAGATCTTTTTACCTGGCGAGAGCAATCCAGCTGATTTCTTGGCAATATCTAGTGTTATTATTCGCAGGGACATTTTCACGGCACGTTTGTGACTTTTAAAAGGATTATAACAAGTTCGTCGGAATAAGTAAGTATACTTCAGTAAATACACTTTCTCATGGTGAAGACAAATGTTTTCAAACTTCCTACCTAATTTCAAATACAACAATTCTCTGGCTTTATCTGTAAGTTCGGAAAGTTCTTTTAATCCGGTTTCTTTTACATAATGGATTTTATGGCAGTTTTCTTACACCATTTCTCCCACGTCACAGTTCGAAAGTTCAGGAATTTTAAAATCTCTTTTACTATCAAAATCAAACATAGTAATAATATTTCCTAAAAACTACAAGAAAATCCAAAAGACTTCTCTAACCGACTAATGATCATTTCAATGGATGGAACACTTATGGATTGCCACTTGAACATTCGCATGTGTTCGAAAGCTTTCGGTTCAGAAAAAAATTATCAGTTTATAGCAACCCAAGCACATTTATAACCATAATTCATTTAGTAGTGTTTATTTATTCTATTATCTGTCATTGAATGTAATAGCATCTCTTTCAATGAGGAAATGGATGGCTTAATGGCGTGTTTTCGCCTGTTTTGTTTCATCATGCGATAAAATAAAACTATAGTTTTCATCTAGTTAAAAATGCTCCTGGGACAAAAATAAGCAAATTACAATTATGAAAATTTCAGGACAGATAATATACATCTGGACACATAATACTGAAAATTTGTGAGTTTCTCGGAGCTGTCCTTCACAATAAAATTTGTATTTAAAAATACAGAAAAATCGCCGTTTTCAATTATTTTCCTTTATTATTATTATTTTTTTCTTTAATATAAGGAATAGGATTACAATCACTAAATTATACCAACCTTTTATATAGAAGAAGGGCTTTGTTAAGAATTATTTTTGATATTGTATTTCCATTTTTAGAGGTACTAGAGCAATTTGAAATTGGTATCATATTGGACAAATCTCTATTTTCGCCGATCCTTCAGAACGAGAAGTGCCGGATATTAAACAAAATTCTGATATTTCCTGAAAGAACTTTTAATGAAGAATGTAACAATATAAAAATTTATAATTTGTGTCAATAACTTTTTGAAATATTGGGTCTCAAACATGCTACTATTAGTGCGACAAAAATCTACATTTGTGTGACCTTGAATTTTAAAATTCAATAAAAAATAAAATATCCATTTCTGACATTTAATATTTGGCAGTTCCTTCTTACTATATGCGATCTATTTAGAAACTAATTTTCATTAAAATCGGTGATGTGTCAGCCACAGCCTATTTGCTCATTTTGCGTGGAATGACCCTGTCAGGAAATCTCAATCGAAGAACAAAGCGTTTTGTAGTATATATACTATGCTTATATGCTACATGTTTAATGTTGCAAATGGGACTCCATCAAAAATCACAGTTATTTAAAAATTATGTTTGCTACTCAAAAATGTGTTATCTATTCATTTTTAACTCTCCTAGAGGTTATCTTGACGAGGTGTTTCGTCATTAGCAAAACCATTAGCAGATTTTGATGGACGAGATAACTCGTCATCAGAAGAAAGCCTACGTGCCCTTGATTTGCTATTGCCAAACAAATCGGCAGTATCTTCATGACGATATATCGTGTTATAAGCAAAATTAGTCAGATCATCATGGACAAGATAACTCGTCAAAAGCAATTGGAGGGTTAATTCTAAATTTAAAAAATCCAATTTTCGATTGATTTTGGTTTAGTCTGAAAATCCATAGTCCCTATAAGGCTGAAAAAGATACCAAAACTTACAGATGTTGACCAGTTGCTTAAATGAGCAGATTCTATTTGTAAGATACCGATCTCAATTCTCCCGTAATGAGATGTTTGGGCTCGTCATTTTTGGATGGGCATCACCACTTGAAACCTCCTCGATTTCATCCGGATGCATCATTATCTGGATATTCTGCATCGCCGGGAGACAATATCTTGGAGTATTCCACTTCAACTGTCAACTGCTGTCTGCTCCCGAATGCAGTTTCTGACACACTCGTGGTTATATCTGGCGCTATAATTAACTCGGAGGATCACAGTTAATTACAGTGTATTTTAATTTGAGAAGAATTACGGACATTATTTTGAAGATGACCGTCGTTTCAATACCACTGAAACGCAATCTACATTATGGATATTGCTTTTGGGGTATTTGACGTGCTACAGACCCAGCCCCTTAATGAAAGCGCAGGGCTTGTTTTGAAATCAAGTATTGCGTTCAGTAACGAAATATATGAAATCGGTGATTAACTATGATGTAAGTGTATGGGACGTAATAATTTTTAACATTCACTTCAAGTTAGTCTAATTTTATTTTTGAAACAGCTGGTTTCAATGCTTAAAAAAGTTGAAAACAATGAATTAATATTTCTTTCAATAATAAAACCTTGACCAATTTGGTGCTTATTTTTAATTAAGCAGATTACTGATATTATTCTGAAGATAACATTCGTTTCCTTATCAATGAAATGCAATAGACATTATGTGGATATTGTTTTTTAGGTATTTATATTTTTTTAACTGGTGATATATATATTACAATGCAAATGTATAAATTTGAATCTTATCCTATCTAGAGGGCCAATCAGGTGAAGTATCAATAGATGGATGTCTTCTCTTGTTCCGTGTACCAATCAGATGATGAATGCACCCAGTATGAGAAAGTATAATCTAAGTATTATGTTGTTACTTATTTTTGTCGCATGATCCTGGGAACATAAAAAGGTTACAATTGTTCACTCTACTTTATATTTCCTCTATAAGAGCGGTAGTCATATTTATAAACATCAGCAATTTATTATCTGGATTTCATACGCATGTGAGAGAAGTTAAATGTAGTATCAAATTTAAGGCTCATGTTCTTTTCATTGGACTGGCAATTAAGTGAAAACTGTTTTACCAAGTGTTGAAAATTGGAGTAACAATACATATCTAAATAGACCTTCATACGGGAAAGAGTATATCATAAAGGAAGTTAGTATAAAAGTGGAAGTCAGAGGAAGAAATCAATTAATTGATGTTTGAATTCATCAAAACAAATTCAAGAATATCAAAAAGATCAAAGTAAAGGCAATTTACTTGTTTCTGGAGGTATCTAATAGATAAAAATAATATTTTAGATAAATTATTCAGAGTAGTCCATATTTTTTTTTTGAAAACCTTAAATTAAATTTCAGAAAAGTAATTTTGAGATGTTAAAGCAGTAAAAATTCATATCTGACTTAAAATTTTAACAAAAAATAATGCTTTTAAATTCTATTAACTATGGAATGTTTAAGTTTTTAATCAGAATAATTCGAGAAAATATGATATTTTTAGTAGACTGTTTTAAATGTTTCTCGAAAATGTGTGACTTTTCTGCTTTAACGATTAAAAATGTATAAGAAAATTATTCTGGTAGAAACGTATTTGATGTTCAAGACGCGCAGAATCATATCCTATCAATTTTCTTTCTAGTTTGAATATTTTCTTTCTAAAATGTGAGTATATACCTTCATGCTCTTTAAAAATATGATTTCAGTTTTATTAAATATCAACTAGTTAATTAATAATTAATTTATCTGAGTTTTTCGAAAACACTTGCTTGGTTTATTTGCAACTGAGAAAAAACTAGATTTTCAAAATCAGAACTGAAAAATTAATTATGTGAAAATACACTTGACATATTGATTACTTTACTTTCATTGTATGCAGTTAAGTATTGCATTGTTTAAGTAAACCTGCTTGGCACTCCGTGGTTTCGACGAGATATCTCGTCCATGAAGTTCACACCAATCTTTTTAATGACAAGATAACCCATCATCAAGATATTGCCGTATTTTATATCATGACGAGATCAATACATGGTCATTTTTTCTAATGACGAGATATCTCGTCTATTAAGATGTGATCAATTTTCCTTATAACGAGATACTTCGTCACGACAATCATCAGGACGTTTAAATTAAATATCCTAGTCTACTGTGATCCTAGTCTAAGTATTCTTGGTGAAACAAACTAAAAACGTCATATGACATACCAAGTAAAAAAAAACCGCCTAAATTATAAAAGTTTATGACTGTATACTAATGTTTAAAGTGGTAAATGAGGAAACTAACGAATTTAATACATATATGGATGCACAAACATTCATTTATAGTTATTTTCCTGTTTTAGTACTTCAGATTTAGCTCAAATAAAATGTGTGTGAATTGTTAATAACATATATCGTTTGAACTAACAGTTAAAAGTTGCCTCTTTTGTTGTAGGGTTATAAAAGAGTTTTAATATAGTTTATTCTAACTGCTTTATTTACTTCTACTTTTTGTAAGATAGATAACATTGAAAATGAAGATGAGACGGGACTAGATTTGAATAGAAATCGCAAAGGATTTTACACAAGATAATAAAAAATCACAGATGTATACTTCCAGAAAAATGTTTCAAAATCGCTCTGTTTTCATCTTTGATACGTTTAAATTTTCTAAGAAGGTAACAAGGAGAAAGGTTGGAATAGTTAGTATAAGTACTTATTTTATGTTTATTTTTCGATTTTAAATAGTATTTTTCTAAAGAAGCATCTCAGATTATTTCAGTAATACTCCCGATTTGTTAGTTTAAAATAAAACTTAATCATACAAATTGAATGTGCTGTCTGGTGTTTTGTAATTCACATAATCTAATATTTTTAAAATCATATACAAAATGTAGGCAATAAAGGGAAATTCATTTATTTTATTTCAAATGGGAAGGCAGTACAATTGTTAATACAAATACAATACAATACAAAGTACAGAGTTGACCGAGGTCATTTTAGCCTTATACAAGGCCAGAAGTGATGGTCACTTGTGAAGGGGCACCCAGTGGGTGGACCATCATTGTCCCTAACAAAGGACAGCACAATTTACATCCATGCCCTAACCCCGGATTCGAACCAGGAACCTTGCGATCCAGAGGCCAACACCTTGACCACTAGACCGGTTGGTCTGCGGGAAATTCATTTGAATGTGCAAATAATTAGTCACGAAAATGGATGATATAAATAAATCTTCGTAGTATTAAATAATCATAGTATATATATACATTACATAATCATAGTATTAATCAGATTTTATAAAGAAAAAAATTATCAAAAACTCAAGAAACCAAATCAAACTGAGTTGGTACAACATAGTACCATAAGAACACATTTTAAGTTTTGAAAAGTAACTAAAAAGTGTCAAATAATTGTAAGAATGAAACGTGAGAACATATTGCCAAAACATTTTCTTGATATAATTAAGACGATTGATCATTCCTGTGATGCACATTCAAGCCACTAATCTTAATTAAAGTTTCAGATTTCTTTTCATAAAATTATCATGCAATTGGTGTGCTCGTGTTTTAAGTAAAACTGTCAAATTAATATTTTAAATTCAGAATGAAAGCAGGTTTTTGAAAAGCATTCATATTTCATCAAAAGCTTGGTCCTATGTCAAATACTCGTGATTTTAACAAAATATACTATTATATTATATATATTGCAAAGTTTATAAATTCGCAATGTAAATTACAACGTTACAATTTAATCTCCTTTACCTAAATGTGCAGTTCATAGCATTGTTTTAAAACCAAAATAATCTAATACTTCTTATAAAATATAAAAATGGAGAATGTGAATATAAAAACGTTATCTTATTGGAAAAAAAATGCTTAGAGGTATTTAATTTCCTTAGGTTTTATATTTTAATTTGTTCCCAGCATTAATTAATTTTGTTTATGAATTTATGCTTTATTATTCACTGTATTTGGTTATTTTGATGAATGTATGAGCTCTATAGACATGGTTAGAAATTAATTATTTCTAAATTTAGAATCTAACATAATGCGGAATTGTAATTTTGGAATCAACTTATAAAGTAATTACTTTTTTGCGTTTCTTTCCATTGCATTTTGAGCAATACATGTTTTAATAAAGTGATAGGAAATTTGAAACCATCTATTCTCAAGAAACCATATATTCCTCACGATTCTAATCTTTTTTGTATGAAGTTATTTATATGCTTTACTCTGTGTATTTTCCAAGTTATATTACTGTGATAAGAATATTAGTATGCAGACTGGAATATATCTGGTTTATAAGAATTGAATTACATTGGAGAATGAATAAATTATTGCATTAAATTTAACAAACTACATAATTCCCCTTTCCACTCATAAACAAGCCTTTGATAAATTATTTTAAAAGATGTAATGACAGTATTTACGTGATCTTTATTCTCTTTGTGGTTGTCTCGACAATTGATAATCTGGCCTGAGATATATTTATATATAATGTAACTATGATTCTAACTTTCTCTTACTATGTAATATTCTCAAAAACACACACTTCTCGATAATAATATACTTTTCTTTTTTTAATACTATTTTTGAAAGATTTAATAATACCACAAATTATGTTACAGATGATTAATTCTCTCTCTTTGCTTACTACTCCTGGAATGTATCAGTTGCCTTTTAATTCGATTATACTGTATTTCAATTTCATTTTTAAAATTGTGGTTGGAGACGAACACAGATTTTTAGATTCGACTTTCTTAAAATATAAATCGGAACGCTCTTGATTCTGAATATTTTATACTATACACAAATAAGGTATTTTTTTGTATACGAACACTACCATTTTTATCTTTTACCAGCACAATACCCGACCTTACTAGATTTGAATTGGTTTACTCTAGATTGAAGCGATGATCAAAATTTATAATGATTTATGTCTTTCGTAAAATAAAATAATTGTTTTAACAACTTTCGCCATCTTTAGAATTTATACATCTTACTTTGGACACAAATCCTAACATGCATATCCATTCATGTAATACATTTCACATACATCGCACCCTGACAAAGCTACAAAATAACGAAAGGTGACACTAAGGTTACTACCACAAAAGACGATTTTGAGGGAGATTTAGAAATCACTTTCTTAAGTTCCTTTCATGTTCAACAAAAATAAAAAATAAAAAAAGATTTACGGCGAGTGCTATCGCACTCATAGTCAACAAAACAAAAAATATTTTCTTGTGGTACACTTGCATCAGGCAGGCAACATTGTGGAATTTCGCAATTTTCTCCTGTTATTATGTCAAGGAAAAATGTTTAAATTATTTATGAAAAGATGTTTGAATAGTTCTGGTTCGTATTTTTTAAACATTATTAGTCTATCAAAATAAGCATTATTAATACAATATAACGGCATAATTAAGCTTAAAATATTCTTTATTCTTACTTACATGCCACTTTAGGTCGAATACTCTGTAATTGTGTTGCGTATGATGAACAGGAAATATAATTTGGTAAAATAATAAATATTTAAAACAGAAACAAAAGAAAACAGAGAGAAAGAAATCAAAATAAAAGTTGTCTGGAAAAAAATTGTTTTAATGATATTAATTCGTGATTCTTTTTATATCTCTTGATCTTGCACAATTGCCTCTTACTACTAAAAAGTGCATTAAATTTAGAAATGCGAAATTCATTCAGAGCGCAAGAAACTAAAATATCACTGCACGAAATCAACCGGTACGAGTTTCCGTTTCATTCACGTTCTTTGAAAAATATCGTCTCTTCCAAATATTCGGAAATCATTTACATTGCGCAACGGACAAAAATAAGTCTCGAAATAAATAAAGAATCAGAGCTGGAATTCCATAAAAAAATATAATTTTTGAAAAAATAATTGCTTTTTCAGCAGTACTGGTAAAGCAATATATGTAATCGTAATATGCAATTAACATTTCAGTTTTTCCAAAAGTACCAAATTATCGTTGATTTAAGTATACTTACTCAGGTGTTTTAGCATGAAACTTATCTAAATATAAGAATAAAGAAATGTTTAATATAGCATTCACTAAACTAATATGCAGAATGATTTTACGGTCATGGGTCAAACTTGAAGGGGTGGTACAGCTTACTAAAACATACACTTTTCGTATAGGAATGTATGGTCGGGAGTGACGCGTGGAGGCACGAACACAAAAAATTGAGACAAGAACAGAAAAACATTGTTTATTTACAATATCCTTGCAAAGTTCTTCTTTGCAGCAATGTTTACAATAAATGCTCAAAATTACGACCATCAACAATAATACATGCTTGGTAGCGTCGAAGGGAACAGTTCCAGTCGCAATGAATAGTCGAGCAACAAGGTCCTCAATTGAGTTAACTGGAGTCCTGTAAACGATGGTCTTCAGTTGCCCCCATAAGAAGTAATTGATGCTCGATAAATCTGACGATCGGGGTGGCCATCGGACTTGTCCACCACGTCCAATCCATAGTCACACAAAACTGGCATCCAGGTAATTGTGGAAAACCACGTTAAAATGGGCTGGCGCACCATTATGCTGAAACCACATGTGACAATCGACAGTCGGAACATCTTGCAGCAATTCTGGTAAAACCTCTTGCAGGAAATTACGAGAATGTGAGCCATTGAGTCTCGTTGGTAGGAGATATGGGCCTGTGATGAATTCATTCACAACACCCACTAAAAATTCACAGAGAAGCGTTTTAGAATGCATGTGGACGTGTAGTGGGTGGATTTTCTGTTTCACCACATGAGTACTGTGCACATTGAAAACATCTTCCTGTGTAAAAGTAGCCTCATCTGTGAATAGCACAGAAGTTGGGATATCCGGATGCAACGCACACTGCTGCAAGAACCATTTACAGAATTCTACTGTCAGAGGATTATCACTTGCTTGCAACGCTTGGAGTCTCTGAATATGGAATGGGTGTAAACGTTCTTCATTTAAACTTTCCAAACGGTGGGTTGACTCACATGTACATAACGTGCAATAGCTTTCGTACTTGTGTGAGGTGTTTCATACACAATGTTCAAGATGGTTTCTTCCATGTTCGGATGTCGTACAGTTCTTGATCCAGTTATTCCATCAGAGCTGGCGATTAACGAACCATTTTCACATAGGTGCCGATGCAACCGCTCATATACATTGTGGTTCGAACTACGCCTGTTCGGAAACGTTCCTGATACAGCCGTAGCACTGCTCTGCTGTTCCCATCAGCAGCACAGTACATCATATGCATGTCCGCTTTTTCATTATTTGTAAAATCTCCCATCACGGCCGACAGCACAGTTGCAAATGACGTTTTCCCGCAGTTGCATAAGATCACGGATGGCCAAGCACATTACTGCCCTCTACCCACAGCACTGCCAGCTAATCACAGCTGCCGCGTTTGTATTACTGTTGGTGGTAGCAATTTTGAGCATTTATTGTAAACATTGCTGCAAAGAAGCACTTTGCAATAATGTTGTAAATAAACAATGTTTTTCGGTTCATGTCTCATGTTTTGTGTTCGTGCCTCCACACGTCTATTAAGACCATACATTCCTTTACGAAAAATGTATGTTTTAGTAAGCTGTACCACTCCTCCAAGTTTGTCCCATGACCGTATAATCACCCTGTATAATGTATAAAATAAGCCACATTGCAATCAAATATCTGAAATAAAATTCATGTGATGCTTGTACAAACACACAAACACGAAATCCAACATAGAACAGAATAGACATAGACATATTTACGCAACCAAGTTCAGTCACTAAATGAAGATAGGTACTCACACTGTATGCAATGTTTCATGAAAATATATTAAACCGTGTGGCACATACAATAAAGACAGACAGATGGACATACAGGCACCAAACGCCCAACAGGTGGATTTGGCATCAGAAAGGTCCAAAATGGATAGAAAACTTGAAATGGGTCGAAAATATTCAATGAACGAACTTACACTCCACTCTTTTTTATATAGATAGTTTCAATGTAACAAGAATTTAACTGTCATTAGTATTAGGGTTTTGTTGGACTAAGTGGTTAGAGAGTGGCATTTGGTGGCGATCTACGGGCTTGGTATCGCGTCAACTGTTGCGTTTTTTTTTTTTTTTTGACTGAACCCAGTTGTAAAAGTTACATATTAACAGCCAAATAGTTTCGAGTTCGAAACAAGGTCAATTCGAAGACCGTCGTGTATGCGGGAGTTGGTGCAGGTTAACACCGTCGTTGCCTCAAATATCCTCACATTGGCGTGGTGTGGAAATTTGGAGAGTTGGATGCCAGCTCATTTGTTGATCTCATCATGTGACCGTGGACTAATATTACCAGATGCTGTCCCCATATCTTTCCTCACGGCATTGACCTGGGACAGTCGTTAATAGCCCTATTTGTTCCTCCAGTGCTAAGTTAATTCAAATACCTACCTTCCTTCGGAAGGGCAATAGACAATTATGTTATTTCTTCTGTTTTATTGTCTAAACTCTTTTTAGTATAAGTGAAATTTTGTAACGTAAGCTTTTTTGTATGAATGGCACTTAGAGGAGAAAATTATTAGATCACCAATCGCGAAATTCTAGAACGTGTAAGTCACATCGCAGAAAGTACTTACAAAATCTGACAATACTATCATTTCTATAGCACTGCCAAATTTTTCTGGGAAAAACACATCGGGGTTTTTTAACATTTCGATCCAACATTTTCTTACCTTTCTAATCGTTAATGCATCGCAAAATAAAACTCTAAACCGGGAGCTATCTGAAGACAATGATGATATGAAAGTACAGAAAAAGAAAATAGACCCTTATCGTTTCCGGTTCCGCCGAGTGATGAATGAATTTTATCCATTCAAAATCTGAAACTTCTTTCCTTTCCAATTCCCTGGGAGTTATCAGTTCATAGCTGATAAGTTTTCCGCACTTTTGTTATCTATTTCCCATCCCCCAACACTTATTTCCTTTACATTTTTACCTATCCAAACGGTATTACCAACAGCTACTATCAGATTTAAAGTTTTTCACATCTCTTCAGTAACCGTTTGGGACCGTGGCTGCTATTATGCAAATTCGATAGACTGGTGATGTCATATCTGAGAACGGAAATGACAGACACAATTGATGTTTATCCAGGATTCCAGTGAATGGATAAGTTGGTAATAATGTTCAGTGCCAGGAATGGTCGTAACCTCTAAAGGCAGTGATAAAAGGCCTTTATTTGAAATATGTATCATACTAGTGAGTAGGGTTTGGATATTACCGTCTTTCTCAAAACCGGTAAAGAATGTCCGATGGCAGAAAAGCCATAACCTCTAAACGCAATAATTTATTTTAAAAATCTTTATAAAATTGTACACATGTAAACACTACTAGTGAATAGGGTTTTAAAATTACCGTATTTATCAATACCGCTGCATAAGGTTCAGTGTTTGCAATGTCGTAACCTCTACAATCACTGTTATAAAAGACTATTTGAACCGTGTAAAAATGCACGTGAATAGGGTTTGAAAATTATTATTATTCTCAATACCGGTACCAAATGTTCAATGTCAGAAATGTCGTAACCTCTAAATACAGTGCTAACAAAGCCTTAATTTTAACCGTGCAAAAGTGCATAATACTAGTGGTAATGGTAATTGTAATTTTTAGTTAATGTCGTACTAGAGCTACACAACGGGCTATTGACGACGGTCCGGGATCAGTCCCTTACGGGAAAGATCCGAGGACGACACCTCGTAATTTTGAACCACGGTCAGATGACGAAGCAACACCTGAGCTGGCACCCCACTCTCCAAACTTCCAAGCCAACCCAACGTGAGGACTTTCGGCCACGTCAGATTTAAGGTGCACCAGCCGCCTCTACACCATACGTTTACAAACATCAATGCCCGAACGATTCGACCCGGATTCGAACCAGGAACCTTCCGATCTAGAGGCTAACACCTTAACCACTACACCGGTTGGTCGGCCGCATAATACTAGTGAATAGGGTTTCAATATTAATCGTCTTTCTCAATACCGGTACATAATGTTCAGTCGCAGAACTTCTAGGCAGTGATATTTTCTTCTAAAGAGCCTTTATTTCTCAATATCTGCAAATTACCAATGCACATTTTCAATACAGGTTTTAGTTCTAGATTTTTCTTTTGCGAGAGTCCCTGACAGTATGTAGGGAAGTAGTTAATTAACGTCGTACTGGAGCATTACAACAGCTATTGATGATGCTCCTGGATTAATCCCTGAGGAAAAGATCCACGCTCAACACCAGTAGGGTTGTAAGGTAGTTGGAACGCCATTCCTACACTGCGTATTTTTTTTACGAGAAATAAATAAGAAAAAATTGTAAAAATACCGCTCTATTCTATTACTTACCATCTCCCAACAATACCACCCAGTTCAGAGGGTTCCGGTACTGCTTAATTTACGACTGCACCACTGAACACCACGTAATTTTGAACCACGGTTAGATGACGAGGTATCTCAGAGCTGTCACCCCACTCTCCAAATTTCTACACAAAGGCAACACGAGAAATTTTGATGCCACGACAGATGTAACGAGCACCAGCTCCCGTGTACACGATGGTCTTTGGCTGGTCCGAGTTTAGAACTCGCAATTCTCGATTGCTAATCCGCTGCGCTTCCAATTGACTACCGTGGTCCCATGTGTACTAGTTCGGAGAAATCCATATATTTATGCCTTTTTTCTTTCTTGTTTAGATGGAAACGTATTTATTAGTAGAGTAAATATTTAAAGCCATAGAATGCGCACTATATTAAAAATAAATAATACGTTTATTTCATATTGAAAATATACAAAATCCTTCATTACTAGACCTGAAAATGACTTTCATCGTGTTCTGAAAATGAAATGAGTTGTGTTTTATTGTATGTTTGCGATATTTTCGCTTTTGACACTTATTGACGTAAAATTGTAAGCCATTTTCCTGGATAATTGAAACCTATTTTCTTTGCTTTCCAGTAGCGAATTTGCAAAATTTAACAACTATCATTAAAATGCGTTTTGAAGCATACAGTCTGATTAAATCATCTGTAAATAAAAATAATCTCTTTAACAAAAAAATGTATGAATTAAAAAACAAAACAGTAAAAAAATACATATTTTTTATTAGGAATTTAAAAAATATATAAAATTTTATGACATTGATGGAATTAGAATAGAATAAAAGATTTAATTTTTATGGCATTTATTGATTAATAATATATTAAAATGTGAAATTTTTTCACACATAAATTGAACTGCAATACAGTACACGTAATTCAATCAAAAATAGCTTTGTAAATAGTTTTTAAAGTTTACTGAAAACTTGCGAACTATTTCTTTTATAAACCATTCCCAGGCAAAATTTTCTCAACGTCTGTTCTGAATCGCAATGAAGGCAAATAACATTTACTAAAAATACAACAAGTTGTGATTACTTATACTCCTCTATCGAATCAACTTATCCAGCTTTGCCTTTAAATAAAAAACGCAAAGCAAATTTTGCTTTTACGCTTGAAAGTTCACGGGAAAAGTTTACGCTGAAAGCAAACTTATACCGTGAACTATTTCTTTCATAAACAGTTATCCGACTAAGAAGGAGTATCTTAAGAAAATCGTATTCCTATTCTTCGAAGTTAAGCTATCGAATTTGGATTGCGATCACGGATAAAACCCACGCCATGTGCTTTTTTTCCAATAGAAGTGTAGTTTTGTTGCGAGGAAAAACAGCATTCCTTGAGTACAGAAGAATCACTCATGTAGACAATAGAAGCCCACTTCTCAACAAACCTTTCACTTTGCCAGCTTCCAACTAAACTCGACTATTTCATAGCAGTGGAAAACGAACTTCGCAGGTTTTCCATCAAAGCTTGGATATAGCCACTGTTTTCTATGCATTAGAGGAAGGTTTTGTATGCAGTGGCAAAGTGGCGAGTGCTCACACTTTGTTATTTTTCAGCGGGAGAGCTGTTGCTATGGCGATCTTGATGGATGAAGTTCTCAAGTTGCTGCTGGGGAAAAAAGATAGGTCTTCCTTCGTGAATGATAAACTGTAGGTGATAATAGGGACAAGTGGGAGCTGCGTTCAGAATCGCAATGAATGAAAAGTTGAAAAGAAATCTTCAACTTTTGATAAAAAGGGGGAAATAGGCTGGGGTGAAGAGGAAAAAAGAAATTCTTAAGAGAGGGGACCCAGTTTCAAAATGTGGAATGCTCATGCAATGCACGTGGCTCCTCGTAAATGATGACTTCATGAGCCGTTTATTCTTTTTTGCTTCGGATGATTTCTTCTCCGCATTGTGACTCAGCTGACTCTTTGTGATCAGATGAATGAGATGGGATGCAGTGCCTGTTTGGGAGAGACCCCGGAATGATAATAATCACTGGTATTGACCTACTCCCTTACTTTTCGATTGAATGATCACAATCTGTTTCAGGAGGAAATAAAAATAGTGGAGTTGAGAGCATAGTTGAGAAGTGTTAGTACACACAAGAATCCATTCTAGTGTTAAAATATTAAATAAAATCGGTAAATATACCTAATTTGTGTTAAAACATTAAATCTAGAAACGTAAAAGTAAGTTCTTGTAAAATCAAATAAAATACACTGCGCCTGTTTTACAGAATTGCATCTGTCTTTTTATGTGACCACAGTCTTCACGACCCTGAGTACTGCCTCTTGCAAACGGGAATCGCTACACCAGGATGACCACTCAATTTTTCTCTTCTCTCCATCGTTTTCTTACACAATACTTGACATTGTCTATCTTATGTTTGGTGCAGCTTGGCCAAATCTAGCCCTTAAGCCATAAAACCCGAAATCTACCACCCTTCCAACTTAAAAATAATTAAAAGAGTATTTATAAGTAAATTTGTTCCCCTATGACAAACAGAACTCTCTAAACCTGTTGGTGAGTGGGTCCAGGAGGGATCTTCAAGTAACTTTCTGGGCCGACCCTCGAATTATAAAAAAGTCCGTGGTCTCCCAAAGAGTGAGAACAACTGCACTAGACTGTGCGACTAACACTGAACGTCAAGAGATTTCGTAGGTGAAAAGCAAATGCCGTCATTGCTTTTATCTTACATAAGATTCTACTGAAAAGTTATATTATTAAGCTACGCACATTTGAGTTATATGGTGCAAAATGACTAAGTGTCATAACAGTAAATTGGCATATTTTTCATGCGATGGATTTCCATTTAATGCATCTTTTAGTTGAGATCTTGCGATTTCCTTACGGGCTCGCCATAAAATTGAATATAGTAGGAATCTAGTTTCTGCTTCATTAGCAATGTCTGTCGATGATTTTTGCTCGGGTTGTTTATGGATACTCAGGACCGTGAGAGCATTTGTTTTTCAACGCAAAGTACGGAAAATTTCCCATTTCCAGTCTCAGCGCATTTTCGTATTCTTGTTTTTATTTTTCCAACTACCTTTGCACCAAGTTTTCTCATTTTCCAGTCTCCTGACCCAAGCAGCCATCGTCAAAGCTTCGATCCAGTAGATTTTGTGTAGAGTCAGCGACTTTTTTTCTTTTTCCTCTTTTCCCTTCCCTGAAAGTGGGGATTTGTCTTGCATCCACTGTTGTGGGTAAAAGGAATTTTTCAAAGGCCTCTGAGTTTTATTTGTCTCGAAACAAAAATCCCGAATCGTATGCTAAGTTAAAGTAATTCCCATGATAAGTTTTTAAACAGCGACGCCAGTGTTGCTGATAACTTATGCAGTAAGCGATACACGTGATGGACATAAATTTCTTTTTGGTAGATTGTGCTTTAAAATGTAAATTGTTTTTCGCGGATACCCTATGCTCCCTTAATCCTCACTATTTAGATGCCGCTGAGAAGCGAGAGCGCGGAGTTATTCATTTGCATGGGAGATGCGAACATGCAGATAATCATTCATAAATTCATTTTCCTATTCAGATTTTATCTTTCACACTCAAATCCCCTGAAGGTTTTGTTAGGTTCGTTGCGTGTCTTGTACTGTGCAAATGTTTTTGCATCCACATGATGTTTATTAAGTCTTCATGCTAAAATATAATGGCACAGGTACAAAACGTAATGTAGGAATCAAAGAATATCTCAAATATGAAAGAACGGGATCACATACTTTTAGAAATATTTTGTTTTCATTTCGAATCGATTTTTCATTTGCTTGGGAAGTGAGAACAGGTAGTTAACCATTCATGACTTGATTATCAAATAGGTATGTGTTTTAACCAACATCACACTGGAGCAACACAACGGGCTATTGGTGACGGTCTGGGATCAAACCCAAAGATAAATATCCGAAGACAACACCACGTAATTTTAAACCATGGTCCGATGACGAGGCAACACCTGAGTTGGCACCTCATTCTCCAAACTTCCATACCATGCCAACGTGAGGTATTTTGAGGCCACGACAGATTTAACGTGAACTTTCTCCCTTTCTATACGACGGTTTTTGGTTGTATTCGAAATTCATTATATAATTGTGATTTTATCATTCACATTCCGATCCCCGATAGATTTTCAAGTTGTGCTACGAGTCGTGTATTGTGCAAATGTTTTTGCATCCACATGGTGTTTAATAACATTTTCATGCTACACAAATGTCATACAGTTATAAAACGTAAAGTGTAAATTCAAAAATATCTCAAACATCAAGGAGTGAGTTCAAAAATTATAAACATTGTGTTCATTTGTAAATAAAGCTTTCATTTGCTTGGGAGATGCAAACATGTAAATAATCTTCCAAAAATTAATTTTCCGATTCATATTTTACTTTTCATACCAAATTGCCTGTAGGATTTACTAGGTTTGTATTCGTGTCACGTACAGAACGAGTTATTCCACATCGATGATATTTAACAAGTATTCATGTTAAACTAACCGCATACTGTTATGAAATAAAAAGTATGAATTGAAGAATCTGTGCAATATGAAGGAACGATGATAGCACACGAGAAGAAAAGTACGAGTAAGTGAAAGAAAATCCGTTTAAAAATTCTAATTTCGGTTTATTTAACTTAACTTATTATTAGTTGCTTTTATATTGTAAATACATCTAACAAAAGTGAAAACTGAAAACATATCACGTGAAAGAGTTGAAAATACACCATGCAAGAATATTTTGTTTAAAAATCATTATTTGGGAAATTTTGGGGCCTCAGATCCCTGTCATTTTTCCTGCTGACCCTAATGACCATTTTTTAAATTCAGGACCAATAAAATCCTTCCAATGATTCTTCCTACTATCCATCTGAACGTTCCAAGATTTCAGGGTAACGTAGTATTGTTTTTAGTCCATAACACTTATAAGGGACGTGGTAGCACGCTTGATAGAGTAACGGATTAGCAACTGAAGGATTTCGAGTTTGAATCAAACCAAAGACCATAGAGTACAAATGGGGCTCATGCATTTTTTAATCTGTCGTGGTCTCAAATGTCCTCAAGGTGGCGTGGTGTAGAAGTTTGAAGATTAAGATACCTACTCAAGTGTTACCTCGTCATTTGACCGTGATTAAAAATTATGTGGTGTTATCCTTGGATCTTTCTATTTGGGATTGATTCCCAATAGCCCATTGTGGGACCAATATCCCATTGTATTCCTCCAGTGTGACGTTAATTAAAATACCTACCCATAGCACAGGGCTCGAAATACCCGGGTGCACTGGGTATTTCGACACAAATATACAGGTGTACTGTGCACATGAAAATAAAATTGTGCACCTAATTTTTTACGCTAGGTACACGCAGTGCTCCTAACGTAAAAAAAAGGGTGGGGAACGTGTTTTATGTCATTTTGATGCTTGAACAAAATATTAGTATCGACCTCTCTGGCTCTAAAGGAACGTAATTAAAATTCCTAAACACACACTATAAGAAAACAAAATCGCTGGGCCGTAACGGGTTTATACAGGAGGAAGGTTTACATGTGCGACTGTCGCGACAGCCGTTCGCCGGAGAATTTGATGTTTAAATATTTTTATTTACCATCTACTACTAACCTATCTAAACATACCCAACTAATAATATAGTTTACATTACATTAATGCTCTTATATTACGTTTTTTTAAATGTGTTCCTAAAATATAACCTGTGCACCTAATTTAAAAACTTAAGTGCACAAGGTGCACCTGTAACAAAAGATATATTTCGAGGCCTGTCATAACACATATAATAACTATAATCACAATTATTGGTTGAATGAATCTTTGGAAAGGTTCGATGGCAAGATGGTGGAAAGTGATTAGAATTCATGTGGCTTTCAGAACGAATAAATGAGTGTGAACTCATCAGATAATGTGCATCATGGGATTGTAGCAAAATTATACTACTCGGTATGTACTGTGAATTTTAAATGTTACTTTAACCAGGTTTATTGTAGCAAAAAATCAAGTCGTACTCAGAGTAAAACATGCACATCTATATCATCATCTAATTAGAGTGAGAATAAAATGACTGCATTTCACGAAAACGTATAATATATTTCAACGACCGCCACTGAAAAACAAGAGTTAGACAAAATTTCTTCATGTAGTAAACACACTTTTAGTTTATTGTAAGTTTATTCTTTTAATTTTTATATGTAGAATTCTCTCTGTGAATAGTAAGTTTAAATACCATTTTATCCGTTTGACAAAGTATTTTTTCCGCCTTCCATATAATTTCTAATATTCATTTTGAGAAAAATTAGGTCTTAGAGTAATTGACTTTGAAAATTCGGAATAAGTAAATTATTGAAATAATAATTTTTAAAATCCGTCTTAAAAAAACAGCTTTTTCTGTTATTATTTCTAAAAAGGTATTTTTACATGTGTTTTATTTTTCATTTATAATGTCTTTGAGTAATAAATTAGGTTTCCATGTTCATTGGAGTTTAAAAATTTAGAGCTACTAGTCAATCGGTTAGTCTTAATGTAATTACTATGATGGCACTGTTCAAAAAACGCCTCAACATCACAGTCATCAAATCAGAGTGGGAATAAATTGACAGCATTTTGAGAAACAATAACGCTATGACAGCAGCTGTAAAACAGACTAAATGTATCCAAATTAGTCCGCATCGAACACGCCATTGGTCGATCGTCAATTTTATTCTTTTAAAATTTATCTGTAGAATTCATTGTGAATATTTGCCTATTGTTAGTTTTTTCTTCCTCCTAGCTTCATGTCCAATATTCCTTTTGGAAAAAAATTAGGTGTTCCTCAATGTCTAGAATTTAAAAAACTCGTAGCAAGAGTAATTAATAGAAATAATAAGTTTTAAAACCTTCTTAAAATAACAGCTTTTTATTATTTTTAATGATTCCCTCAAAAGTATTTTGACATTCGTTTTATTTTTCCTAATAAAGGCACTGCGCCAATTTCAAACGTTGCTTAATTGGACAAAGGAATCACGCAATCCTCAAAGCAAAAACCTTCCGAAGAAAGTTCATCATAACCTCAAATCGAAAAACACAACGCGATATCCTGCCGCCTCCCAGTTATCTTTACGATATTAACAGGTGTTAGTGCCGAAATGACACTCGGAACGTATCCCCAACAAAAGCGAATCAGAAATCACCGTAACAATCCAAATTACAGGAAGGGGGATAAGGAAGAACCAATAACTTTTTAATGGGAAAAAACCCACCGCCAACACGGGAAAACAAACAAAAACAAAATTTTTGATCCTTAACCTTATATGTAAGCTCGGTCCGCGAAATCCTTCCGGATATCGGTGTCTTTGGAATACTTCGAAAAGGCTTAATTTCGGGAAAGAAAGGATATCTGGTGGGGGCAAAAAGAAAATATATTTGATTTCGAGGCCTGGCACCCCCGATTGGAATCTTGGACTGAAAATGGGCCTTCGAATCAAATAGAAAAAAAGGGATGAGAAGTCGTAAAGTTGCTCAACTCTGGCGAAGTTAACGGTGAAAGTGCTTTTCCCCTTGTAGTCTTGTTTTCTGCTGTAACGTCATCTTATTTGTTGCTGCCATTTGAAGTCGTACAAAGGGGAAAGTTTGCGCGTTTGTGCTCAGGAAGTAGGAGTAACAAAAATAAATACCCTCCACACATAAAAGCGGATCTGAAAAAGCCAAAAAGTAAAGTAGTATATAAAAAATGATGTACTTTCCTTCTGTGTTGTCTGAACTAAACTAGACAGAAACAACAAACTATAAAAGTTGATAGCTCTGAGAGAAGCTATTGCTCAATGTTTATCTCGTTCGCAGCGAAGTGGGTAATAAGTTCTCGAAATCAGGCCCTGATTTCATCAAGAGACTGAATGGTGTGGTTTCCAGACATGCCCGTGTGTGAAACAGAAGTACTAATGGACTGCACATTTCCAAGCCACCGAGGTGCATGCGAAAAGAGAGGAATTTCTTTTTGCCACAAATCGGTGAAGGTGAAGGAAGTATTACTCTGCTACACACAGATTATTATTAGAGCATTTCCACATGACCAAGCTGAAATGGAAACAAATGCAATTTGTATTTGCTGTAAATCAATTTTAAGGAAGTATTGCTGTACTATAGACAGATAATTATTCGATCATTTCCGTATAACCATGGGAAATGAGTAAATTATTTTTGTCACAAATTGGTAAAGGTTAAGGAAGTATTAACTTTAATACCAGCAGAATACTATTGGCGTATTTTTTAATGTATAAAGTGCATGTGAAGCTAATATAGTTTGTATTTGCTGGATAGCAAATGTCAAAATGTTACTTTACTGCACATGTTATTATTAGTGCATTTCCAAATGACCAAGTTGTATCGAAAAAAAAATTTAATTTGTATTTGCTGTAAATAAAAGGTTAATGAATTATTACTTTACAATATACAGGTGCTTATAAGAGCATTTTTAAATGATCAAGGTACATACGAGATTAGTGCAACTTATTTTTGCCTTAAATTGGTAACGGTTAAGTAAGTATTTCATTGATATATACAGATGTCATTAGCAAATTTCCAAGTTACCAAATGTAAACGAAACAATTAAGATTTATTTTTGCTGTGAACAAAGGTTTAATAAATATAACTCTAATGTACACATCATTAGTATTGGGAATTAATATAAATGGATATTACCATTAATTGTGTTTATTAATGGATATTACCATTAATTGTGTTTCTCAACACTATGTAAGATCAACTTGCCACTCCTTCATATCTTGAATAAATATCATTCAATATCCCTCCTATTTAAACATGCAAACTTTGTATTTTAAATAATGGATAATGCTTGTCGTTTCATGTTCGCTGTTTGGTAATACACACAGGGCAAATTATTCCAGTTTAAATAGTGGAAAACCTCTTGTACTATGTCATAGAACGTCCTTCGGTTATTTGACTTACTCGTATATTTTACAAACATAATTATCTTATCATAGCTGTATGTTAATGAGAGAGGTATAGTGGTCTCTCTGGTCAAAGAGGGGTTTTAACAACACGGAGATACTTCTGAGAAAGGCGAGCCGGGTTCGACCGGGTGTTATCGTGCTGGCAAAAGCCCCTTGGATATTTGATATGAAAGGCAAGTTGAAGGATCTTTGGATGGTGCTGTCAAGCTACCTCGAATCACTACTAAAGGGGATCAGCTATCGTAAGTTGATGACTTCACACACCATTACATAGGAAGTTAGAACGATTTGCTACTCGACAGTAAGCTGAGAATGGTAGCACTGGCTTGGTCTCCACTACACACAAATATTGGCATCATTTTTCAGAAAATAGAAATGCGATTCGTCACTAAACATGATACTCTGGTAATTGTCTGGATATTCATGATTGTTCTACGGAAACACTCCAGACACAGCTGACTATATTTGGCAGTCACAACGGCCCTATCTCGTCCAAGCGTCTGGCAATGTTTCATAAAACAACAGTTGGATGTACAGTGGACAACATGCAAAGTTGGATGGGCAATAAGCAAGCCTGTTGTGATAGATTTAGATTATCTCACTATAAACCTATCCACTCTTATTCGTTCTTCACGACCAGAGCTTTCGTGATGTGCATGTGTAACTTCTTGAAACACGGCAACCAGCATTTTGTCACAGCAGTCGGTGTACCTCCCAGATGACCGTAACTTGTCAACAAGTGTAACCTGTTTACCAAAATCCTGAATTGCTACCTCTCTCAGTGTTGTTCAGTTGATTATATGGTGTTTGAGTGCACTGATGGTGTGATGAACACAACTGATGGCAATTCAACAGTGGCATCAAATCAAAATTTATAACGAGTTTGAGACTTGATAAGGTAGGTAAAAATTTAACGTTACACTGAAGCAACACAACGGGCTATTGGTGACGACCGGGAATAAACCTGAAGGGAAAGATTCGAGAACAACACCACGTATTTTGAGCGAAGTAATTAACAGATGACGAGGTCACACCTAAGCTGGCACTCCACTCTCCAAACTTCCACACCACACCAACTTGAGGACATTTAAGACCACAACATATTTAAGGAGCACCAGACCCCCCCCCCTTTCCCCGTGTACTCAATGATCTATAGTGGGATTAGAACTTGCAACCCTTCGTTTGCCAATCCATTATTCTTGCAACCCTTCGTTTACTAATCCGTTATTCTTGCAACCCTTCGTTTGCTAATACATTATTCTTGCAACCCTTCGTTTGCTAATCCGTTATTATTATATTATTACAACCCTTTTTTTTTTACTAATCCGTTATTTTGGCAACCTTTGTTTGTTAATAATTTATTCTTGCAGCCCTTCGTTTGCTAATCCGTTATTCTTGCAACCCTTCGTTTGCTAATCCTTTATTCTTGCAACCCTTTGTTTGCTAATCCGTTATTCTTGCAGCCCTTCGTTTGCTAATCCGTTATTCTTGCAACCCTTCGTTTGCTAATCATGTATTCTTGCAACCCTTTGCTGGCTAATCCGTTATTCTTGCAGCCCTTCGTTTGCTATAACGTTATTCTGGCAACCTTTCGTTTGCTAATCCGTTATTCTTGCAAACTGGTTACCGCAGCCTCGGTCTGGTAAGTGAATGGTATGCTACATCCTTTCTGACGAATTACATCTGCACATGTACTGTGTTCATTTTTATGGTTTTAAGCTCTCCCACAACTGGACAATGGCACCACCTCACAAGAATAGACAGGTCAAGTTATGGTTTGAAGAACACTTCATGTGATTTTGGAGTCTTGTCATTTCAACTGATAACTTTCAAGAGAACAATGTAACCACCACATAAATATAGACACGCCGAAATATGGTTAATGTTTATAGAATATAAAACAAAATATGGTTTACTGTCACTTGAGTGTAAAGTATACTTTATAAAACAATCACTATAGCAATACCAAATGTAGGCATACAATTATTTTTCGAACCTACATAACTCATTTCTAATATAATCTGTGGTATCTATAACTATATAATTTTACTTTATTCCAGAAACATCATATTTATTTGATGTGTTAGTAACTTATATATTTCTAAATTCATGAAACCTTTCTTGAAGATATTTGTTAAATTTTAACTTAAGATGATATATTGATTGATCCATGTGTTGTCTTGAGTTTAAAATTTTACATGCTCTATATAATACCACTCTTGCTTATTTTATTATTTTAATATATTATTGGATCTTACCTTTAGTTTTGTTATCAACTTACAGTACTATATTTTACATTATTTTGTATGAACGTTATATATTTTTTCTTTATAGAATTTGGTGTGCTCATTTCGTTTTGTCTATATTTAATCATCATTCACTATGTTATCTTTACTTGCGTCGACGAGCATCGAGGTATACGCTATAAAAAACGAGATGTTTCCGTTACACCAATTTAAAAAAGTCTTCATGTTATGCACAAGAATTTAAAAATTCTGAGTTAAAAGCTGGAAAACAGTTCTTAATCGAGTACTGCGGTATGATTGTATAACAGACACTTCTACATTACTATCATAAATCAATCAAAATGGCTTCCTGAACAAGTATAATCGCGTTTGATTGTGAATTAATAAAATAGGAGTTAAAACCAAATTTGTAAGAACCACTTGCTCAAACACCTAATTTTATTTGTCTTTTGAAAATAATTTTTTTCTATCTTTATTTGTATGAGTTTGGTGGGGTATATCGATCTAAAACATCTCTTAACTTATTGTAAAATTTAGTAACTCATAGTCAATCAATTATTCGTAATCTAGTTCTGTGCTTAGTTGACATACGCTTTTACATCATTATCTTCATCCAAGCAGACTAGAATAAATTAATAACATATACGTGCGTGAATAGCTTTCGCTTGAACAACCAAAACAGAGAGAATCGGAGTTAGACCAACTTTGTTCTTACCCGTGCTCAAACATCCTTTTGATATTTGGCCAAATATTTTTTCTATCTCTCTTTGTAAAAATTCTTGCGAGGGTACCGTACTTACAGTACTTAAACACCTCTTGATATACTGTAACCTTTCGGAGCTGAAAGCTGATCAGTTATTCGTAATCCAGATTTGGGTTTTGGCTGACAGACATTAATACATCACTATTATCAACAAATTAGTGGAAATAGACTGACTTCATGAAACGAGAACAAGAGTTTTTGTTTTAAAGATCGCAGCTGAAAATTCACAAAGGCTTTTCTTAATATTCGTCAATGCGAAAAAAAGTTTACGTATCCTTGTTCACTAGAATTAAAAAATTTAGAGCTAAAAGTCGATCTGTAATTCTTAAACCAGTACTGTGATCTGACTAATCGACAGAGACCACCACTACGTCTCTCTAAACCAATCAGAATTGGAATAAAGTGACATGAAACGAGAACAATATCTGTTTTGATTCAAAGACCGCAGCTGAAAGCAGGAGTTAGACCAAATATGTCCTTACCTTGTTCAAGCACCCTCTTTGTTCTACTGCAAAAACTTTTTCGTATATTCGTTTGCATAGATGTCTTTGTGGAAAAATAGTATGTGTCTGTATTCACTACAATTTCAAAATTCAGAGTTTAAAGCTGATAAATTACTCACAATCCCATACTGCGCTCTGAATGAAGAACAGACGCCTCTACATCACTATCATCAACCAATCAGTGGAAAAAATTGACAACATGAAACTAGAACAATAACTTTTGATTCAACAACCGCGTAAATGTCAAGACAGAAATTTCACCAAATGTGTCGGTACCGTGCTCAAACACCTTCGTGATCTATTTAAAAAAAATTATTTTTATGTATTCATTTATATACATTATCGTGTAAGTGTCTATGTTCACTTGAGCTTAAAAATTCAGGTATAAGAGTCTGTGAATCATTCTTCATCCAGTACTGTGCTCTGATTTATTGATAGACTCCAGCACATTACAATCAACAGCCAATCGGAGGGGGAATAAATTGACATCCATGAAACGAAAACAATAACTTTTTATTCAACGACCGCAGCTGAAAAAATAGGAGTTAGACCAAATGTGTTCGTACCGTGCTCAAATCCCCTCTTGGTCTATTGCAAAAGCTTTTTTTCCTTCTGTCTTTATTTGTAGAAGTCCTTGCGGATATCGCACGTCATACATTGACAGCAACATTTTGGCCCTGAGGATTAAAGGCTTTGAGTGGCCGTAAGAGTTAATAGCACTAATTTGTTTCACCCTAACGTGATCTGGAGTCATCAGTGTTTTCAGACAAAACATTAGAATGTAAGCTATGAACACGGGAACCTAACTGCGGGGCAACATGTCATTTAAACGACTCCTCTGCAATAAAGACACGTCCTTAGGAAAAGAAAAAAAAGGTGAAAGTTGTTAATGGATGCTTGGTAGACACACGCACATTAATTTGTTCAGATACTAAGTATAAAGTCCTTAGAAGAAATCACAAGAAAACTATTAAATAGATTGTGACAAATGCCGTGGGAAAACTGTGGACGCTCGAACTTTGTTACTTACTTATTTGTGTGGAAAAACTTAGAAAATTTTAGTAGAAAAGTTCTATTGCAGTGTGAAATGCTATTCCCAAAAGAGTCTTATAAAACAGAAATTCTAACGAAAGTAAGAGTCAATCAATGCAGCAGGTATTATTGTTGTATTTTGAAAGGCAATGATCTATAAATCATTATATTGAAGATAAAAAACCTTTTTATGTAATGATGGTCGGTTCGTCTTTCAAAAAAGAGGACAAAATGCAACTTTTAAGAAAAGAGTTTTTCTCACAGTAGTTTAGAAAACTTTCCAAGCGAAAATACAGCAAAATATAAGTTAATGAAGTACTATTTTAATTATTTTACTATCAAAAAAGTATTTATATATATATATATATATATATATATATATATATATATATGTATACATTTCAATTTTGTTTGCATTTTTGCTTTTAATGGTGTTTAAGGGAGTATATGAGCAATTTCTTAGCATTTTGCGGCTCATACTCGTATAAAACACCATTTTGTGTTGTATGGCTCCTCCCTGATGACGCCCTGATCCACCAACACTTTCGTTTTCAATAAATTCCTTTTGGTTTTTATTTTTTGAATTTCCTCTTGCTTTAGGGGAAAAAAAAAAAAAAAATATATATATATATATATATATATATATATATATATATATAGATAGATAGATAGATAGATACTTAGGGATTCCTTAGGGATTGATCCAGGACAGTTGTCATTAGCCTGTTGTGTTGCTCTAGTACGACGTTAATTAAATTTACCTTAACTTACCATTAATAAAGCTTAATATTTCAGAATATAGGAAGTTTTTAGTAATATGCATAACTTGTTCTTAACAAAACTACATGAAATATTTAATAAACATAGTAAAAAGGGTATTTTTTTGTAATTTTTTTTTTCTGCAACGGCGGGCACTGGATTTTTTCCTTGGCCATTAAAAGGCCGGAAGCGATGGTCACTACTTCCAATAGTGGCCACTAAGGATTTGTCTTTGGCCACTACAAGGTCGAAGTGATGGTCCCTCGTGAAGGGGCTCCCAATGGGTGGACCATCATTGCCCCTAACAAAGGACAGCACAATTTACATCCATGCCTTGACCCCGGATTCGAACCAGGAACCTTCCTATCCAAAGGCCAACACCTAGACCACTAGACCGGTTGGTCGTCATTTTTTTGGAAAATCAATAATTAAAAAGTGACAAAAAAGTTATCTTACCAAAGTTTTCGTACACTTAAAAAAATCTTTACGTTTTGTAAATATTGTAATATTTTAGTAACTTAGTACTTAGTAGGATATCTCATAGCATATATCCAAAACATCTGTTAAACGTCTGGGAATAGAGTTCACTAGGTTTTTTTTATAATTTCTGCATCAATGGTCCTCCATTCTTCAATCATTACTGTTTTAGTTCGCTTTTGTCTTAAATGTCGTGTCTTCGTATTCTAACCACCAGTTCTCTCCAAATGTGTGCTCTTGGGTGACTTAGGTGGTGTTTTCAGAACTTATGGACAATTATACAGACACCAATGTTTAACGTTGAGAGTCTTGTGCTTAGGATCGTTATCTTGATACAAAACAAAGTTGTTTCAATTACCCAAATTTCGGGCAGATAATTTTAAATTGTCTTTTAAAATATTTAAATAAAGAGCATGATTCACTATCGAATCAATAAATACCAAATTACCTAGTCCTGATGCTGGCATGGACCGCCGCACTAAAACATCTCAACCGCCATGCCTTACTGTTACAACTAAGTACATAATTGATGAATTTATCTGAAAATGTTTCGGCGTACTATCACTTTTGTGACGTGTTCTTTCTATGCCTCCTTACATTTTCATTTTACAAAAAGAAAATGAGTCAATATTAAAAAACTTGTTAGGTTTTTTTCACACAAACAGAATTACATGAAAATTATATTAACCCATTAAAGGCGACTTTAAAAAAGTTTAAAAAATTAACTTTTTATCTTAAGACTTGTTTATTTAAATCAATTAAAGTATACATTAAATTTTTCAGATTTTTTCGAAAATAGTTTTCATGATTTTTCAACTGGCTAGTTTTATGACCAATCCTCTATAGTATGCACATAATTGTAAACGTATTACATACTCTACACATTGATAGAAAGATACAAATAACTTAAAAAGAACAATGAAAATTTTGATAACACATTAAAACAAACAATATGAAGGAATATTGACCAGTTCTAGATCCACATAGGTGGCGCCACCTTTTTCAGACACCAATATCAGTGACTTTGTATTTTTTCTCATATTATTACTCACTGTATTTAAGGAAGAAATTCAAATGAACAGTTTATCCAAGTAAGTAATCTGAAAAGCCAATTCAATATTCATATTTAATAACTATTATATAAAGCAATCCTAATTTTCTGAAAACGAGTATCACCTTTAACGTTCAAACATTTGCTGCACTCTTTGTTTTGATTGTGCTGTGAGATAAGTCTTTTGACACTCAGGATGTAGAAGAACCTGACATTTCTGGCATCTATAGACTGACCTTCCACCACAATTTTTGCATCGTCCAAACTGTTGGTCTGACTTGTAAAGCCAATGATATCCTGTCTATCCTATCTTTGTTGGTCGGATGCATTTATCTGCAGCACTAAAGATCATCCTGGACCTATGAGAGGTGTTCCCAATATTTCTTACAATATTTTTTTTGAGATGGGTAAAGTAGTGATTGTGTTAAAATGTGGTCTATCCGTTCATTGGTAAGGAAACGCTTCTGACTCTGTAATGGGAATTTTACACTTTCGTGACACAAATCCATGGCAGTTGGCTTGTACATGGGAGTAAAATTTTAGATTTTTGTTAAAGCTTCGTTTTTTTTCTTTTATTTTTTAGGTCTTCGCTCTCTTCATGGTCTAATTGACGACTGATTTCCCATGTGTTGGAGAGTACTCACCGCGGCAAGTGATCGAGATTTTTTTGCACCTCGTCATCACTTCTGTCGCAATCTTTGTCAGTCTCTGCATCAGCATCTTCTATCCCTCTCAATAGGGGGCTTTATAACCACATTATTATATTTGGCAGTTTTATGGCCACTATGTGATTCAGAATCATTGTCGAGAGCAAAGAACACAAATCTAATGCTACATATAGCGTGAGACTAAAAAAAAAAAAGGAGGGGGGGGGGGGACAAATGTTTAAAAAAAATAAATTAAATATTCACCTAAAATATTTTATTTTTAGATCGTAATTAAATTTTAACCCTGTTCAAGCTTTCAAATCAAAATAAATAATCAAATCGTCATTCGAACCTTCAAAGTAATAACTACCTACCGATAGTACCCAACTTCACACATACGACGACTGGCAAGATTACTAGCCAATCAACAATACGTCTACCTAACATCTATAAAATAAGTTTCTTTGGATTTTTTTAGTGTATTGATATAAACAATGGATTCCTGTCATTACAATAAAGCACAAAAAATAGATCAAAAACAGTAAAAAAAAAGGATTTTTTTGCCTCTTTAGCGATGATGGACGAGACAGCATTCGCGCCTGCAAGAAATTCTAGCTTTGAACCACGTTACACCGTTAAAGCTATCTCGGAAATACACAACTATTGCAGGATTTTGTTTGGTTGATTCTAACAAAGAAAAAAACACTGAGAGGAACCAGTCCTGCCATATATTGGCAAAGAAAAAAAATTAAAATGTCGAATGACAAACTTTCTTACCAACCACCGTTAATGGGTTTAAAAAATATTTAACTTTATTTTCGAATTCAATTCGCCTACAGCACTTATTCCACAAATTTTTAGAGTGTACGAATACTGTTGGGAGTCACTGTATGTTTACCATTCCGTACCGTAAATTAAATCGATTTTTAACCAATTTCTAGTATTATAAAAAAAAAGTGTTTGTTTGTTTGTTCGGGACCGAAAAAATCCTGACGATTCTGTGGAACTTACAGCAATCAGATTTGGCACACAGGTAGTCCAAATTATTTGCAATTTTTGGGCCGCGGCAAATTTTTAAATTCAATCTAAAATATTTTTAACTGAATTTAATAGTTTTATTCTCCATCGATTTTTCAAACGCGGATAACTTTTTCTACCCGTGTGACCTTGCAGTCAGGCTTTGGAACCATCCCGAATTTGTTTCATCCGCAGAACAAAGAAATATTTTTTTTTTCTTCCATTTCCGCTTTGATTTTGCGCGGACGAATAAATTTCCAGCCAGACGATAAATCTTTTAACTGAAGTCAGTTCTTTTTTCTATCTCCCAGACCTTTAAATATAGAGTAAAAATTTCAACGGATTTGAAATCTGCGGAAAATTTCAGTTAAGATTGATACCTAAATATATGATTTTCTTTAAAAAAATAACTGAATATATCTTCAACGGATTTGAAATCTGTGTCTAGTTCATTATAAGAATGAAATCTATACTTCTATCACACTGTAACTGGTTATAGCGGTCATGGCGTTTGTCTGCTACCCATTAGACCTTTGGTCTGAAACTCGGTTTGGGTGGAGTGGTAGCATACGAGACCAAGGCAATTTTTTGCCAAATGTGGTAACCTTCGATTTCTTAAGCAGTTTTAAGGCAACCCTATTCATAGTTTTCTGGAATTGAAGACGTTCTCTGATTGGAATTAAGACGTAATATGATTGGTTCAGATTTATATTTCATGGTAAACGATAAACGTTAACGACGCTTTTATCTCCACTTCGTTTTTTTTTTCGTTGTAATTCAATGCCCAGTTGTGTGACATCTTTTCTCCAACCTTTAATTTTGCTATTGCGTTTTACTGCGGATGTTTCTGACCTTCGTCCAGGAAATTAACAGGATTTACAATATAGCGGAGAAAACGAAATGTGTGTAAATTTCATTTTTCTCTACCTTTTCGCTAACCTATCTACCAAAAAAGTACTATCAAATCCATATATACGAAGGTTCACAGTGTAGATTTTGCTACATAGGCGCCGCCATCTTGATTTGGCGACAAAAAAAATGCTTCGGCTACAAGGTCTCGAGTGCTATCACTTCACCTCGGTTTGTAAGCCTGTGGATGTTGGTGATTGTTCCTGTTAGAAGTAAGGCTGCTGATCTGGGTATATCCCTTAAATTCCGGTCAGTTCGTCCCTTGTAGTACCAAGCCTAAGCGGTCAGTTAGGTGGGTATTAGAAACAGAAAAGTCTTTTAATCACGTGTGAATAGAGCCTATTGTTTCGTTCTCTTGAAGCATGACTTTTCGTGATTCAATAAAGTGGTCAATAGGCAAGCCAATAGTTCTAGGCAGTGACTTGGAAGATTTTAACCCTCTTGTGGCTGTTGCTTTGCAAGGTATCTTGTAGTTAGAAGAACTGACCTTGATATGGTGAAATAAAATCTTGATGACGAGATATCTCGTCTCTAGCAAAGACGTAAATTTTAGTTGAGGTGTTTGAAGACTAATTGTTTTTATATATAAAAATATTAAAAATTAAAAGCATTATCATAGCGCGTTTTTTTAGAGTTCAATGTGACAGTAAATTTTTCATCATTATACGAGTAACATTTGTGTCTCCTAAGAAATGTCAGTTAAGGCTTTTCTGGACGATGTTAGAATTCAAGAATTAATATAATCACCCCTTTCCTTACAACATCACCTCAAAAACAGGCATTCAAGAGGAATAATAATTCATGAATTAAACATAGACTCTAGTTTTTTTCAAAATTAACACCATTTTCGTAATTTAACCTACGTATAACCCTAAAAGTGGTTTCGAAGATATATTTCGTACAAAGGTCTGATCAATCACGCTAATGATATCTCGTCAAACAATACATTATAGATTTTTGATTATGACGAGATCAATATCTTGTAAGTGTTCTTCTAATGACGAGGTAATTCGTCTATCAAGATCTGGTCAATTTTGTCAAGAATAAGATACCAAATCGAGACGACAACCATGAGGGTTAAAGATTATTCTTTGACATCAAAAATAATCTTGATATTTTGCGTTTAATACTTCAGTCTCCTTTGTGGTCGGTAGATTGTTACGTTTAGCGTTAAAAGCCGGTTCGTGTCATCACACATTGCTTATCTGCTATTAACAACCTTCATTAAGACATTTTAAAATTATTATTGACTACCAAAAATAAATTTATTTTTTACTTATGGTATCTGTATGCCGTTAAAAAGTTGTTGTTTTTTTTTTACACAAATTTCGCATTTTTCATAGTATACCCCCAAAATTAGACTAGAACTATTTTGCTCTTCAGATCACTTCTACAATCTGGAGATATAAAAATTTTGAAAAGTATTTGCATTTACTATATATGACATGGAAGTTTACATTGTTTTTAGCTTTTTCTCGACATGCAGTTTTTGCTAAGCGTTACTTTCCGCAAAACACAATATCTCAGAATATATCAATTAAATTCTTTTGAAATTTTTTATACACGTACTGAAGATTATAAGTCAGGGTTTGAACTATTATTATGTTAAGAAAACTGCATTAAAAAAAATTAGCAATATACCAACCTGTATATACTATTTTGCATTTTACCCTTTTCTTGAGGTTTGACAGACTTTTAATTCGCACACAATTGTAGTTCAATACCCGAATAAAATGTTTTTAGAAGATAATTCACTTCACAAACGGAAAAATGTCAACTATATTTTCGAGCACAACGTTTAGCGTAATTGGTATTTTCGTCTGATTTTTAACACTTCTTACTCCATTTTTAAAAATAAGTTTAAACATAATATTTTCTGCCATATAATGCTTTTTCTAGTCGAAATCAATAGAAAATTTTTATAAAAAATCTACGCTCTGTGATAATTTTTTAAAAATTCGCATTTAGTGACTCGAGTTTATACAAAGTATCATCCGTAGCTTTTTAGTGGCTATATTATTAAGTGTGAACAAAAAACTGTTTTGTTTTCAATCAATAAATAACACCAACAGTTAGTAAATAAATTAAAAAGTTTCTATTTCAAAAGTTCTTAAAATAATTTTAAAAAATTATAAAATCTTGTAAGTCATTTTATAACATTTTAAAGAATTTTAGCCGTTTGCTATATTTGAAGTGTTTTAACTGTGGTCAGTAAAAAATCAACCTGGAAAAAAATAGAACATGTCATCTAGTTCCTTCTATTTTTTGTTATTTTTCGTTCAGGTATTTCAATCATTTCAAAAAATTATTTTCTGTTGTTTTTTTTCGTATTTTTTTTTGCATATTTTGCTTTTTTCATATTTAAGGCAATGTTTTGCTAAATTGGATTTTGTTCTGATTTGTAAACTTGGCATCTTTATTCTTGGACAGAAACAAAAGTTGTACTATCGCACTATAAGAACTAATAAGACACAGCGTAATTGCGAGAGAAATAAAGCTTATAATTTGACATGGTAAATTAGAAATATGCAGTTGAAAGTTTTCGTCAGCAAAATTCAAGCTTTCAGTAACACTTTCACCGATTTTATTTTTTAACAAAATATTGCACGTTTGTAACAAAGAATGTGTGTCGGAGTAAAATTCCAGTTTCATTCGTTTGTGTGGATACTTGGATTATTTCTGTGTTTGTAACATGCCACTCAAAACAACATTTCGCAGAAATGTTTACTGTCAATTTTGTTGTTGGGTCTTTAATTTTCCTTTTGGGTTATTAGTTAATTTTATTAGAGAGCATTTTTTAGGTCTAAAATCTGAGACATTTCTGAAATACTCACTTTGTAAGAGTTTGATTCGTGGCGCCATCTACATTCACTTTGTGGAAACACATTAAGTTCTTACATTATACTATACTTAATTAAGTATATGAAGTAATCGGATAGATGTAACTGCGATTCCATTATCGGCTACTTTATTATTCTTTTTCTTTTTTGATTTTTTCAATTTCAAAATTTCATAAAATGTATTTTTAAATCTTTAATGCTAAAAAAAACCCTTTGAATACTGCTATATATAGAGACGAAAGATTTAATAAGTATAAACAATACATTTCAAGTGTCACATTATGACTTTTCAGTACTTTTAATTAAGGTTTATACATGTTTTAATAATGTCCTGGGCAATTAGAAAAATTGTAAACCTATCAATGAGAAATTAAATATTAAGTTTTGAAAGCATAAAACATCTGACTTCCCTGGAGTCTGCAATTACTCGTGTTTCTTATGTTAATGACCAAGATTACACTGAACACCTGAAAATTATATTAGTAAACCTGTATTAAAAAAAAGTAGAAAACGTTTCAAATTACTTGTATAAGTGAAAAACCACGATCCTAAACACTGGAACGATGAGTATTTTATTTTATAATTATCCTCAGCTCATTATTATCGCTTTTCCTGAGAAACGAAGTCGAGCTAATGCATAATAAAATAAGCACTGAATTTCGTCGTCTCCATGAAAAAGCTAGTTAATGATTAAATTTATGAGCTTCCCACATACTTTATTTTACGTGGGGAGCAATAAATTTTGTAGCCGGCTGTTTCTAAAGAACATAAATGACTAATTAACACCTGTCTTCACTTTATATATACAGTAAAGAGTAATTTAGTGCTTCCTCAAGAATTTCATCTAGTTGCAAGAAGTGAATTCGCCTTTCCTACAATTGATCAACGGGTGGTTTTTAAAGTGATTTATTACACCCTAAATCTATCTAATACAACACAAATCTGTTTAAGGATCTTCAAGCCAAACTCGAGAGAGAGAATCTGTCCTTTATGTATTGTAGAATCTATATTACCCAGGATGAGTTACTTAATTTTGAAATACTCTACAAATTAAATGTTATAAATGCCATACACTTGGAATGAAAGTTCACACTTTTTACAGAGCTGACTACTTATTACCAGAAATACGTTATTCTAGGGTATATTGCCTTGGTGCAGGGTGCTTCTGCAATTGCCTATGACCATGAAAACTTTATCAGCACAACACCTCTACTAGAGGATAAGTAATTTCGTTTTCATATCACTCGCGCAATTCATATTTGGTGTTCATTTTCAACCAGTGTATTCTTAAATATTTACATATAATTTGTTTAAAAATTAAAGCGTTTCTTTTTCCTTTGAGTAAACTTGAATCTATCCATAATGCTAACTCTTTTACCCCAGAAAACACTGCATGTTTTAAAAATAGTCTACAAATTAAGTATTATAAATATATTTTAAAACATCTTCAGACAAAATGTGCTTAATAAATGAGACATTTCTTAGCCAAAGGAGCAAACTAGACCTTATAATTTATACAGTACCTATAACCCCAACAGTGTTGGTTTCTTATTTACTATAAATTCTTCTTTTTTCTAACTACATTTATACAATCTTTTATATGATTTGTTTAAAATCCCTGGAGGGATTATTTGACTAGGTATATCGTCCTTAGTCAAAATGACCAGATCTTGATGGACTACAGATCTTGTCATATCATAAAAAACTGACCAGATCATGAATTTACAGTCATAAAATCGGCAGTTTCTTGATTACGAGTGATCTCGTCATTTATAAAATTGGTGAGATTTTGATGGGCAAGATACATGGTGAAGACCACATGGAGTTTTTAATAATCGAGGCTTTTCTTTGCCCCATAAAAAAACTTGAACCTCTGTTCTATTCTACTGATTTATTGCCATAGAAAGTGTTTATTTTAAAACACTTCAGAGGCAAAGTGTTATAAATACATGAAATACATTTTATATTCTTGTTATAAAATTTCTTTAAGAATTGAGGCTTTTCGTTACTCCAGGAGTAAACTCGGGTGTATATGGGTGGAACTTTGAAGAAACTTCGACCTAAGCACAAATTCGTGTTCATAAGGTTCGTGTTATTGGGAGTTTATTGTATTGGGTCATCAGTTAAGTTCGCGTTTTCAAATCGAAGCTAGCTTTTTTATTATTACGAACTTTTCTGCTTACACTGCATAGTTATAGCATGTGTTGTGACATAATTTTTGTTTCACTGCAGTGCTAAGAAAGGAGAACCAAAAAGTTCATTTTCGGGCATAGTATGCTCTTTTATTTTAAGGAAGGAATAAATGCTAGTCTGCTTGTAAAATGTGTGCTGTATATGGACATAGTGTTGTTTCTGAGGCCACAGTTCGAAGGTGGTTTGTTAAATTTAATCGTAGAAATTTCAGCCTCGAAGATGATGCCCGCTCTGGATGACCATCCTCTGTCAATGAGGACCTATTAAAAGATGCTATAGCTGAAACTACACGTTACACAGTTCAGGAACTATCACGCAGTCTAAATATTCCAAAAAGTACAGTTCATGATCATCTCAAGAAGATTGTATATGCAAGCCGCTACGATGTATGGGTACCCCATACTTTATCACAGCAGAGACTGTCAAACAGCACTTCGATAACTTCTTTATAAATAAGACTAATGATTTATTTAAAAAAAGGAATTTTCCAGCTGCCAGAAAGAAGGCAAAAAGTCAAAGAACAAAATGGGGCTTATGTGAATAAAACTTTAACTCAATAAAACTTTCTTATGGTTTTGTACTGCTTCGTTGGTTATTTATCTTAGAAAAACGGGCAGAACATTCCGTATGACCCAATATTTATGCGAAGCAAAATATGCAGACTAGCATCGAGTGATATTCAAATTTGAAAAATATCACTATATTGATATTTAACTATGATATAAAATATTTACAGGAAATGTTGAAAGAAAAATATTTAAACACATATAAGTTAGGATGTAATTTTTTAAAAACAAATTTTAAGGCCTACCTCTATCATTATCATTATAATATTTTCCAAACCGCTTGTCTATGTGTCTCTTTTTATAGCGCATACTCATGATCTATCGTCTAATGAAAAGCGATGGTTGGCCAACCAAAAATTTACAAATTTTTGTTCGGTTGAAAGTGTTCTATAGGTGGTCCATTTGCAATTTATTAACATTTGAAATCAATAAAGATGATCTCAAATCTTTTACACTATGTTATTCATCATACTAAACCCGCGCTCGCATCGGCCGTGGAACATGGTAATATTTCAATTGTTCTTAAAAGTAGTTTTATTTTTTTGGAACAACTTGGGCGTTTTCAATGGTTTCTCAAACCCTCAATCGTACACATTTCATCTATGACAAAACGTCAACAGATCCTTTTTACCTCCATTTCTCCATGGCGAATTTCCTCTGTATTTATATTTCCTGGATCAAGCATGGATTTATCCTTCCAGAAGTTGACAATTTTCTTCATTAACATCAGAACAAAGTCTGTATTTTTCTCATTCTATCGACAATACTTTGAATGAATTGCTTTTGATAATTAGGTACGATTTTTGAATTATGTACCAAGGTGATATCTTGAAATAAAAACTTTTCTTTTCCTTCTACAGCTATTTGCGTTTCACGTCATGTTTCGCGTGTTGCTTTCTAGGAAAAGCAAAGCGTGTACGTAGTTTTTAAGAAAAAGCAGAGGGTATACGGCGTATACCGCCGGATACCCTTCACTACAGCCCTGGTCATACCAGAAGACCTGACCCAATTGCTGATGGGTTCAATCTCTGCTTTTGGTAAAAACTGTCGTTGTTTCAGAGCATTATGCGGTGTTATCAATGGTTTTCGAATAGAAGCTCTTTCATGAATGTACACAGAACGCAGTTCCCGTTGGATAGTTTTGGTTGATACAGGGTCTTGAAGATGGATGTTGACCTAAGAGGTTATCTTGAACACAGTCGTTCCTTGCTTTCGAGTCGTTTCCTTCAACACACTTTCTATCCTTGTTAACGAGCTTTGATTTTTCGCCCACTTTTCTGTTTCGAAGATAATATTTTAAAGCGTTTTGTGTAGGCTGTAATAACAGTTGACATAGTGCTCACCTTAACGCCTTAAAAGTTGGCTGTTTTCGTCACTATGGTTCAAGTGAGGCGCGCACCAATGATCAAGCCACTTAGGAAATCTTTGAGATCGGACAAACAGTGTTTGACTTCCATAAGAATATTTGCATGCAACACGTACAACTACTGATGATGGACTAATACTTCAACCGTCACAGACCTTAGATGTAAGACTTCTTTGCTAGGTCGTTTGACTGAACGGCAAGGACGAATTATTATTTTATATAGGCATTCATATAATTGTGAACACAACCTGTATTTCAAAAAGGAACATCATGATATATTTTAAGTATTTAAGCACTTGCCTCACTTAAATGACTCCGAACTTATTATAGAACTTTTAGAAATGTATATAATTTAGGTTTTTATATAGTCGATACCATGTTAAACTATAGAATGTGAAGATGGTTTTCAGGAAAGCTACAAAGGCTTTAATTAGGAATTAAAAATCTGCAATGAAATAAAAAATTGTTATCAATGTTTCCGTGCATTCTTGAATTCGTGTTAAGACTAATAACGTAATTTTCAATCAGTAACTCTAATTAAAAATCAGTTCTCAAAAATATAAGTAACAAGCAAAATTTTTTAAATTTTTTTTTTTTTTTTGTTCAGCCGTAAGAAATAAGACATTTGGTTTTAATGTGTCTTACAATTTCAAAAAATATGTCTTAGTGCGTCCCCGAAAACCTTAGCACTCATTTTTTTTATTTTACACAAGATGTAATCGAACCAAGATTTAAATGAACTGTTATGCAATTTCAGAACTATACTATTAATTTCTAAAATAATAGCTTTATTTGTGTCACCAGTTTTAATTTTTACAAGTAGAATATAGAGAATAACAACCAAAAATTGCTTTTTTCTTTAAAACGGCCATGTATAGTCCTCTGCCTAAAATTAAAAACTTTAAACCGTTGTGGTCGTTAAAAAGTTTTATGGCTTTCCCGACAGATGGCAGTGCTAGAGCAGCGTTTTCTTTAACTCGAAATAAGTTGGTAAGACAATTTTGGAAAGTTTTTAACTTTTTTTGCACGGATATATATATATTGGTCATGTGAAATCTTTATGAGGAGTTGGTTTTGGATTTGTTTCTCTATGTTCATTTTTGCTACACGAAGTCTAATTAAACCAAAATACGAGGAGAGAAAATATTTTCGATATGTGAAATGAGAGGGAAAATGTTTAGTGTCATTATTTTAAACGAAAACAACTCTCGTATACAGTATCAAATATATTTTATACTTCTTAAGAATACATACAATATCAAATACTAAGATTTAAAATCTCAATTTCAAAAGAAATATAATTAATTTCTAAAGTCTTGAATTACGTTGTATTTGACTTTAAGATTAGTTATCTGTATAAATAAATTGAAATAAAAGTTTAGAAACGTTTAAATTTGCATTTTAAATTTATTGTTTTACAACGATCATGAACGAAGCCTTTTAAAGATCTGCGAATAGTTTTTAAGAAATTAATTAAACGAGATGTGTGTTAATGTTGGTAATTAATGGTAATTAATCAAAGTCGCACTGTAGCAACACTTAGGATAATAGAGGTGTTTATAAATTGCTACTCGGAAGAATATAAATTTTTTTTTTATGAAAATGATATGATCAAATACAATAAGGACACAGATATTAAATTATATTCACTTTTTTTAAAGCTTCCCCCTTTTAAAATTGCAATTTAAATTATCAATTAAAATTGTAACTATACATAGTTTTGTGAAGAACATTTAAAATGTATAATAACCTCTGAAATCAGGTACAATAAAGTATTCGCCACCTACCTTAACGGAAAAACTATGAAGCAAAAACTGGTTAACACTGTCTCTCTCATAGATTTTGTCATTTTTTCATATAGCTTAGATCTTTTCTTACTTTATTTCAGACCTTTGCCTTTTTCTTACACCACTAGTCTTTCCGGCATTGTTTGCACCAGATATTTGGCCAAAAACTGGAACCGATTTCATTTTACTCTTGTTTGAAGATGTATTTTCAATAGGTTTCGCTATTTTACGACATTTTTATTTAGAGATTTCTTCAGCTTCCCATAAAAGTAATACTATACAGATCTTTAAAATGAGGTCAGATTTGAAGACATTTCGATCTTTTTCTACCCAACGCACCTTTACATTCAAAGTACTAAAACGTTATAACGCTAAAGTAACCGAATTTTGAAGGATTATCTATGTTAGATTTAGTTTTGTCCCTCTATGGTTATTTCTATTAATACGAGGGTTACTTAGACCGAACCTGGGTTGCAAAATGTGAGGTTAACCCATGCATGCTAAATTACACCCTGTTTGATTTATCAAATTGAGTCACTTAAGTAATTAAATAATCAACAAGCACGCATTGCGTTATTTTAATACAATATAAACGTGAGCACCCGCACAAGCGTGTTCTTAAATTAAATATTCAATTAACAATTTGGTTGATTGGTTTGTAAAACTTTTAATGCAAACTTTGCTTTTGTATTGCAAACTCGTGAAAAACTCCCTTGATTTTTAAAATGAATCTCAACAACATTGCATGTGTGGAACCTAAATACCCTTTCAACGTGGAACCATAATCGCCTACTCTTCCTTGGAGATACATCTTCAAAGGATATTTCACTACGACAAATTTGTTCAACCACAGTTTTATTCACAAAAATGTTATAGCAACAGCCTATCCACATAAAAGACATGATACATTGAACATTTTTGCATTATAGCAGATTTCAAGACATTTTTTTTCTGTAAGAAATATTTTCACAAATAATAAAAAAAAATTTCATAAACTTTCATCTAAGCTTAAATATCTAATTTGGTAAGAAATAGTGCAGGACGTACCCATGCATGAGCACCCCCTTTTCGATTTATCAAACTGGGACATGAAAGTGTAGGTAACATTGGGTTATTTTAATTTAAAATCAACCTGAACAAACACACGTTTTATAATTTATTATTCAATATAAATTTGGGTTGGTTGTTTAGCCAAACATCTAATGGTATGGTATAATATGGTATTTAAATTTACGCCTCGCTGGAGCAACACAACGGGCTATTGGCGATGGTCCAAGATAAAACCAGAAGAATGCAACGAGTGTAATGTAATAATAAATTCCAATAAATATTAGGGAGGTGAATCGGAAATTCACCTACATCGTGGAACCAAGGCCGTGTTAGCCCAGTTCGAAGGGCAATGGATTAGCAGCCGGAGGATTGTGAGTTTTAAACTCGGTCCAGCCAAAGACAGACGTGTACACGAGGGATGGTGTACGTTAAATCTGTCGTGATATCAAATGTCCTCTCATTGGCTTGGAGTAGAAGTTCCGAGAGTGGAGTGCCAATTTATCTGTTGACCTCGTCATGTGACCGTGGTTCAAAATTACGAGTCATCGTCCTTGTATGTTTTTCCACTTAAGGATTGACCAAAGACCTTCACCAATAGCCCGTTGTGTTGTTCCATAAACAAAGTCAATTTCCAACCTACCTTAACGTGGAACCAATACTCTTATTTGAAGATGGATGTTTCACTGTTTTGGATAATTCTTATTTTATGACTTCTTCAACATCCTACATAAAAGTGAGGTTCAAAATTACGACTTGTTGTACTTCGATCTTTAACTTCGAAATTTATGCCGGGCCATTGACATTACTTCGTTGTGTTGCTCCAGTTCGACGTTAAATAACTACCTACCAACCCAAATAAAAGGAGTGATACCTTACATTTTTTAAAAGATGCTATATTTCATGATACTTTAACTTTTTCTGTCAATAAATCTTTTCAAAGTTCTAAACTGTTATAATGTTTCAGAAAATTTAAATTTAAAAGCTGATCTGGGTAAGAAAAAGTACAAGACCGGCCCATACATGAGTACCCTATTTCTGATTTATCAAACTGAAGCATGAAAAGAGCAACGTCGGGTTACTTTAACTTAAAATCAACCTGAACACACACGGGCTTTTAAATTAAATATTCAAAGAACAATTTGCGTTGATTGGTTAGCCAAGCTTCTAATGGAGACTCAGCTTTAGTATTAAAAACTCGTGAAAAACTCCCCGAGAATTATAATGAATCCCAGTTAATATTAGATGTGAATTGGGATTCCTTCAACGTGGTGTCTTATTAAGTGATAAACAAAGTAACAGGGCATGTAAGCAGCTTTGACTCAAATTGATATTCAGACCATGCAAGAAGCGTAGCTAGCTCCCGTCACGATACACTTCATCTGTGCGAAGTTTGGAGGAATTTGTTTTTAAGTATGAAAAATGGCTATCCGCAGCCTTAAGCTGCAATCATATACTTCGTCCTATCTGCTTAATGGCTGATATTTAATCACGCGATTTTTCTCACGGGGAGCTCCCGTACATCACATGATTCGATGCATTTAAAATCGCGCCGTGTAACTAACTCACCGCTTGTCGCGGGTTTAACTTTTTAGAAAACGAATGGAGCTGAATCCGCGTTTCCGACTCGAAAGTAAATTAATTTTTCAGTCGGAGTATTTCCTGAGGTGAACATTTCCTGGAGCATTTTTATTTCGATGGAAATGTCTTTCAAGGAAAACATATCTCATTAGCTTTATTTTAAGTGTCTAATGTACAGTCGTTTTTAACATTTTGTCCACGGCTTCCTTTGCTCTACTTGAATTTCAGCGTCTTTATTGAGGAAGGTATGTAGTTGACGGTTGTCTTACTGGTAACACGGTTGTGCATAAAAATCAGCACCGACACCATTCCTGCAGATTCTTTTACAAAATGTTGTTGTTGTCGTGCGGGCCATATATGGCCCAATTGGGGGTGCCATTGCCTCGAAGGGTTGGACTTCTTCATACATGACACATCCGTTTTACAGGAAGGTCCCTTTCACACATCCATTCACTCACACATATCGTAATTTAGATTCCAATCAGAGGCCGATAACCCCCTGATCAGGTACCCCCAGAGGTATTGATTTGGTATGGGAACATGGGGGACTTTGTGACCACTACCTATTTACCGTGCCCCAGCCACCATTAGCGAACACGACGGTCTTTAGCCAGGTCTAAGCGCCAATCTCGCAACCATCAGAATTGCAGGTTCTGCTGAGGACAAAATCAACAACCCTTCCGATGCGAGCCCGACGCTCTACTGACTGAGCTACCTCGGCTCTTTTTACAAAATGACCTCCAGAATTCAAATATGACCCCTGTTTTCCCCCATCACCCACCGTTTTCTGGGGACGCAGCCCTATGTTTATCACTTTTAGATCGAATTTTTTTTTCTTTGCAGAACAGTGTAATTATTATTTAATTAATATCGTACTAGAGCAAAAAAAAGAAACGGGCTATAGACGACGGTCCAGGATCAATCCTCTAAGGGAAAGATCCGAGGACAACACCACGTAATTTTGAATCATGGTCAGATGACGAGACGTCTTACTGGAGTAAGCTTTGAGGAAAAGTATAGTGAACAATGCTAGAACCTTTTTATGTGCTCAGGATCATGTGACCAAAACTAGTAGTAAAGTGACCATTAGAATGTTTTTTTCTGCTGAGTGGAACCTACCACTCATCAACTGATTGGTCAATTAATAGATTATATAATAGTAATAGACTTGGCCATTTCTTAACTCTTGTTGCCGCTTTATATAAGTGCGGATTCACACATTTACTCTCTCACATAACCAAATGAAGTGATAAGGTACCAAATCGACCAAACAAGTCAATTTTCCACAGAACAGTCATGTGACTACTAGTCGACATGGTGGTCCCGCACCTTTTGAAGCTCCTTTCAATAGGAGTGCTCGGTCTACTTATGTTTCACGTCTATGGGAGCAACACAAAGAGAAATTGGAGATAGTCTGGGATAAATTAAGGGTAAAATACGGATATTTTTTTCTTTACGGGATAAATTGCGGTAAGGATCCTAGAACACTTCGTAATTTTGAACCACGGTCAGATGACGATGTCAAGATCTGAACTGGCACCGCACATTCCACTTCCTTTGACTGGACCTAGTTCAAACTCGCAACCCTGAGATTTCTAATCCGTTGCTCTTCCAACGGGGTTACCACGGCGCATTTTCATTTTGGTGAAGGTAGTTAATTTTCGTCAAGCTGGATAAGGCTATTGGTGAAGGTTCGAGAACATTCCCGAAAGGAACAAACCAAGGATAAAACCAAGTAATTTTGAATTGAGGTAAGATAACAACATTAACACCTGAGGTGGCACTCCACTATCCAAACTTCCACACGACAGTAATGTGAGGACATTTAGGCCACGAGAGTTAACGTGCACCATTCCAGTGTACTCGATGGTCTATTGCTGAACCTAGTTTCTCAGAAAACAGAAACAATAATATGCATCTCTTTTTAATGCGTTAAATTATTTTGGGAGTACCTTTACATTTTCAAATATTTAAAAGATGTGTTTCAAGATTATTAAAAAAATTATTTGAATATTTCAGATCTTTTTTAAAAATAAATATTGCTACTTGCGATCTGCATACAGGTTAATGCATAGGGACTAGAATAATTCTCGCTATGTCTAGTGTCATTTCTTCCACAGAAGCGTAAACTGACTAGTTTAGCAGCCTCTATTATTTTAGTCTGATGATGGTAGAAGCTTTGTCCCAACGAAGAAGTTATCGACCGGTTTCATTTTTTAAATCTGTATTAGACATTTTTGTTTTACCTTTATTAGTCTTTCCTGATCTTTTAGTCTATAGCCAGTCAATTCAAATTGTCCACATTTTATTGCAAATGATTCGTTTTATTTTACCAGTACTCTGCTTTTATCTTTATATCGATTCTGGTTTCGTGATAATTTTAGAGTTGTTACGAGTAAGTTTGGTGCAAACAACGTTTCACAGACTTTTTAAAAGCAATTGCATGCTATTTCTATATTTACAACAAATGTTTAAATTTTGTATAACACCAAAAAAGCTACAAATCAGTTTAGGATATAATTGCGTTATAAGCAATTTTTGATATTACAAATGTAGTACTGCCTCATAAATATAGATCCCAATGAGAATAATAATTGTCTTACACTTATTCTTAGAAAATAGCATAGTATTATCAATCATTTGAAATATTAAAAATATATGAATGATCACATATTCCATTCATTAAAAATTTCTAAGTAAGTTTACTAGACACCAATAAAGGTTACGAATTTCAATCTTAATCGTAAAAATTGTAATGTACATATTATGTCCATAGCAACATAAAAAGTTTCAATGTTATATAGTACCTAAAATCCGGCATATCATTTTAGGACATTACCAGAGTTATAGGATGTTTCATATTGCTAATATTTAAATGCCGCATAAATAAAGATCAAAATTGGCAGCTTGAAACACAATTACTGTGCATTTTATTCTCAAAAAATAGTAGGGTATTATCAATAATATGCAATATAAAAAATACGGATATGACTACAGTAAATTTATTAAAGCCTTTTTATTTATTTTATAGAGACCAATAGAGATAACGAATTTTAATGATTACAGTTATAATATACAAATTATGTACAAATGAACATATTAAGATAAAAAGTATAGATAATATGTATCAAAAGTGTGTGCTGGAAATCTTTTCTGGATATTACCAGAGTTATTAGCTGTACTGATTCATAAATATAGATAATTATTGGAAACTTAACAAAACATAATTTATGTGTATTTTACTCTCAGAAAATAGTATATTATTATCAATAATTTGAAATATTAAAAACAATAAGGATAACAATAATCCATTCATCAAAAATATTGACATCACTTGTCCATTAAGGACCAATACAAATTGAGAATTTCATGCTTCATGGTTATAATTATATGTAACTCTATCCATATGAATATAGTAATCATGAATAGATTACATTAGTATTAATCATTAATTTAATTATAGGCATTGAAAAGTCTCTCAAACTCGCAATATGAAATTATCAATATAAATATCTCTTTCAACTTAGGAGGATTTAATCATCTAACAAGATAATAATTTCCGAACATTTCAATTAGGAGTGTTTATGAATAGAATTCTTGAAATTCATGCTTTATGCCGTGAATGGAGTGAAGATAATCAGTGAATGTCAGGCTAGTTTGGACACTCGAGCTTCTTAAAATATGACAGGTCCAAAAATGAACTCCGAGATTGTATTATCAGCAGATATTTATTTGCGGACCAAATACAGTATAGTAAACTCCCGATTATCCGCTTAGCGGCTTATCCGCGTTCACATTGTGACAAAATATTGTTGAAAAATCTTCAATCTGAAATTAAAAAAAAGGTGTTTTAACACAAAAACAAAAACAATTAACTGATTTTTTTTTGTGAATAAGTAAATATATAAACAAAATTTTATAAAGTACAAACATCTACTGTTTGTTAATTCATAATTATATGTATAGGCACATTACTGCAAATAAAAATTGTTCACAAACATTTTGTGTTGATGTGTGCCTGTTTAGCCATTCTGCTGATTATCCACAATTGCCGCGCCACTCAATTCTGCAGATTATCGAGAGTTTACTGTACTTTATTGGAACTACAACACTACGTTTCAGCATAGTTTCTGCTGACATTAACCCTCCTGGTTAAACACCTGACATTAACCATTCTGTATAGGGGTCAGATTTTGGTGCAAAAACATGTTACAAACTGTCACCAGTTCTTAGCACGAAATAATTTGCTTTCCATACTCGTATTGACCGTTTTATCTCCACTTAGAAAAGCTGATCAGATCTTGATGAACGAGATATCTCGACGAAACTACTTGCCGAGTTAATGTACAGGTAATTCAAAGCCTCTCCTATAAATTTTAAAGGAAGGCTATGAACACAAGTTAACCCTCCAAGTGGTTTCGACGAGATATCTCATCTAGCAAGATCTGATCAATTTTGCTAATGGCGAATTATCGCGGCAACAAGATAATGCCAAATTTTTTAATGATGACTAGATCAAGATCTGGTTAGGTTTCTTCCAATGGCGAAATATCTTGTTTATCGATATCTGATCAATTTTGCTATTGACCTGATACTTCATCGAGACAACCACCAGAAGGGTTAAACAGTATTCACATAGGGATGTACGAGGTGTAACCGGAAAGTATCCTGCTATTGCTATTATAAGGATGATGGTTTGTGCGACATTCATGTAACTCGGTAACAAAATTTAAGTGATATTGATCAGCATGCGTGAAATGTTTCAAACCCTATGGACTAATATGTTGTATTCTAGATGCTCTTGAGATAGCGAATGATCTGTGAGACCGTTGAATTTGCAATGACTAGGAGAGTAGAAAAGTGAATTTGCACCAGATTTTGTGTTAAAGTTGGAAATATACCTACAGAAGCTAATCAGACGATTAATAAGTCTTCTAAATGGAAGACAACTAATTCTTTCCTTCCTACGAAGGAATCGGATCAATGTCGAGAGTATATTAACCCACCAAGTGATTTTGGAGAGATATCTCATCCATCAAAATCTGTCCAGATTTGCTAATGACGAAATACATCGTCATCAAGATACTGACGATTCTTTTATGATGATGAGGTCAAGATATGGTCAGTTTTAGAATACTTTAAAAGCTTACTTTAAAAAGAAAAGCTTACTTTAAAAAGAGAAGCTTACTTTAAAAAGAGAAGCTTACTTTAAAAAGAGAAACTTACTTTAAAAAGAGAAGCTAACTTTAAAAAGAGAAGCTTACTTTAAAAAGAGAAGCTTACTTTAAAAAGAGAAGCTAACTTTAAAAAGAGAAACTTACTTTAAAAAGAGAAGCTTACTTTAAAAAGAGAAGCTTACTTTAAACGGAGTTAAAGGCAAATTTGCACATGCCCGTGTCTCACAGGGGCGATCTTGTATCTCGCGTTATTGTATTTCTAATGCCCGCCTGAGATCCGTTCTAGTAAAAATAGGTAGGCTGGATAATAATTAAAATTATTGACCATAGATGACACCACTATGCAGCATGTTTTGTGTAAACCACGTGGTGCATTTTGATGATTAAAATTTTTTGTTAGGAATTATTTGTTGTAAAGCAGTTGTTTGATCTGGAAAAGGTAATATATCCATTTTTATTGCGTTAAATATCATAAAAATAAACAGTTAACCATAAATAAATTTTTACTAAGTGTTTTTGTAACTTCTTTAGAAAAAGTTATCTGATAATGAGCGACTCTGACAATTTTGAATATGTCAATTTATGAGAAAGTTTCAGCGATGGTATATCATACCAAACTGAATTTTTAACCATTCTTATGCTTGTAAATATGACAATTTGATTTAATTTGATTAAAATATTTTGAAATTCAAAATAAACATGTAATTAAATCATTTACACTTTGTTTGTATAACAATTTTTTTGTATAACCTTTACCTCCCGCGTCACCCCCACAACTTAAATTGCAAAAAAATAACTTACACTATACCTATCTATTCATTTTCTGTCAAAAAAAAAAAAAAAAAATCGATAATTTTTACCAGTTATTCCGAAAAAAACTCTTGGTTTAAGGGGTTAAATATGTATTAACAAAAACTACATCCTGCGAAGAATCACTAAACGTAATTTAAAAATTTAGTTAATCAATCTTGTGTAAATATACGGATTGTTTTGAAACCACTAGAGTGATAATGCTAGCAAAAAGCACTGAATAACCCAGAAGTGGAATACATGAGACCCATTGAGATACCTTTGAACACTGCAAAGAAAATATGAATTGTCTGCATAGTGAAAGTATTCCCAAGTGAGGTATTGTAAAAGAAACTAGTAAAATGAATACTGCAGAATTTGTTTTAAATATTGAACCTGGAACAGTAATGAGGACAAATACCAGTGTTGATAAGCATTGTCGGAACTTTCTCCTAAGCAATAAATTTGTTATACTTATTTGGTCATTATTTTAAACATATTTTCAGCAACAAAACTTATTGTCCTTATGTATTTTTGAACTCGAGCATGAAAAGTGAAATCACATTGGAAAAACTACTGAGGGATTTACAAATTCGGTTAGGAAGGAAATTTTTCCGTACTTCAAATATTAAAAAAATATATTACATATCTAGTGAATGACATAATTTATAGAAATAAACACACATTTAGATACCAAAAATATTTATCCGCTTTATAGATCAAAGATTTTCAAGTTTCCATGTTTCTGGGAGTTTATTAAATATCATGATTAACATTCCTGCGTTTGTTTGCGAACGAACATTAAATGATTATATTGGCAAATTCTGTGTTGTTGTGGATGGTATGTTATGCGCATAATATATAATTTGTATGGTTAAGAGAATGTTTTTAATATATCCTTATCTCTGAACGTTTATTAAAAATCTCGCCTTATGTATAATTCTTTTATATGAGTCTTTTTCGTTCACACAGACACAATGATTTAACTGAAAAATTATAAAACGTTCCGTACAGTACTTTATGCTCATTCAGGATATTTTTTAAAAATAAGGATATTTCCACGTTTCTGTATATCTAAAGATTAATTATTAATATAGTCTTAATCATCATCTCTGTGTATTTGTCTTTTTCTCTTACCAGGAACATAAATTATTGAGCTAAAATTTTTTTGTGGTGTAGTACTGTTAAAAATATATTTTACTGGGTGGGTAAGTATATTTCAAAAAAGTTTGATAGTTTTTGGTTTTTTATTGAAAATAGCAGTCTAGTCGTGGTTTATTTCAGTGTCTTTTTTCTTTAGCCTCGAGTGTAAACGATTCAACTGTAATCATTATTATGTTTGGTATGGTAAATTATACACATTTAAAATATTTTTTATGCGTAGGTATATTTTAAAAAGCTTTCTAATATTTGTTTTTTTAAAAGTAAGCATCCCAACTCTTGCTCATTTCAGTTTATTTGTTTGCCACGACCATAAAATGATTCAACTAGTGGCCGATATGGTATTTCGTATAGTATTTTATTCATATTTATATTTAATTTGCATGAGTAAGAATATTTTCCAAGTAATATTCTATCTAGCATTTTATTAAATGAATTAAGCTAAGCATGATTCATTTACGTGTCTTTGTCTTCATCATTTGCCACTAACATAAATGATTCGTGGCAATCACTGGTGTTTCGAGTGGTATTTTATAAGTATCGGTGGAAAATTTAAACTCTATAAAATTTCTAAATATACATAAGCGAATTACTGCAAATTTTAAAATCAACCCTTTGGGTTTTTCACAAAGTTACCAGATGGACAATACATCACCCCACATATCAATGACCAATCCAATCCTCCAAGTGAATCAAGATCTGAGCAATTTTGCTAATGACGACATACCTCGCCATCAAGATTTTGCCTACATTCTTATGATAACGAGATCAAAATCTGGTCAGTTTTCTTCTAATGATCGTGATCGTGTTATCTTCTAATTACAAGATACCTCGTAAGTTTTGATAATGACGAGTTACCTCGTCGAGACAGCTACCAGGATGATTAAATGCATTTCAAAATGCATCGAAATGAAAAAAATTTAATTTGCGTTTGATATAAAAACATTCATTGATGAATAATTTACCCATGATACCCTTGGGTACGTGTTCACGGGTAACTTCTTATGATAAAAATAATTTTCATTCTACTTGAAGATATTTCTTCATTATTCAACACATTTCTTTTCTTTTAATGCCCGATTAATTATTATTGATTTGTAACAAAACGCTCTTATTTTTAGCCTTCAATGAATTTCCAGATCCCCACGTGTATCGAAAATTCTTCTAAAGTATTTTCATCCCCGTATCAAAACCCCGCAGAATGATAAATGCTACAGTGCTTAATATCTCTCTTTATTTGAGGGGGGAATGCTATGGGGAGATATTTGCAGAAATCGTAACGATACTTTGGGGGAATATGCGAAAGCAAAAGTGCTGACAAAATCCTAATTTCAATCTAGATGAAGAATATCCTTCCTTCGCATTGAAATGGCAAAATCCAATGCGTTTATCTGTAGTGTGGTCTCTTTCTGAATGAAGTTCACAGTGGAACCACCTTCAATTTCACTCCAAATATAATTACTTGTTCATTTTCTTCTGCGTTTCTCAATATAGGTGATTCTAATCTTATCTGGAGTGTTGGTAAATTCAATGAAATGATTTACATGACAACGCTATGCATACCCATTTACGTGTTTGATATAGCCATTTGATTGCGTTACCTAATAGTTGCCATTGAAGCTATTCAATTGTGTTTTTACTCTCCACTTTTTGTTAGATTAAATTGGAATGAAATGAACATGGCTGACACGATGTGTACTTAAGTAACCTAAGACATCATTTTTAATAGTAAATTTAAGTTGATGTTCTGAAAAATAAGTATTCCCTTCTCGATACGTATTCACTCCTTTAGAACATACAATGGTATAGCGAATCCATGTGTAATTGTACTTCATGTAATCCTGACCCTTTGTTATCCTGACCATAGTCTGGAAAATTTTCAACAATGCAAACTTGGAATACATTTAAAGGTGCCAAAATGCTCCTCTAATGGCGCTTTGTATACTCGAAGTTGGCTGTCAATACCCGATTAAATTGAATCGAATTCAATTCGATTCACAATTTATGTGATTGCAAAGCTTTTCTTCTATAGTTTGTCGAAATGGTTTTAAGGTACTAGACTAACCTTACAGGTAAATCCATCAGAACAGACGTTCTCAATTATATTTGTGTATTTCTCCATTTATCTCTTGAGACATCTCTACAAATATTGAATAAAGGATTTTGAAAGTACAACACAAAACTTACCGCCAGGTATGAAAGCGTTTATGAAGATGCTTAGTATGCCATAGTTTTCCTAGTCTGAGTTGATAACGAAATAAAGCTTAGTATTATCAGGATAGGTATACGCGTAATACAGCTTTGGAATATGATTTATGTATGAATAGGGAACTGCAGGCAGATAAATAAATTTTAAATCGTTTTCACTTGATGGCTTATGAATTTGGCCTTACAATTCTTGTGCTTTGCAATGCGTGGGATCCAGTTCACATTAAACGCGTTGTTTTATAAAATTATTGCATCGAGATCATTCCGAGATGTTGATTTGGGGTGCACTTGCAAGTAAGCATGAAACATTGGTGTACAACGTAAAATAAAAATGTTCAACAAAAATAGTAAATCTAACTGTGTTGAAAGTGACGTTTTAGATATTATGTATATTAACTGAACTAATTATGATACGCATTTGTTTCGATAACGGATAAATATGAAGATTTGTGCGTGACCTTAAATTTCATTTATGGTAGTCTGAGACTCAAAACATGATAAAGAAGTCCAATTTTTATTTGTTATCTAAAAATATGCCGGCCAACCGGTATAGTGGTTAAGGTGTTAGCCTCTAGATCGGAAGGTTCCCGGTTCGAATCCGGGTTCGGGCATGGTTGTTTGTAAGCTTATACCAGCTTAGGTGTTGCTTCGTCATCTGAGCATGGTTCAAAATTACGATGTAATTGTTAGGGGCTATGATGGCCCTCCCGCTGGGTGCTCCTTCACAAGTGGCCATCACTTCCGGCCTTGTATTGGCCAATGACTTCGGTCAAAATGAGCCCGCCATTAGAAAAAAAAATCTAAAAATATAAGATAGATATTTTTGTATAACACCTAAATTTTGTTTCTACTATCTAGAATTGGAAATAGTCAACTTTTAATAACATGAAAGCTGCAAATCAAACGAGCCATCATAATTTTAAACCCTCTTTTTCTCCTTTTGTGTTAAATGGGATTTCAATAGTGAAAAATTGATAAAACTTAAAGAGTAAATGTCATAAATGAATGACATTTTCTACAATTACTTTATTACTTTTATATATATATATATATATATATATATATATATATATATATATATATATATATATATATATATATATATATATATATATATATATATATATATATAATTTTTCGAACTTTGTATAATATGTGTTTTATGTAGTTTTTGAACAAAATATTAAAAAAAAAATGTCTTACTTGTTTTGACAAAAAATGACGAAGACAGTTTATTGTATGAACGTTTAGGAGTTAAGTAATGCAAAAATGAAGTGATTTGTTGTGTAATAGTTTAAAATATATCAATTTTGCCCAACGTCAAAATTTTTCAATTAAAAAAACTTTAAGTTTTGAAAATGTAAAATAGTTATTATAATTGCAAAATACAATGTATACTTACAGAAAAAATTTCAGAACTAAACTTTAAAATTAATGTTTTTAGAATTTTGAGTCCCGGACCCCCTTAAATTATCAACAATTTTTTATTGAAAGAGATTTATTTCAAACACCAGTTTTTTGAGAAATGCAACTTGTTGAGGGGGGAGCCCCATTTGGTCATGTGTCCAATACTCAATACCTTACACTCATGTATACTTATATTGTTCTTGTATAGACCTATCAGAAGACTTCTCTGTTACAAATAAAATGAAGGGGTTTCAAACTTTTAAAACAATGATTTCAGGCTGGATATTACAGTACAAGAACTATTTATTTTAAGGGAACATTTAATGTTTTGAGGAAATACTTGTTGAGGAGTATATGGGTACATGAGTCCAGAACTCAATGTCTTACTCATTTAAATACATACATTTCTTCGGTTTTTCATGTACACCTGTTAAACAAATCTTATAAATAGAATGAACGTTTTCCATTTTTAAATTTGGATTTCAGATTACATAAAATAGCTTTTAATTTTTCGATGTATTTTTACCATCCAAATGTTTCGACGAAATATCTAATCCAGGATCTGGTCAATTTTGGCTAGGAATATATATCTCATGAGACAAAACTGCCCAATTACCGCATGGGGAATGAAAATCCAACTAGGATAAACAGGTTTACCTTGACCATAACTAGTGATAGTTTGGAATAGGTTTTTAATCAGAAGCAGGTGGGATTGCGATGCAATTACAAACCACCAAGAGGGTTAAAATTAAAAGTAAGAGAGTATAAGAGTGTTTTATTTTAAGCGAACACATGAAATGTTTGAGAAAGGCAGCTTTTTAAGGGGGCATGTAGGTACCTAGTACCTCAAGTTCTTTCTGATACAAATTTATCACATTTTCATCTTTTCGTGTACACTTGAACAGCTTGACTGTTATAAAAACAATGGAAATAATTCAACTTCAAAACTGATAATAGACTGCTCATTGCAGAAGACAAAACTTTTAATTTTAAAGGGTTCCCTTTGGCCTAGTGCCAGGTTGCAGTCATTTTTCCATATGAGAAAGAAACTGCAGTCATTCGTGTTCGTGTTTATTGTTTTCCATCTTTGTACATAAGTACGGTGTATTGGAACCAACGTCATGACGTCTTCTATAAACATTAAATAAAGTATAAAAATAAGTCACATAGTCCAATCAAAATTTGTCTAAAATAGTTGTCTCCCGTGTAGATCAAGAGGAGTTGCTTCAGGCTAAAGTATAAAAATTGTCTTCTATTTTTCTTATACACCTATTGAACAGCTTGGCTGTTATAAATACAACGAAAGGCCTTCAACTTTTTAAACTTTGATTGCACGTTATGTACAAGAATGTTTCATTTTAAGAGATCATATTCGGCCTTGAGCTTTGTTAGAGCCGAAGTCCGCTGTGAGAGGAAAGCTTCAGTTATGTGTGTGCGTGTTTATTGACCATTGGTCCGTTCCTGCACTGAAGTAACAAGCATATCTATATCGATCGTTTCCAAGAGACGTCAACTGCAAAACGCCTATTTTTGTAAATAGTCCAAAAATCCTTCGGTTCTAAGCTAGAAGTGCGTAAATTCCAAGTCGAGTTTCAGTCTCTCGCAACGTTTGAATACTTTAAAATTGCATGTCCCTAAACTGCGGAGCCGAAATGTCAGAAGATGTATAAAGTTTTCATTATAAATCTCCGGACATTACGTGATTCTAGTTTCAACCAAGGGATTGTGTGTCCAGGTTAGACATTTGCGTGCGGTTACAAGAGGAATAAGATATCACAGAGAACTCAGTAAAGATTAATGTAGCCAGAATAAGTCATATTTTCAAACTTTATCCATCGTTCTTAAGACTGCGATGCACACAAGCTTTCCAGGCCAATGGGATTCAGCATTTTTGAAGATGGAGTACTCTTGACTTAAAGCTATAAATTACGAGCACTTTCCAACTTTATGACACTACATAATGTCTTACTCTTATACTACAAATCTTTCTGTAAAGCAACTCCAGAATGCGTAATTAAAAAAATTCATTCCAGGAGCATTATTTGCATAGAAATGAAAGACAGATTTTTTATGCTCTTTAATATGAAGACATTATTCCTGCTTTCTGAAGAGAAACATTTGTTTCATTTTATTTTTTCAGCTTGACTTACTCACATAAAAACCTACTGGTTCCCAAGATTTTTAGTTTAAGTATCTTTGACAGTCTATTTATATAAACTACATCCCCAAGAGAAGAATATCATTTTGAAACTGTTATACAATAGCTAACGTTCTACGTAGTTTATATTATAACAAAATAAATGACCATGGGCTTAAAAATGTAATGGAAAGGTGAACAAACAATGCATATTTTAATCAGAGTTTATTTTAACATTAACACTTTAACCCATTAACTACTGACGTTGCGTTTTCGCAACGTTAGTGAAAAGATTTTTTTTACTATTCTGTATTGCGTTTTTTTAATATAATTTTTTTTGTATATTGTAGAAAAAGCTTCAATGGCTCCAGGGGAAATAAATTGTTTTTCTCTCACTGCAAGATTTTATAAAATAAATTTCTAAAATTGTCATTTTTTTGCGATTTTTTTACTCTAACATTGAAAAAATCTCACATATGGCGGAACAATTCAAAGGACTTCATGAATAGACGCTTTTGTTGTAGAAACATACGTCTGTAAAATGGCATAAAAAATAAGGTAACTATTTTGTCTTTGTTTGTATAAATATGCATTTTTTGAAATGTTGCGAAAACGCAACGTCAGTCCAAAGCAGTGTCTTTATGAACATTTGTCCGAAAATAACGGATGTTGATGAAAACGGTTTTTAACTGTGAATGAAGCATTAGAGTATATGAAAGAGTTAGATCATGAAGATGCTTCTGAATTTTTATCAGATAGAGACTGTCAAGGTCAAGCAGATATAGCAGTGACCCCCTCCCCCCAGATCTCCTGACTTACTGATCGACGAGGAATGCATTCATGACGATATGTTAGGATATAATTTGACGTGACCGAAAGACATATCTGGTGATATCGAACTTTTTTTTTCAACAAAAACTTTAATATTTATCGGATTTATCACAAAACGGGTTGGCGAGCGTAAGCGACAAGGGGGCGGAGCCCCCTAGTGATAAACATTTGTCTAAATCCCCTAAAAAAAATATTGCTTGGAGAAATTTGCCTCCCGTATACACACTAATGCCTACTGACAAAGAAACCGTAGAAAAAGAAAAAACGGAAGTAATTATACAAAAATTGTATGATCTAGAGCCAGTCGATGTATTTTTACAATTCTACAATCAGAATCTTTTGAAACATATTACTCAAGAAAGTATAAATATGCACAACCGAAAATCTTCAAAATTTTTCCTCTTTCTGTTCTTATATTGAAGCGTTTTATAGGATTTCTGCTTTACATTGGCTATGTATGTCTTCCTCAAGAGAGACTTTACTGTTCAGTTGCAGAAGATGTCAGTTGTCCATTAGTACGTACAGCACTAACACGTTCTATGCATACTACTATCAAACATAATTTGCATTTAGCGGATAACAATGTATTGGATAAAACAGATAAAATGGCTAAAGTTTGTCCCTGTGTAAACAGTTTAAATGCCAAATTTGTGCAGTGGCGTGTATTTTTTCATCAAATATTTCTATCGATGAACAAATGATACCTTATTTCGGTAGACATTCGTGCAAAATGTGTCTGAAAGGAAAACCCGTTCATTTCGGGTATAAAGTTTGGCGTTTGTGTTCTTCTGAAGGGTACTTATATCATTTTGATATATACTCCGGTAAATATGCAGATAAAACGACGGATGTGGGTTAAGTGGAAACATCTTTTAAGTGTAGTCGAAGTTCTTTCAAACCACTATGTATACTTTGACAACTTTTTACATCACATATGTTGTTGTCGAAATTGAAAAGGTCGTGGTTTCATGCTACTGGAATGATCCGTGACAACAGATTAGGAAAATGTCCTGTTACACCTGTAATCAAAATGAAAAAAGAACAACGTGGAACATATGACTTCGTCTTTGATAAGGAGCATAGTTTCGCAGTAGTTCGTTGGAGCAAAAATTCCATTGTTACTCTATGGCCACCAACTTTGATACAATTAATCCATCTTTAATGGCCCGGAAATACTCAAGAAAATTAAGAAACCCGAATCTATAAAGCAACCCAAACTCATCGGGGATTACAACAAACATATGGGTGGCGTGGACCTGCTTGATAATTTCGTTGCAATGTATAGAGTGCAAGTAAAGGGAAATAAATGGTGGTGGCCTAGGATCCCACAAGTCATATTATCAAGAAATATCCAACAAACAAAATAAAAAGATGCAAAAACTGTAGTAGCAAAACAATAACTGTATGTAAAAAATATAATGTGCCGTTACATAGCAAGTGCTTCAAATATTTTCATCTTTCCCAAAAGTGGTCGGTTTTGACTGACGTAGCGTTTTCGAAACATTTTGTATCTTTTAGACAAATACATGTTACTTTTATTTTGTCTTAATTAGACTCTAATACGTCTAAAAATGAATTTTGTTCATTTCCTTCAAGCGAAAAGTAGTGCGGTCGTTAATGGGTTAATTTAGTTATACTTTATATTTTGGTTGACATATTATTAAGTGTATGGGAAGCAGTTTCATTTTATAATATCACAAAATTAAACATTTTAAAAATGAGGATTAATTTAAGTAATAAAATGTTTTACTCAGTACCTTTTTATACTTAGTGTTAGTTTCGTTTACATTTAGTGTGTGATAGGCAGTTGCAGATTAAACATACTTTGTTACGTCAATATTATATCGTCGTTAAACTCTTAATATCCTTATTAGGTATACGTTGACGTTTAGCCATTAACATAATATTTTTAATATACTTGCAATCATTTTTCAGCCTTGTTTTAAAGTAAAGTATGATGGTGTGAACATTTCAGCAACGGAATCGTGAGGCTAAAAAATGTTGTTAATGTTTCGAAAGAAATACATTAGGAACTAAAAATTCGTATATTTAGAAAAATATCACTAACATTTACTAATTTAAATCCATTTGTGATGTAAAAAACTATACTTTAACTTCAAATTTTATAACCTAAATAACATAGCTTTCAAAGCAATTTTAAGGTTTTATGTGAAACCCTTAAAAGCGTTTCAGGTGAAAGCGTATTTAAGCAACTTATTAAGATATTAAAGTGTTGAAGTGTTTGAACTTAAACGAGGATTTGTTAAAAATTACATTAATGGTGACACAAAGCACGCAGATGAATAATTATAATAACCAAGCTTATAAAATAAAAAAAAAATTAAAACTATACAAGACATGATTTAGTATTTTAAAATTTCAAACAGATTAAATCGTTAATTCTTAAAGCAATTTTAGAATTATAATAAATTTCGAAACCAACTTCAAAATTCTTATAAATTCTAATATGTGAGAACATTAACCCTCCTGTTATTTCGTCGAAGTATCTCGTCATTAGTAAAAATGACCAGATTTGCTCTGATCATCATCAAGCAATCGAAAATATCTTGACAATGTATCTTGTCATTAAAGAAATTGATCGGATCTCGATTGAAAAGATTTCTCTTTGAGGAGGGTCAATTGGAGGGTTAACCATCTTATACAGAGACTGAAAATATACAGGGACATTCCTTGTCCGAACTTTACAAGATGGTAAGCTGCCCCCTAATAAACATTTTTATTTCTGTTAAACAATGTATGTCCGCAACTGGCATACATACATACGCGGTGATAAAAGGTCATGTTTGGTGAGTTTGCAAATAGCTTTTTTTTAAACTTTGAAATTCGAATTCGTGCGTGATGGAGTTTTACACGAATTCACATAGATCGCTGACTTACATCCAACGTATGGAGTCGTCAATGGAAACAATGGAATCAAAGATTGTACCTGAAAGCTCTCCGAATAAGCGAGTGCCAAATTGTCAAATAGTTGATCATTTGCACCGTAAACTGTGTGAAACCTGAAAATTTCACACTCAATACCTTCCAAAGGGTGGATTGGCTCATAGGAGAAATATAAAAGTAAAGTATGTGCCCAAATCTAGTAGTAACATGACCCTTATAATGTTTCCTTCTGTTGAGTGGAACCTAACATTCATCATCTGATTGATCTATGGGGTGGAGAAAATATCTACTCATTAATTCACTATCTGATTGGTCCCTTAACTGATCATCTGATTGTAGTAGACTTTGGTGATTTCACCACCCTTTTGCCACTGTACAGAAATCTGAATTCAGACACCTTGTCATAAAATGTTACATTACCAAACGATGCTATAAGATGCCAAATCGACCAACCAGGGAAATTTTTTAGAGCAGTCGTGTGACTACTAGATTCCAATTTCCAATTTTGCAATTTTGTTTCTGTTTAGTTTTTTGTTTATTTCTGTTTAATTTGGTATTGTAGAAATCGGAGACGTTTAGTGTTACGACTTTTTAAAAGCATAACTTATTACGGTTTAATTCGGTTTTTATTTACGTTATTTATCGGAATCAGTGAGATTTAGCGTTAAGACTTTTTTTTAAAGCATAACTTACTTTTTAATTTTTTTTGTATAATTTCTTCAATTTTATTGTTTTTTGCTTTTTTTTTACCTTTAAGCCTTTTTTAAAGTATAGCTTTGTTTAAATTATCATTTATGCAATTTTTTGTTCATTACTGTTTTGTTTGGTTTCGTCGGATTCAAGTGAGGTTGACTTCTTAGAAGCTAAACTTTTTGTCACGTGAAACTCCGTGCGGGTACTGTTAGTTGCGTTTAAAACAAACCTGTAGTTCTCTTTAACTTCCACATTTGATCAAGAATTTGGGAATGAAGTTTGAACTGCGAATTTTTTCTGAAACCATTCCTTATTTTCTCATTTTCAATTAGATTTGAAGTGGTTTTGTTTAATATGTTTCGTCTAAGTAAATTTACTTTTCTAGTAACAAGTAGATTTTCTTAATATTAAAATAAAGGAACGTCGGGCTAATTGGAAGAAGAGCCATCTTGAATTCCAGAGGTTCTGTTGTAGCCTGTTCCCATAATTGCCTGCTTTGGCTTAGTTTCTGGATTGAGAGCTTGACACGATTTCCTGTTTACGAAACAAATAACCACTTGTGGGCTTTCCATACATGGTTTTGCGTATTGCAGCTCTTCCTCCGGCTATCTAAATCATCTATGTGCTAAGGGATTTGCCTTCTCACCAAAACTGCTCTATGGCACTCCTGTGTTCGCTGGCAGATGACGATGCATGTGTCATGTCATGTGTTTTGGAATCATTCAAGTTTGTAGGTAAAAATAAATTTACTTTCTTAGTTTCCAATGAGGCGGATAACACAAATTTGCATATCAATGTGCCATATTTTTACTATGATAACGAACAAATGTGGATGAAACTATGCTACGAGAGAAGATGAAGAACGAGCATTTATTGATACTTCAAATATAAAAAATGTACTGTAGTGCTAAACCTAACTGTACAAAGTTTCCAATTGCTGATATGTATCATGGGGCAGTTTTAGATATACAGTTGTGGGGTGCCATTGTACATGTCCTAAGTTGTGCCTATCTAAACAAATATCTACATAAGATCTAATAAGAAATAAATTATTAATATTTCAACACACTATAAATGATAAATACAATACTTTAAATAAGCTCATTCTCTTTTATTCAGGAAGAATGTTAAAGAAACTTGAGATCAGAAACTAGGAAATATCCTGTAGTTAATGCGATTGTACTTCCATTCAAACCGAGATGAATAAACTAATTTAATAGTGGAATATTCTTGGTTTAATACAGAATATATATATATATATATATATATATATATATATATATATATATATATATATATATATATATATTTGCCTCTAAAAGTTTGTAGTATTAATTTAAAGCTTTTAAATTTAAATTTAATTTATCAATGATATTATATAATTCATTCTTTTTACTTCGATAGTATGATTTATATATTTATTTAAAGTTTATTTGAAGCAGGGATGTAAGCAATTCAACAAATTAATTTTTAAACAAAACATCTGCTAATAATTTCATAACACTTATTTAATGAAAAACGACCCTCGTTCCCGCACCTACCTCTAAATTCAACTACCTAGACATTGATAGAAATGGTTGAAATGTTGCAGATGTATTCCCAACTCTATCATGAATCTATGGAATTGTGTGAAACGTAATTTTGGCAACATTACCAGCTTTAAAGGAGATTAAGTCGTAGAATCACGGTCTGCTCCAATCGAATCCGAATTCAAAGAGCGGAATTAAGGATAGTCCGTTTGTTCCCAAACTGACCTTGTTTTACTTTTCTGGACATGGCTGTATTTACATTGCAGATCCTTCCTCAGTTTTCCCCGTACAACATGTATTCCACACTTGGTTAATGTTTCATTTGTACATATTTGTTTCATTGACTGAATTCATCCCTAATCGTGGACCTCAGCTGAAGGGACTAAGAACCGGAGGGCTGTGAGTTCAAAACTCGAACCACCAGAGACCGTCGTGTATGAAGGAGGGTGTACGTTAAATCAGGCCTCAAATGTTCTCACTGTTGGCGTGGTGTTGAAGTTTGGAGTGTGGAGAGCCAACTCAGGTGTTGACCTCGTCATCTGAATGTGATTCAAAATTGGGATAGGATCTCTTCCTTCTGTTTTGATCCCAGACTTTCGCTTATATCCCATGTTGTTGCTCCAGTGCTACTTTAATGCAACTACCTACCTACTTCATCCCTCGTGGTTGAATAATATTATAATAATTTATGACCCATACTGGCCATAGTTTACTTTTAACGTCATGGGCTTCAGTAACAATGCAGATTCGCCCTCAATTCTTCCAGTAAAAGAAATAATGTTTCATTTAAAAATTCTTATCTTAAGGGGACCCAGCACCTTAAAGATTATTTTTTTACTGACACCCGTTCTATACAAACTTTTTGTAGTTTCTTATGACAGAGATTTACATTAAACTATCAATTTTCTTCAAAATGTGCCCCAAATTTTAAAATAAAAAAAAAATGGAAAAAATGTAAGAATTTTTGGTGTAGCTTCTTTTTTAATTATTATGAAATAAGCTTATTTTTTTTATAATATTCCTTTAACTATAATCTAAATTTGTAGTTATGAAATTCGAGATACATTGAATAGATTTTGAGATAAAAATTAAACTTGAAATGTTATGTAAAATATCAAAATATAAAAAAATAAAAAAAGCCACTCTACTGTTCATTTATTCAAAAGAAATTCTAAACATAATAACTAAAAATGCATACCTGTATTTCGTAACAATATTCTATATATAATGTAAAAAAAAAAATTAAGTCAATTAATTGGAAAGTAAAAAAGCCTTTGCATTTTGAATTATAAGATATACAGGGTGTTTCAGTGAACCGTTTCAGAACTTCTAAGAGGGGTAGGGTACATCCTGACGAACCAATATCATATACCAATGGGCAGTCAGAAATGTTTTCCTGACGCGGCAGATGGCGTTGTGCGAAAATCCCGAGCTTTCGTGTAGGGAATCTTCATTTCGTACAAGAACGCCAAGTTAGTAGGATGGATGATTACACGATCGCAGAGTTAGCCGATATGCATTTGGCGTACGGGGCTGCAAATTGTAGTGGGCCAGCCGCACAGCGTTTGTACGCGGAACGATATCCGACGAGGCGTATCCCCAGTCATAATTTCTTTGCAAGACTGCACCAGAGGTTAGCTGAGACAGGTTCATTAGAAAGAGCTGACAGGGTAAGAACAGCAGGGATTGCAGACGTCGAACAGAATGTGCTGCAGCATGTACAGGGGAATCCAAGAACGAGTACACGAAGTGTAGCAAACGCAGTCGGGGTTTCCCATTACAGCGTCTGGAGGATTCTCCGAGAAGAAGACATGCATCCGTTTCACGTGCAGCGTGTCCAGACACAGCAACCGGAGGATTATGCACCTCGTATTGCTTACGCACAGTGTTACCTTGGAAAATGTGCTACAAATCCCCTTTTTCCTGCTGAAGTGTTGTTTTCCGATGAGGCATCCTTCACAAGGGAAGGAATTTTCAACACGCATAACGACCATATCTGGGCGGTCGAGAACCCTCATGCAATACGACGTCGTGCAGCACAGATTCGATTTTCGGTCAATGTATGGGCCGGTATTATGGGAGATCACCTCATCGGACCTTACCTGTTACCGTCTCGTCTAACCGGACCTAACTACTTGCTCTTTCTGCAGCAAGTATTGCCACAACTTTTGAGAGATGAACAGATTTCTGCATCGACGCAACAGACAATGTGGTTCCAATACGATGGAGCCCCTGCCCATTATAGCGGAGATGTTCGTAACTATCAGGATGTCACATTTGGTCAGCAGTGGATCGGACGTGGTGGTCCCGTGCGTTGGCCTGCTCGGTCACCCGACCTATCATGTCTTGATTTTTATTTCTGGGGTCTTCTGAAATCGCTAGTTTATGACACCCCTGTTGACAATGTTGAGGAGCTGGTTGCAAGAATTGCAGTAGCTGCCGGAGAAATTCGAGATATTCCTGGAGTATTCCAGAATGTTCGGATGTCCATGCGTCGGAGATATGAGGCGTGCATTGTAGCCCGTGGAAGAAACTTCGAACACTTACTTTAATCCTGTTTTTTCTTCTAACCTTTTGCTTCTTTTCATGTATTATTAAAACGATTTCTCACTTACGGTCTCTTTTCTTTACGGTGCTTCTGTGTATAACACCGCTTCAGGAAAGCATTTCCGACCCCACATTGCTATATGATTTCGAGTTGTCAGGATGTACCCTACCCCTCTTAGAAGTTCTGAAACGGTTCACTGAAACACCCTGTATACAAAAAATGAAGTAGCAGAGAAAAAGCAGTTTGAAGTTTTAAAATTAAAATTATGCTATAACATTATGTAAAAAATGATTCAAATTTTTACTATAGCTACTTCCTACGTATAAGTGAAGTTCAAAACTTCACTGGACCATAAGTGATCCCTTCTTTTTTTAAGACCCAATTCTTTTGATCTGATTGCTTTTGTCACTAATTTTCGAACGTGTTGAAATTTGACACTTTATCTGATATTTTTTTTGAGTATCAATTATCTGTTCACGTTTTAAGGTATCAGATCATAACCTAATTTCAACAGCTTTCAGAATATGTTGAAAAGTTGAAAGTACCCCTATGTTATACTCTCAAATTCCTTCTGATGTGGTCATTTCGACACGGTTTTTTTTACACAAATTTCTCATTTGGACACCTGGACCAAATCATGCTGTATATACTCTCATTTGTCATGGACCTTGGAACATCTTTCTAAAAGTTCATCAGAAGCAAGACACTGGTATATTTCATAATTGTTATCAAATGTTTTGGCATCCCCATCTGGGAGTAAAGTTGTATATTGGATACCAAACCTTTATAATATATATATATATATATATATATATATATATATATATATATATATATATAACCTTCATAGCTCTGTCGTTTACGTTTAGGTATAATTAATAATAACGTATAAACAGATAAAAGAAACAACAGAATAACAAATTATACAACAGAAAACCGAAACAAAAGCCTTATTTTTTCTGAAATTATCGCTATAATTTACTCGTACAGCGCTAATACTGATATAAACAAAAATAGCCATGATATCAGTAACAGTTACAAAGAAACGTTTCATGTTTTAAGCAACGTCAGGATGTCCTGATTTGTTCAATAAAGAATGACCATAATTTTTTTAAAGGTGATTAAAAAAAATCAAGAAAAATAAAATTTATACTGAATGTGTAGCGGAACAAGTGGAGAATAGATAACGCAAGTTTCACGGTCATGACGTCATTGCTGAGGCCTTGGCAGTCGGCTAAAAATGCCTAATTTTACTTTCGCCTAAGGCAAAAATGGATGTGACACGCAAAGTGCAGTACACTGAATTGCAGTACATTGACATTTTATTTTCGCCTTAAAAAATCGTCAGATCTTTCAAAAATCAATGTCATGTGTGTTCCTCATCCTCCATATAGTCCTCATATAGCTCATGCAATTTCTTTCTTTTCCCGAATTTGAAGAAACACCTCCGGGAAAAACGATTTTCACTATCACAGGCAGTGGTAAAAGTTGCGTAGGGCGATTTGAACAACCTGTCAAAAAATGGCTTCCAGCGTGTGTTTGAAGAATGGAAAAGAGGTGGGATAAGTGCATTGCATGTAATGGAGAATATTTTGAGAAAGATCATAAAAATTTGGGGGATAAGTACAGGAAATTATTTTTTATTAATTTATGATCATTCTTTACTGAACAGCCCTCGTACTTCATGTAATTAATCGAAATTAAATATCGAGGATTTGCGAGACGCACAAATGCGGTTAGTTTTGGTTTCGAAACAATGTGATCGCAGAGGTACACTTGCAAAAATCTTAAAAACTTTAAAAAATGCAAGAATAGGTCTGATTTTTTAGGACAACATTTTAAACAGTATAAGGCAACTTTTTTGCAAAAAAAATTGTTTATTCTGTATATTTGTCATTTTTGAGGTGATAGGTCCCCTTAATCAATTTACGTTTTTAGATGAAATCATCGCCTCTTTGTTGAATAGTTTAAAGAAAAAGGGAGTTTTGCTATAAGAATAATTTACCTAGCTATCAGATGTAAAAAGTCCATTTGCTGCCATACTGATAATGTTTTGATTTGAACTAAGAGCTTTGCTAACAATGTAGATATATCCTTAATTCTTACGAACAGCATGTAATATATTCCCTGCTAAAAATTATTTGTTTAAATGAGTTTACTTTTATGTCAGTCATTCTCATTCGTCCTTGATAAATTAGACACAAAAGTTGTTTGTGATTCTAATTATAATGCTCTTAAGTATTAAGTCTTATAAATCGAAGTAATCCAAAAGCTACAGATGGTACTTTTCTCTCTTTATCACTAATCTCATGAAAGGTGTGAAGCCGAGTTTTAGGATTACTACCATCTTTAAAACACATTAAACCGTGGACTGACAATCCGCTGCAATGAAATCCGAGTATTAAGAGCGGAATCAAAGGCTCTATTTGTTCCCAAACTGACCATACTTTGCTTTTCACGAGTGTTATGAGCCTTATTCACACTGCAGGTTCATCCTGAATTCTTCAACGCACATTGCGTTGCATGCATCGTTTAAAATTTGTAGTCTTTATAAATTTGTTTCTTTTGCTTATAACAAATTCCCTTCCTTATGGAATAATTCATAGTAAATAGTTGTTTTTTATAATATAATACTAATTACATAATTTCTATTCTTACAGAACCGATTGGTTACTAAACTGATCATGTTTTACTTTTAACTACTATCTCTTTATTTACAGTGTAGATGCATCATCAATTCTTCCCTCACACTAAGTAATGTTTTCCGTTTAAAATTCTTCGCCTAAGCAATTTTGCTTTTACTACTGACATGACCATCCGTCCTTGAAATATTCGACGAAAACATAGATTCGGAGTCTAATTGTAATGTATCTAAATATCAAACCTTAGTAATAGAAATGATACAGATGGTAGTTTTCCGCTCTATAAGTCAATCTTCTGAAAGGTGCGAAACATAATTTTAGGAGCATTACCAGCTTTAAATGAGATTAAGCCGGGAAACCACAATCCGCTACAATCGAATCCAAGTTCAAAGAGCGGAATTAAAGAGCCCATTTGTTCCCAAACTGACCGTGCCTTACTTTTCACGTCATGGGCTTTATTTACACTGCAGATGCATCCTCAATTCTTCCCCCGCGCAGTATCAGGCGGCGCGTTTAGTGATGTCGAGAGAGCGGTTCACTCGATATAAACCTCCAGTAAAGCCCCCTCAAGCGAAATTGAATTTGCCTTCACGGAAATCCTGCATTCCGTTTGCTGCAAAATTTATGGATGGCTATCACGGAAACTTTTACGACGGAAACATTGTACTTAAAGGAATCACTTCCTTGGCGTCCCATTTGCAATCGACTGTAAAAAAAACGGGAGGAAACTAAAAATCTATAAAACGCTTCAAGTGCGGTGAGGTGCTTTATTTATCTACGCGACAAAAGGTGGTAATTTTCGGAATATTTCTGAATGTCTGGAAAACGGAAACAAAGGTGTAATAAGTACGGATTCAGCAGTTGGGTGAAAATTACCAAGCGAAGAATTAAGTTAAGCTCCGACAGCACGCGATGAAATTTACAATTGTATTCTTTCACTGGAGATTTATAGTTGGAATGGTGGCTATATATTAAGAGCACACACCCCGTAAAACTAAATGTAGATAAAAACTTCTTTGTTAATTCATAAGTTTCTAAATTTCTCAATTTCGTCTTGCAGTTTTCAAGACACGCTTCTTTTTTTGGTTTTATCTCTTACAGAAATAAATTTTGCTCCCTATTATATCGTGCAAGATATCAGTTACCCTGAAATGTTCATACCAAAGTTCAATCTTTTTTCTTTTTTACTCATCAGCTGTATTTTAAAAATCTTATTTAGTCGTCCTGAAAGTTTTCTTACAAGATAACTAAATTAACAGCTACACACACTGACCAATAAATTAGAAACCCGTAAATATTCAAGGAAATACTGATTACAAATATGGTTATGTAAAATCCGCCTATGATTTGAGTGACACGTTAAAAAAGTGACGGTATAAGTATGGTGTGCGTGTTCATTTCACGAGGAACGAAGCAGATTGAGGACAACAACATACATTTCACAGTTTGAAAAAGTACTTATTGTTCTGGCCCATTTAGCAGGAGCTACGATTGACAACGCAAGAACTCACTGGGTTCTCGAAAGCTGTGATTTTAACGGTGTTTAAAAGTTGGAATCAGAACCCACAGTCCTTGTCTAAAAGATGTAACTGTGGGTCTAAAACGAAAAACAAGACTGTGCTCATCATCGTCTCCGGAGGATTGTACAGCTGAAAAGGGACTCCAATTTGCTACAACTGACAGACCTTTAACGAAGGTTCGTCCCAACCGATGTTGGGGCGAACAATGGGCGGATTATCGGTATAGGTAGTCGCATGAAAGTGAGGGAGCTTCTAATTTATGCGACGAACTTCAGAAATCGCTTACAGTGGTGTCGAAGAAGACGTAAATGGACAACTATGGATCGGGAAAAGGTGATGTGATCAGTCGAATCACGCTGCATGTTGTTTTCCATTGACGGAATGCATAAAGTTTGGTGACAACCCCATGAAGCCATTGACCCATCTTGTCTTATTCACACATTTCAAGGGTCTTAAGGGAGCATCATGGTGTGGGGCATGTTCTGCTGGTTTTGAACTGATCCCTTGATGTTTCTGGAAAGTAAACCATAGAAGTGTCCTCCATAGAATAGTTCAACATTGTCAACATCTGAAAGTGACGCATCTTTCATGGATAATAATGTAACCATACATAGTGCATACAATGTTCGAGAGTGGTACACAAAAGAACAATTTGAATTCAGGCCTCTTCCCCTGCCCACCTCAAAAGCAGGATCTTAACCTTATAGAGAACGTTTGGATATGTTGGCGCATTCGACAACATTCTCCTATGCCACTCACTTTGCAAGATCTCAAGATCCATGTATACAATGCATAATATTCTCTGCACTTTGAAATATTTCAGAACTTTGCAGAATTTATTCCTCAACGCATAAATGCTGTTCTCCCTGAATGGAAAATGAATTTCAATTAAATATTCATTCTAGGTTTCTAATTCATTGTCCAGTGTGTACTAAAAACGAACATTTCTGAGAATTTTGAATTAAAAGGTTTTTAATTTTTTTAATATCCAACGTTATCATGGAATCTTCTTGATATGCGTCTACTCTATCAGATTTGGTTACATTACATGTTACAATTAAGTAGTGATCGTGTGGCTCTAAACGGGATTCATTGCAGATAAAGCCGCGTCCCTCTATTGACAGCCAAATACAGGGTAGCACATATCTCTATTTTGAGTCTGAAGCATTACTATATTCTTCACTATCCATGTGTCTGCCAAGGAAATTTGGTAATATGGTTCTATTAGATGTTACAGTTCAATAGTGGGTACGCCGGTGGAATAGGGATAACAGATAACGTCGCGTCCCATGATTGATAGGTAGTACATTTTTGCATTTTGAGAGCGGAACGTCAGAAGATTTTTCATCATCCACGTTCGATTGACATCAACTCTACCAAATTTGGTTACAATACATGTTGCAGCTCCGTAGCAAGTACGTGGCTACAAACGGGTACATTACAGATAGTACCGCGTCCCATGATTGATAGTCGAATACACGGTGGCACATTTCTCTATTTTGGTTCCGGTGCAGCAATTCGCATCACGCGGACTCCGGCAAGTGATTCCCAACTAAAGGGGAGCTAATTTCTAATTAATTATTCATCATTCGAACACAAACAGCGGTGATATTGTTCGTTGAAAGCTGAAAAGCATCAGCTCTCATTTGACGGTGACTTAATGTCTTTTTAATCTTCGCTAGAGACGTGACATTCAGAACGTGACTTGTAACCAAATGACTCGCTTTGTGATTAACGCCGTGCTTCATTCGCTCCTTCATCTTTGTCAGACACTCAAAATTATTTCTAATGAATGAAATATCTGGCGCTTTATTATATCACTTAACAATGCTGACGAGAGAAATATCAATAATTACGGCATGATCCAATTCCGAAAATGGTGCACAAAGCAATTATTATAACTGAGTGACGTGAAATGCGTTAATTAGATTGAGCGACACCCTTTCTTTAGATGAAGATTCCTGAGCAACTTATAAAGCGATAAGATAGACTGGATCTCGGGCAGCTTCATTCATAGGGACGGAAGAGGAACATCGTTAAAATCCATCAGCTCACCTAGTTTCCTTTAAAAGCAAATTGGGAAGGTGAGTGTCATTGTACTGTAAGTGAATTCGAAGAAATAATTGTTAACAGATCAAGAAACAATCGGAGTGCGTAAAAGAGCGTTGTATTGCTCTTCATCTTTCTTCTTAACTCTTCCCATGTATGACCATCAGAGACTATTCGGTTACATCTCTTAGGGAGAGTTCATTTTACTTTCGGGAGACCATTCTAGTGCTGCGCTAACATTTCTTTTCTGCCTGTGGGCTATATTCCTTTCTATTCCAATTAAGGGGGAACCGTAAGGAAAAACCCAAAATTCTTACTATTCATTTTACATAACCAATTTTGTTAGTGATAATTAAGCACATATTTTAAAGCAATAATCAATAAAAAATTAGTTTTTATTTGCAATTATATTTTATGTTACGGTTTTAATATGTTTTTTAAGCCGAAATACACATTTTTTATATACCCTACTCCTCTGTCAATTTTCAATTTACCTAGGGAAAATGTTTCGAAATTTTATTTACGAGTTCATAAAACAAATATTTTACTCATTATACGTTACATTTCTATAAAAACTTCAAAATTTTTATGTTTATAATTTTTATAAATTTTTCTGAACTATTTATACAAAAAAGCTCTCCTTGCGTCTGTTAAACTGTTATTCAAAACTTAAGAAATGTAAACAGTTTAACTCTAAGTGCATATATCAAAAAGGCTTAGTACTTTCAACTTTGGCAAAATTGCAAAAGACGGATTTTGAGAGAATCGCATTTTAAGTACAAAATGGAACATAAATTTACGAAAACAACTTACTTTTTGCAAGTAATATTTTTTTTTATTAATTTAAATTACATTAAGACTTTTATCAAAACAAGAATTTTTACCGTAAACTCGTATATATTTTTTATAGCCAGTTTTATATCTGATGACAACTGAGTGATTTGTGAAAATTCACTAAAAAATTATACGTTTCTTGTTTAATGAACTGAAATTTTTTTTTTATTGGATCAGTACTATTTTAAAATAAATCACACCTTCTTTTTCTACAACTATTTTGTTCTGTAAACGAGACTTTTTAGCCCTATTTTTTCAATGTGTTGTCTTCAATGGCGTCATCACATATTTTACATGAGGACCTGGATTGTGTCCTTTAGCGTTCGCCGATTGATAGAAAAACCAGGAGTCTACTTCTTAAGGGTATTTAAACTGTTTGAGATTATCATCGGTAGATACACTATGATATAATGTTGCATAAATGGAGGTTTTCATGGAAACCGAAGCCAATGGTTGGCAGTCGATTATGTAGTTGGAAGGTCAAATAAAAGTTAAAAAGCAGCTGAAACTTTGTCCATTTGTTCTTGAATATATGATGCATTGTTTTATCCAATAAACCAAAAAACACTTTTGAAATTTTTTTTTCGAAATTTGGGGTTTGGGTCTCCTTTAAATATGGCGCTGAAAAGATTGAATATAGCAGCCTATCAAATTTCACATCAGTTGACACAATGAGAGGGATTTTAAATTCAAACAAACTAGACAAAAAGCGAAGACTACTTCCACTATCCAAATGCTCTCTCGTGATATATATCGGGGGTTACTTTAAAATGTAGTTTATCACCATTTATCCATTTAAGGCGTTTAAGGTATCCCCTCCATATCCTTAAAACTTCATTTTCACCCGAATTTAATAATTTTCAAATTCAATATTTAATTTAATATAACAATATATTAATGATTGTAGTTCAATACCATAATAAAAGTCTTTAGAACATAATTCCCTTTATATATTATTATTATAACACACATTTTATGTATTATTATTACACATATTTTATATATTATTAAACTAAAATTTTTAGCTCTTCAAATCACTTCGAATTTTACTTTTACTACCATTAGAACAAGGGATGCAAAAAAATAAAATGGTATTGACATCTACACAAGTGTGCAAAACTTAAGCAACTTATTTGATTTTGCCGTAATTCCGCAAAAAGCAAATGAGAGACATGAAATTCATATGACACACAGGCACAATCCAGTACTTAAAGAATAAAGAAAGCATAGTAGAAAAATATGAATAGGACGCATACAGTATGGAACAAACCAGAAAAAGGATTTATTGACAGAATGGAGTTGGTACAAAACACTTTTTGACCTAGAGGGAGAACAACAAACCAAAGTCCTTTAGTAAGGGATATTGATCTCTCCTAACTGAAATGGTTTCTTGGCACCGTTTGTCCATACTCAACACCAGAGTATCCAACAGTTCTTGAGCTAAGAGTGCCCATTCCTCAATGAGCATCTGTGGCAGTTGTCTAGTGTTCTCAGGTGTATACGATTGTGCCACCGGGTGTATCCCTCAAACATCCCACACATGTTCAATGGGATTTAAATCAGGGGAGAACGCAGGTCAATCCATTCTACAGATAACTTCACTTTCTAGAAGTTCCTGAACAGCATGGGACCTGTGTGGCTGTGCGTTGTCATCCTTAAAAACAAAGTATTGACCAATGGCACCTCGGAACAGACGCACGTGGGGGAAGATAATATCATCACAGTAACGATCTCCTGTAACTGTACATCTGTGAAAAACATGGAGCTCCGTCCGTTCGTTCATCATAATGCCTACCCACACAAGCACGCCAGGACCACCCCAACGGTATCTTTCCCTGATGCTAGTGGGATGAAAGTGTGTCCCTACCTCTCTCCATATCAACTGGCGCCGAGAATCGTTTGTCAGACTGAAACGACTATCATTGGTAAAGAGGACGTGACTTCATTGATGAAAAGTTCAGTCTTTGTGTTCGTTACATCACTGTAAACGGTTCCGCGATGAGTTGCTGTCAATGATATGCAGCGTTCAGGACGGCGAGCGAATAGGCCACCTTTATGAAGGCATCTGACCGAAGTAAATAGGAACACATGTCGTCTGGTTGCCGTACACAGCTGCTGAGCAAGTTGCCTGCTGTCTGGTTTCGGTCTGTTTTCACTTGCCGTGGATTTCCTTGGCCGACTACCACCAACCTTTCCTAAAGCTTTAGCTGTCCTTCCAAGCTCGTGAAACAACACTTTTGTTAATTCCAAACTCTTGGGCAACACTTGTCAAACTACTCCTCCTCAAGCTTGCCGATCATTCTACCACGTGTAAAGGCGTCCAGATGGTATCGCAATGGTATAGCAATATCGGGGCCTCGGTGTGAATATTCACTGTTCAAACCTTGATCGAAGTCCATCAATATAAATTAAATAATAATAATAGAGTTTTTCAAACCGAACTTACGGCTATTCATCAATCGGTTAAATGGGCGATCAAAAGCAATAAGAGGGTTAATATTTATAGTGACAGCTTGAGCTCAATTCAGGTCTTAAAATCTAATACTTCTAAATCAACCTATCTTCTAACAGTAAAACAAACTCTTATTAACTACTGCTATAATTTTGGTCTGAGTCGGGTGCGTGCACATGTGGGGACGGCCGGAAATGAGCTCGCTGACGGCTTTGAGAAGCTCGTTTCGTCGTGTGGCGAGTCTCTTGATTTTCCTACACCAATCTCCTACATAAAACGCCAGATAACTCTCCTAAAGAATATAGATTGGCAGGACGATCATGGTCATGCCAAGTGTGGTCTCTGGTTGAGGGAGTTCATGCCGAAGACCCGCTCAAAGGATCTAGTTGCAGATCGCTATTTGACATGGTTTCTTATTGGTCATGGCCCGTTCATGTCTTCTTTACATCGTTTTCGTATTAAAAAAAGTGAGTTTTGCAGCTGTGGAGCCGTGGGTGATCCAGATCATTATATTTTTGACTGTGCACTCACTTCACGATATCCCCTATGCAGGCCCATGGATGACAATAAACCGAAATGGCTTATCTCTGTCATGAAGAACACGATTTCCAAATTTCTGAATTAAAAAATGCATCTCTATTGCGGCAGAAGTGGCTAATGGGACCAATGGGGAGTTCCCGTTGCGTTCTCTTTTTCTCTTAATCTTTTAAATTTTATTACTATTCTATTTTGATTGCTTCAACATTTTATCATAGTTTATTTATGTATATTTACCAATGTTTCATTTCCATGTCATACTACGTCATAATATTTTATGTTTCCACGGACCTTTTATTGGGGCCTGTTACCCAATGCTTTACTCTTGTCCTTTTATATTCATGAACCGGGCCTATTGCCCCATGTAAATTTTAAATACACAATAAATGCTAGTCAGGTCGGCGTGGGCCCCATTGGGTTTACTTCATGTGCTGGAAGTCCTTCCTCCCTCCCAGCCAAAGACTCCAAACCCTAAGGTGTGAGTCGGGAGGTGGAGGATTTGAAACACTTGTCAAACTACGCCCCTCTTCAAGCTTGTCGATCATTCTACCACGTGTAAAGGCGTCCTGATGGTTTCTTGTAACGATATTGATCTCACTTTCACTTGCAGCGAATGTCTGGAAACGCGACTTTCCACTTTTTTAGTTGCCTTGCACTTCGCGCACTGACTCCACGCGTTTTACGTGCCACACGTCACCTCTGACGTCATGCTCCTGATACTTGCATATGCATCATCTTTCTACTGAGTTGATTTTTCATTGTACTGATCGCAAAAAGTCATTTTCTATAATTTCATGGCTGTATGCTCTAAAGTGACTTTGTTGCTTTAGTTTACGCCCTCTTGGGGGGCTATTGTCTTTAGCTTTTCATTGAAATGAAATTTCTGCAAAACATAGTACCTCAGAATGCATCAATAAATTCTTTCAAAATTTTTAATACCGTTCAGAAGATCACAAAGCAGGCTTTGAATTATTATTATATTAAGAATCATGCATAACAAAATTGAGCAGTATGCAAACTTGACAATTAAATTAAAGTCCACACAATTAATTTAAATATAACAATACATTAATGATTGTAGTGCAATATCAGAATTAAATGTTTTTAACATAATGTGTAAACATAATTCACTGTACAAACAGGAAAAATGGTAACTATACTTTCATACATAACGTTTTGCGTAAATAGAAATTTTAGTTGCTATTTTACATTCTATACTCTATTTTAATAAAACATAAATTTTTAACGCAATATTTTTAGTCATAAAAAGCTTTTCAGATAGAAAATAAGTAAAAAAGTCAATAAAATATATGTTACATGAATTATTCTACTTATAATTTTAAAAAATTGCCTCTGAAGGTATACTTTATCTAGTTGATGTTCCTAATCAACTATCGTTAGTATCTCGTTTGTGCAAAAGTTTTGTCGACTGTTTGAAGTTTGGTGGTTTCTTCAAGACGACATATAAATGCAACCCACCTTTTCCAAAGTTTGCCAGGAAGGGATATCTCTCCACGATTCACAGTGAGTGCGAAGTGGAAACACCTCCAGGGTCAAAGCAGTGCCAGTTTCTCTAATTAGTACATTAAGGATCCATAAGTCATTACTTAGGTAATATAAAACCTTTTATTCCAGTTTTCAGACATTTTGCTTGAAAACGTGTGCGCCACCCCAGTTCTTTTCGGAAAGGAATTGAACTAAATAGGTAATTAAGCTTTTATGACATGCATATCGTTAATCGCTTAACTAGCGATCGTTTCATTCGTTAACTTTTGAACACCTGCAAAAATGCACTGCTTTCAAACTCATTTTGTTCTAACGTTTTGTTTCCCGACCTGATTTCTTAATACTTTAGAAAATTAAGAAGTATTCAAATCCAACGGGTTTCAAATCAAAGTGATAATTATGCAAAATAACCTAACAAGAAGATATTTTTTTCAGATTAATTTATTTATTTCGTGATATCTAGATAATATAAGACTTTTTTGAACCATCCTTTCTGATAATTATTGAGAGCTTGATGCTACAATGATTAAAATTACATAATCCCACTATTTTATCAATTTAAATGCTTTCGACAAGATATCTCGAACATCAAGATTTGACAAATTTTTCTGAAAACGAGATATTTTGTTCATTAAGATCTGACAAATTTTTATTATGACGAGATATCTCGTCCTTCAAGATCTGACCAATTTTCTAATGACGAGATAACTCCGCATGAAGATATTGTCGATTCTTTAATTATGACAAGATCACGATCTAATCAGTCATTTAATGATTGTTACTATTTACCCTTCATTAGAAATAATAGTAAAATATCATTAGTCAGAACGCACGGGGGAAATATTGATAAATTTAATACTTGCACTTCATCATTGGTAATATTAGTAAATTTCTATTCTTAAAAGCTCATTGTATAATGTTTATATTTACTTTACATATTGGAAGTAATGAAATATTTTAATTCATCAAAATTCGCTGATAATATTATGTATAATAATTGCCCTTCATTGGTAAAAATAAATTTACATTCATAAAACTTCATTTGTAATAACATTAATATTTACATTTCATTGAAAATTATCTATATTTTCATTCATCAAAATTGACTAGTAATATTAATATATTTGATTACCCTTCATTGGTAAAAATAGTACAGTTCCATTTATAAAAATTCATTAATACTATTAATATTACAAATTGATTTAAAAATAATTAACGATATTGATATTAAAAATTCATTTAAAAATTAATTAACGATGTTGATATTAAAAATTAATTAATGGTATTTATATTAATAATTCATAAAATCATTAATAATATTGATAGTAACAATTCATAAAAAATCAATCTTGATATTTACCTTATGTTGGAAATAATGGTAAATTTTCATTCATCAAACTTCACTCTTAATATTAACATATTTATTAATTAACCTTCTGTCTTTCTCATTGGTACTAATACATTTTAACTCATTAATATACATCGTTAATAGTAGATTTTAATATTTACTCCTTCTCGTTTAGATGGAAATACCTCAACAAATTAGGGAAAGGCAAGGCTTTCGTTCCCTTAGGAGCAGCATACCGAGCAACATACTAAATCACGTCACTTTGAATTAAAGCTTTTTAGAAACCAGAAAAGCCTTAATAATTCAGCCAACTGCAATATTAACATGCAGGCATTTGCTCCAAAGAAAACTCCAAAGATAACACTCAACGGAAGCCACTTCAAAAGCCGAATATCTAATCTGCACGTCGTCTTTACAGCAAACAGAAGCATACATTTTCCAGAGTACTTTGATGCCTCGTCAAAATTATGAGCAGCTAAAGATAACTCGTTTGTAAATTCATAGGGTGTGCAATGATGGATGAGAGAATAAATGATGAATAGCACATGGCGAAGCACACACACAGTTGCCTTTGACACTGGGCCCATACTGTAATTAAGATACTGATACACTAAATTACTTAGTCTCTCGTGTATCACGCAGCTTAGATGAAGGCATGATTACCGGTTAGGTTTTAGTAAGTATGGTGTACCCAATAAAGCGATAGCTGCATGTATGCATTATGCGATATGAATTCGTATTCGAGACTACTCTGCACTGTCAAAGGCGTGTGAGTCAACTAAGGGGACCGTAATAGTTTTTGTTCAAAGACCGAGTAATGTGGATCGATGTCTTGAGTAACCCTTCAAATCCAGAGGGTCGCTGTAGCCTAGTTCGAAAAGTTGCGGACTAGCAATGGGAGGGATGCGAGTTCAAAACTCGAAGTCGATACATACTAAATCTGATCGTGGCGTCAAAGGTCCTCACGTGAGCCGCGGTAGCTCACTCAGTAGAGCGTCGGGCTCGCATCAGAAGGGTTGTGGGTTCTGTCCTCGGCGGAGCCTGCAATTCTGATGATTGCGAGATCGGGGCTTCGACCTGGCTAACGACCGTCGTGTTCACTAATGGTGACTGGGGCACGTTAAATAGTTCGTGGTCACAAAGTCCTCCATGTTCCCATACCAAATCAATACCTCTGGGGGTACCTGATCAGGGGGTTATCGGCCTCTGATTTTGATCTAAATTATGATATGTGTGAGTGAATGAATGTATGGAAGGGACCATCCTGTAAAACGGATGTGTCATGTATGTCGAACAAAGACGGACTTCCTCCCAATGGGGCTCAAAAACATGGAAGGCGCACCCCCCTCGCCTCTTGCCGTCTTCGACGGCACTCCTCCGGTCTGACAGTGTAGGCATAAGAAACAACATAGGTCCTCACGTGGGCGAGGTATAGAAGATTGGAGAGTGAGTTGCTAACTCAAGTGTGACCTTGTCTCTGAACATGGTTTGATCCCGGACCGTTGCCAATAGTCCATTGTATTGCTCCAGTTCGACGTTACTTAAGTTACCTACCAAACACTTTGCCCTTATTCCTTTTAGCCGCTCTTTTATTTCTGGATCTGCTGGCCTAGACGTTTACCCGATGTCCGAGAACAATGTATCTACAATTTTGCATGTTTGCATATAAAATTGTACACATATAAATTATGTTAGATTCGTTGGTTGATTTGGGTTTTCTGACGCTTGGGCCAAATATTGGCCAAGCTACGCTAAATACTAGACAGACAACGTCAAGTGAAGGAAGTACTCACAAATAAGGAAAGGTTTACTGCCACAAAATAGAGATATATAACTGGCGTAATTTTTAGGAATCCAATCTTCACCATCTACAACTCTTGCTTCCACTTTAAGCCATGTCTGCCACAAAAATTAAGTTAGTATTTTAAGGGATGTGTGTAGATAATTAACGCAACACTGGAGCAACACAACAGGCTGTTCACGACGGTAGGGGATTCATCCCGAAGGGAAGGATCCGAGGAAGCCTCATAATTTTGAACCACGGTCAGATGACGAAATCACACTTGAGTTGACTCCCTTATCTATATCTTCACACCACTCCAACTTGAGGATATTTGAGGCCACGACAAACTTAAAGTGTGCCAGACTCTGTGTACACACGGATCTTAGGTTGGATCGATTTTACATCTTGCGCTCTTATGTTTGCGAATCAGTTACTCTTCCAACTGGGCTACCCCGGCCTTAGTAATTTAAGTTAAAATAATTATGAGACTTAAAATATTCAATAACTTTCTGTAGTGATGCTCAAATAGAAATGTGGGAGAACTGATGGGCCTTTTCTCTGTTTTTTTAATTACCCCTTTTGTTGCTCCAGTACCACATAAATCCCCCAACTACCTTCCAACCTTACTCTATATTTTCCCAAACAACTTTACATTTATTCTCTGACGTTCCTCTACTCGCTGAGAGGATATTCCGACGTCACAGAAACTATGAAGCAATACATATCAAATAGCAAGTGATATTGTTGGTTGGTTGTTTTGGGACTTTGAGGCGCATAGGCCTTGTTTGACCAAGCTAAGCCAAATACTAAACAGTGAACTTCAATCGAAGGCCATTTACACAACCAAGGAAAGTTCTTTTGACGCAAAAGAGAGAAATACACCCTGAAAAAGTTACAGGAATAGAATCTCGACACCGTCTAATACTCTCAGGTTGCTAGTATGATGAGCCTTGGTAGTACCAAAACTTTGTAAGAAATTTAAGGTAAAATAATCTTAAGGCATTAAAAAACTCGCTAGATCTTCCTGTAGTGTAGTGTTACTCAAATGGAAGTGTAGAAAAGAGAATAGGCGTTTTCTCAGTGATTTTTTCAATAGCCCTTAGTGTTGTCTCCAGTATTACCTAAATTCAACTACCTGCCAACCTACCTCTCTATTTTTTTCAAACAACTTTACATTTATTCCCCGCCTTTCCTCTACTCGCCGAGCTGCTATCGGGACGTCACAGAAGAAGTTGTGAAGCAATGCACATCAAATGGCAAGTGAGTTTTTCGCTTCTTTTAGATTTGTGGCGGCGCTTAAAAAATAACCACGAATACCGTAAAAAAAAACAACAGACACCAGCTGCAGCCGAGCAAAAAAAGGGGACCTCGCAGAAACGACGCTGTGGAGTGAAAAGAGGGCAGCAATAAAGAAAGGAAGTGTCGCTAATAACGAAAAAAAAACGGAGCGTGCGCTGAGATACGCACAGAAATAAAAAAACACCCAAAGCAAAAAGTGAAACTGTCCTTTGAGAAAAATATATCTCGGTGATCATCTCTAGAACGAACATAACTCTGTGAGAAAGAAACTTCATCTATCGACTTGGAAGTTATCCCTACTTCCCCTCTTCCGTATATATTTTACTGACGATGTTATTATTATTATTATTACTATTAAGTTCTCTTTTGATTTGGCTTAGTTGACGCGTTGACTGGATGCCATATCTCTTAGAGAGAGGAAATTCGATTTCGTGGAATTTTTGCGGGATTTCTTCCTTTCTGCTGTTTTTCCCTTTGCCATATCTCTGGATATGGTTCGCCTGAGCCCAGAGAGCGTGGAACCTATCTTGGTGGAATGCAGTCTGAAGTTTAGTGAGTTAGACTGCAAATCTGAAAAATGCCGTAAATTGATGCACAGTGAGCAGGAACAATTGATGCATTGCACTTCCTTATTGTCTGAAGTCGATAAGGTAAATAGACTTTAATTTATTTTGTCTTATAGTGTGAAACCTATATTAGTGAGATGCTGACTGTACAAAGAATATTCTGTAGAGAGTTGCTGTATACAGAATATGATTGAACAGGAACAGTTGATGTATTACAGCTCCTTATTTTTCAATCTATAATGAAAGTGGAATTTTTAAATTCTTTTTTGTCCATTTTTATATAGCGAGAAATGTATCTTAGATGATATTTGGAATATACAGATTTGATAGTCGTATCTGAAGAATGCATTAAACTCCACCACCTGTATGTTGGTACGATGCAATCTAAAACATGGACGATTTAATGGTAATATCTAGCATATGCCAAAAATTTATGTTGGTGGAAAGGGAATATCTTATGTTTCATGTCCTTATTCTTTTCAATCGATAACGTTCGTGAAATTTGTAATTTATTTTCTTCATTGTCCTAACGATAAACCTATCGTAGTGAGGTGCTGTCTGAAATAAAGGATTCGACGGTAATGTTTGAAAAATGCCTTAAATGAAAAAATTCACAAGTATCATAGAATCAAGTGAATAAAGCAGTTGTTGTGGCTTATAACTTTACCCTGTTGAATGTGTGTGTGTGTGTGCAAAATTAAAAAAATAATAATAATACTATTTAATCTCTCCCATACGAAGATCAAAATCAAAATCACTAATTTTTACATTCAACGGGGTAATGTTATAAGCCATAACATTTTCCGAAAAACTGCATAATTCAACCGACTCTGCGGTATATAGTGTGTTACACTTCCTTATTCTCGTTAATGTTAAGAGAAGTGGAATTTTTAATTCATTTTATTCATGCTTATATAGCTTGAAATCTATCTTTGGGTACTGTCTGAAATACATAGAATTTGATGGCAAATCCTGAAAAATACAGTAAATTGAATCACAATGAAAAGGGATAGTTAATATTTTGCACTAATCTTATTCTCTACTATTGGTAGAGTAAATGGAAATCTTAACTTCTTTTGTTCATTCTAATGGAATGAAACATACCTACTTGAAACCTATGTCGTCCGAAGGAAAGATGATTAAGTATTAAGTGTAATATTTATTTTGACATAATTTTCAAAATACGGAACACACCATTTAACCAAGTGGTTTCGACGAGATATCTCGCCCATCAAGATCTGACCAATTCCTTCCTTCTTTAATGACAAGATATCTAGTCATCAAGATTACGACTATTATTTATCATGGCAAGTTCAAAAGATCTGGTCAGTTTTCTAATGACGAGATAGCTTGTCCACCAAGATATGACCAGATTAGCTATGATGAGATATATAATCAAGACAACTTCCAGAAGTGTTAATATTAAATTAGCTTCCCAGACATTAATATCCTAAGAATCAATTTCTCTTTTGTGCTGAAAATGTGTTACGCATAACCTAAACAAAGCATTCTATCTATCTATCCTCTATTTATCTCTTTCTCTCTGTTATCTCTTTCTTATATATATTATCTCTTTCTCTCTCTGCCTATCAAGTTAATTTTTAGTATGCATTGTTAATGAATTCATATCAGAAAAATCACGCATTCATGCATTCAGACGTCATTTTGATTAAAATCAATTTAGAAAGACATTTCATATGACAATGCAAAATTTAAGCTCTTTCGTCCTGATAGGTTTCACTACATCAAATTCAATATTCGCTCTATTTAGTCACTTCTCGCAAAAAGAATTACCCAACATCTATTAAGAAGAAAGAGCCCAAACAGATCTACGCCAGATTGAACACATTCTTAGAAAATACACTAGCAACCAGCAACAAGCAGCCCAGGCGTTTAAGACCAGCACTTCCCAATCCGGCAGTTTGAGAAAGTTATTCGATTCACATTGTTAAGCGGTAATTATGCATTTTCTGATAAATTCGCGTCGCCATTACCCCGAAGCAAAGCTTTAGGTGCCGAAGAAAAAATATTGCCACTCGATGTCTTAATGTACCGAATTCGCCGACAAAGCGGAAGGTTAAGTTCGACAAAAGCAAGCAGGGGCGATTGTACGAACATTAGGTTAAATGGGCTAAGTAATGAGCCCAGTGTAACTAGTCCACGACCATCAGTCAAGACACACAAACAGAAAGCATCACACTTTCATTCCTTCCTTCTTTATTTTATTTATTCCAGCGCTCCAGTAGCGTGCTATCTTTTTTCTTGTTTAGTAATTCCCGCGTCTTCAGCCCATTATCGCCAAGTTCGGAACTCGCTTTTATGTTTTATTTATAGCTTATCCTCTCTGATTTGCATGATTGCGTTTTTAGGCTTTAGCGGTTATCGCTATCGAGCTACGTTTAAAGCAGCTCGCTTTACGTAACGATTGGAGAGATTTTTACCTCGGGATTGTGGGAGTTGTTTTCAAATTGCTTCTGGGAAATTCGCGTAGCAGTGGTATTAGTCAATCGCTCTAATAGCTCATTTCTAACAGTTGCCAGCGATGCCTTCGAATTTATCATCTTTGGGATAATGGTGGCGATACGGAACAGAGATTGGATACTGAGAGGGATTTAAACTTTGGTAACAACTGTCACGTAACCTGTTTATAACTACAAATGTATTGAACAATATTCGAAGTGTATTTTTCATAAATACAATGAGGTAGGAGAAATGAATGAATCCACTGCCAGTGAGTATTAATCAATCCCTCTAATAGCTCATTTCTAAAAGTTGCCAGCGATGCTTTCGAATCTATCATCTTCGGGATAATGGTGGCGATACGGAACAGAGATTGGATACTAAGAGGGATTTAAACTTTGGTAACAACTGTCACATAACCTGTTTATAACCATAAATGCATTGAACAGAATACATATTGTGTGTTTCATAAGTAAAATGAGGATGAAGAAATGAATGAATCCACTGCAGAGGTGTATTAATCAATAACTATTATAGCTCATTTCAAAAGATTGCCAGTAATATAATCGAACTCGTATCTTAAGGATAATGATATGATACGGATGATACGATTGGATACTAAGGGGGGGGGGAATTAAATCTCTGTAAATTGATCAGTCAATTACTGCTAAATAAGCTCTTGAACCACAAATATATTAAGTAACTAGCAAAATACCCGACCTTACTCGGTTTGAATTGGTTTACTCTAGATTGAAGAGATAATCAAAATATATAATGACTTACGTTTTTTGTAGAATAAAATTTATTTTAACATCTTTCGCCATCTTTCTATTTTCTACAACTTACTTTGGACACAAATCCTACACATGCATATCCATTCATGTAATACATTTTACATACATCGCATAATTGCTGTGTGACAAAGCTACAAAATGACGAAAGGTGATACTAAGGTTACTACTATAAAAGACGATTTATAGGAAGATTTGGAATTCCCTTTCTTAAGTTCTTTTCATGTTCAACTCAATTAATTAAAATTACGATTTACGGCGAGTGCTCTCGCACTCATTGTCAACAAAACAATATTTTTTTACTTGTGGCACTCTTGCCTCCGGTATGCGACATTGTGAAATTTTACAATCTTCTCCTGTCATTATTACAACGAATTTTTTAATGTTGGAAAAAGTTCCAGTTTGGATTAATAAACATTATTATTCTTTCAATAACGGCATTATTCTTTAAATAACGGCATTATTCTTTCAATAATGGCATAACTACACTTAAAATTTACTGAAAATTTATACTGACTTACCTAACATTTTTAAGTCTAATACTTTGTGGTGCTGTTGGGTGTGATGAGAAGGAAAACACATTTATTAAATTAATAAATATTTAAAACAGGAAACAGCGAAGTAAAACAAAATAAAAGATGTCGCAAAAAATTGTTCTAAAGATATTAATTTGTGATTCAATTTTATCTCTTGATCTCCGCACAGTTGCCACAACTTACAACTAAAAGTGTACAAAATTTAGAAATGTGAAATTAATTCAGAGCGAAAGAACCAGAAAAAATATCACTGCTCGCGCGATCTTGTTCATTCTCGTTTCATTGAAAAATATCGTCTGTCCCAAATATTCTCAAATCGTTTTCATTGCGCAAAGAATAAAAATAAGACTCGAAATAAATAAAGTATCAGAGCTAAAATTTCACCATAAAATTTTTTTTTTTGAAAAATAATTAGTTTTTAGCATTACTGGTAAAGCAAATGAAAGTAATCGTAATACTCAAACTACATTCCAATTTTTCGAAAACTATCAAATTGTGGCTGATTTAAGTATACTTACTCAGGTGTTTTAGCATGAAACTCTTCTAAATATAACAATAAAAAAAATGTTTGATACTGCATTCACTAAACTAATAAATAATGTATAAAATAAAACACATTGTAATGAAATATCTGGAATACAATTCATGTGATGTCTACACAAACACACAAACACAAAATCGAACATAGAACAGAAAGACTGACAGACAGACTTTCGCAACCAATGCCACTCACTAAATGAAGATAAGTACTCACTATATGCAAATTTTCATGAAAATATCTTAAACCGCGTGGACGTGTATAGGGCACAACATACAGACAGACAGACAGACAGACAGACAGACAGACGGACAGACAGACAGACAGACACCAAACGAGAAAAAGGCAGATTCGGCATCAGAAGGGTCCAAAACGGATAGAAAACTTGAGATGGGTCGAAAATATTGAATGTACAAACAAACACTCCATTCTTATTTATATAGATAATCAATTGTTCTTAAATACAAGGAAGGGAATCGCACGAGTAGGTAGGCTACCAGTAATATTATTCTATCTCTCTCTTACTCTAATAGATCAGAGTTGCTAGAGATGCCTTCGAATTCCTAGTTGAAAGAAATATCGTATTATACGATACAAAACTTTGATAGTAAGAGGCCATTAAATTTCTGTAAAGTGATGAATCAGGCCACGATTTAATAAATAATTTTGAATTACACATGCACGTAATAAGTGTTAGTATACCTATATTGTTGAAAAATACGTAGTTAAGTATTACTATGCAGCAATCGTAAGTAACTGCCATTTGGCTTATGTGTTTTATAACAATAAACATTGTGAAATAGTAACCGTTTCAGCTCTTTTATTTCAAAATGATACTGCCAAATATTTAGTAATTAATCAGATTAAAAAAATATAACTTTTTTATCAAGTCTTAAAAACATTTCTGCTAGCCAGAAGTTTTAACCTTATAATAAAAAATAAATACGAGTTCGTTGGACTGTTTTTGATTATATTTTTTTTCTGCTGAACTTCTGTACTCCACTTACAGAAAATCACTGCTCATCCACTAGATGACTATTTTCAACCTCATCAATGGCATTCCCATTAAGGCAATACACACAGATGGAAGCCATAAGAAACTTAGATTGACCAGGTGTGGGATTGTCAATATAACTCTCAGCACCGCAATAAAGTTGATGGGGAGTTTTAAGATCCTATACTGACGTTGTTAATTACTATGCTTTATGAGTATATTTAATAAGAATATACTGGTGACACTAAATTGTCTTGTATTCTCAACAGATATTTACCTATATACTGAAGTGATGATTCAGTATTATCAGTATGACAATGAGTATAATGCAAAATTAACTGAAAATTAATCTTTTTATACATGGGATTCCCGTTGTAAAATGACTGTTCATACGGTGAAGTAGGTGATGTCTTAACTAATGCTAGACTGCAGACATAATCCGAGAAGGTCTTGAATTCATAAGAGACAAACCCAGTGATATCCGAAGTGTCTCCATTTGATGAGACACTTGTTTAAATGTGTTAGCAAACCACATTTACTGAAGTGGTTGACAATACCTTAATGACGCGATATCTCGTAATTAGCAAAATTGTCCCCATCTTGATGGGAAAACACCTCGTCGAAACCACTTGGTAAGTTAAGAAGGTCCCTCTAGACCAGTGGTTTTCCAACCACTGGTCTAGAGTGCATACGGCTCCTTAGACACTTTAGTGCGGCTCTTAAGCCACATAAGTGCGGCTCTGCCACGAATTGATTTCGACTAACTGCTGGCAGTAAATATCCCACCGGTGATGCAAGGAAGAAAGCAGTTGAGCAACTTCAGAAGAGTCAAGAAAAATAAAGTTCTATATTTAATTCTTGGGTGCAATCTTATAGCAATGTTAATATTTCAAGCTTTATTGTTAGTCAAGAGATTTCTAAGAGATGCAAACCATACACAGACGGTGACCACATTAAAAGTTGTTTTATAAATGAATACGAAGAGCTATTTAGGATTTTTAAGAACAAGGCAGAAATTCTTAAAAAATAAAGAGTTACCACTGTTTTTGCTAAAATAGTAAAAGACAGAACATCAAAATGTCTTCGAATATAACCAACCAGCAAATCGAAGGTCTTAAATTGGTTTCAGCTTTATCAATAGCTTTGACGAATGTTGTGACATAAATGACACAGAGCAAGTTTCTCTTTTTGTTCGATTTATTTTTTCTTCGGGTCCTAAAGAACTTTTAGGAACATTGCCACTGAAAGGTGGAATATGTGGCGAGGATATTGCAAATGCTGTCACTGAATGCATGGAGAAATATTCCTCCCGATAAAATTCTTTCAATTTAAACAGATGGGGTAAAATGTATGACCGGAGTGAGGAAAGGTTTTGTTTCCATTTTGAAGGAAAAAATTAATCACAATATACTTGTTTTCCATTGCATCATTCATCAAGAAGCGCTTAGTGCGCAGACATTTCCAGAAGAAATTTGCAATGTTATGGATTTGGTGATCAAGATTGTAAACACAACTGTAGCTAAAGCTCTTTATCATCGCCAATTTAAAGAATTTTTAGTTGAAATGGATAGTGAAAACGCAGATCTACTGCATAATTAGGTACGTTGTCTTTCAAGAGGAAATGTTATAAAACATTTCGCTTCCTTATTATTTGAAATCAAAGCATTTCTCTTTGAGAAGGGTGTTTACTATTTTGAACTAATGGATGATCAGTGGATTCAAAAATTTTATTTCTTGGAAGACGTTATGTCGTATCTGAATAATCTTAATCTTAAATTACAGGGGAAAGGAAACACAATTTTTCGATGATGGAAGAAGTTATTTCATTCGAAAACAAATTATCCTTTTTGCTCAAGATTTTGAAGGATAAACATTAATTCATTTTCCAAGCCTGCTGAAACATCGCTAAGAAAATAACTCGGTAATTGACATTTACTATTTCAAAACAATTTTAAAATGAGGGAAGCTTTTCTACGGAGGTTTCATGAATTCAGAAATAGCATAGCGACATTAGCCTTTGTTAAAATACCTCAGTGCTTACGTAACATAATTGTATTTTTCTCCCTTTAATATTGACATTGGCGCTTTTGAAATGCAATTACTGGAGTTAAAAAACAAAGAATTATGGAGCTCCAAATTTAAATGCCTTAATGCTGAAATTGAAAAATTGGGGGAAAATGAATATGATCTTAGTTTACAGAAAAAGGAGGTCTACTTTGAAAGACCTCGAGAAGGAAGACATCATTATTTTCAACACCTGTATTAGTATTCCTGACTCATATCATTAGTTACGAAAACTAGCATTTGCTGTTCTGCCACCCTTTGACTATACATATTCATGTGAATAATCTTTTTCAAGTATGAACCTTATCAAAAGTAAATTGAGAAATCGTCTTATTGATGAGAACCTGGAATCCTGCTTGAAACTAAAAACATGTTCATACTAACCTGACTTATCCAAACTTTCCATGGAAATGCAAGGTCATTGTTCACAAAATGCGTATTTTGTCACATTTTTATTTTAATTTAAGTTTTTTTTTGTCAATAAATAAGATTATTAGCTAGTTTAAAACGTAGAAGGTAGCTAGTTTAAAACGACTCCTAAAAACATTGTTATTGAAAAGAAAATTTACTCTCAAAAGAAATATTAATCGTTATACTGTTGATCAATGGCTCTTTTGACTAATGAGTTTGGCGACCAATGCTGTAGACAATTTGCAAAAAACATAATTTTTTTTTATTATAATGAAATGGCTATTTAAGTAGTATACATGATTCTTCTGGAACCTACTGGGAACAGTTTACTTTCCAGTTTCCACTAGCTTCTTAGGAAATGTACCGTGATATAAAACGTTCGCTTTGAGAAAATATCGAGTTTACATTTCAAAATCGTTAGTTTGAAATTCTGGTTCCAATTGCATTTATAAGAACTCGAAGTCATGACAAGAACTGACGAAGAACCACATTCTGAACGAAGAACTGACATTGTTGATGAAAATATCGACTTCAATGTATTGCTAAACCACATAATTTTCCTGAATAGCCTTTAAAAATTCTTGATAAAAATTAGAAATGTTTCTGATAGAATCGCTGTGGTGTGTAAAAAACATGTGCATGGTGTTCCTAAACGTAACGTAGAAATGTATTTCAAACTAACTTTCCATTCGAACATTACGATTGAAGTTACAATGCTTTGAATGTGTTGAAAAAAATAAAAAGTCCTCGTCCCGATCAACAAAATAAAGACATGGGATTAAAAACTTTGCTTATGCTGTATATGAAGCAGTATTTCATAGCACGTTTCCCCTTTTAATCTTCTTATTTAATCTATAACATAGGAGGTATTTGCTCTGTTGTAAGGTAAATTGCCATTATCAGAGGAGGTATTTTCTGTTTTAATTTAATTATCATTCAGAACACTTGATACGATTATAGTGGTACTCAGTCTTCTTTTTGGTCCCTACCTGTCAACATGACCTTCGAACGAATTATCACGTATCAAGAGAGTGATAATGTTTAGTTAACAGATGTGGTTGTTTGGATAAAGTAGAAAAAAAAGTTTATGGTTAAGTTTTCAGCATTTTCTTTCATTTTTTCAATTCCTTCGGTAATCCTGCGTAAATACTGAATTTGTCCTTTCTAATCATTTTCTGATTGCTCACATGTGCATGAAATTGATTTTTACATTAAACTACAATTACACGTTTTACATGGTATTAAAATTATAATACACACACTTTCGGATGTTTTGTTATCGACTCAATCCCACACTAAAACATTCAGAAGTGAGTAGATTTATTTGAAGAACAAATCTGAAGATACTATCAATTGTCTGGAAATTCGTGTAATTTAGATCGACACGCACATAGAAGGAATGTAATCCGTTTTCATAAAGTTTTTATAGTATATTTTGTTATTCTAGTGGCTTTTTAACGAACATTGCTCACTGATGGCAACAGAAAAATAAACATAACCTATATTCCACACTTAATAGATCATTCGAAAGAGAAGAAGAGTAAACTAAAATTTACTATAACTTTCAAAAAATAAGTTAAAAGGTTTTATAAAATGTGATAAGTACTGTTTTTAAGACGAATGACTAAAATTTTAGAAAATATATCAAACAAACTGTTGAGTATCTTCATTGTTCATAAGTGTCTGGAATTTATTAAGCCTCAAAGACTGGGTACTATCTGTCAAAATATTTACCAAACATGTCCAGCAAAATGCTACAGTCATACCTAGAGGTTAATACTTAGTCTGAACTCAAAGAAATGATCTGGTGATTCCAAGAAGCATTTAAATATTGAAATCCGCACTTTATGGATTCTTTTCTTTACAACTTCCAAACCGATTCATAAAATCTATCCTAATGACTGTTATCCATTGCACAAAACAGGAAAATTCAAACTTAACCTAAATCCTCCACTTAACGGTCACTTGAAAGGGAGGAATATGTAAACCCAAATCTACTATAAAATTCAGAAAAAAATATTGATTTGAAACCATCAAATATGAACATTATTTTCTTTAAAACCCAAGAAAATATATCGGAAAAACTCTTGAGGACCGTCGTAGTCCATACAAAATTCCTAGAATTGACTAAGCTTTGAAGACGGTTACTATCTGTTAAAATATTTACCAAACCTTGTCCAGCAGAATCCTCCAGTCATATTCAGAAGGTAATACTCAGCGTGAATACCAAACTCAAAGCAATATGCAGATTCAAAGAAGCATTTAAATATTGAAGTCCGCACGAAGGATTATTTCCCCCTCAACCTCCAAATTGATTCCTGGAGCCAAGGTATCGCTTCATCCACCATAAAAGGGATAAAATTATCCGTTAACTGATTAAGAAGAGACGGCAGAGAAATTATCTCAATAATCGATAGTAACGGTCAGAAAGAACATCTTTATCGCTTGAATTCGGCTATGTTTGTAACAAGATTCGAGGAGAGCCCTTTTCTCAAGAGAAACAATCCAGTTTACACTCCGTCTGCGTATTTACTAGAAGAGAATCTATTAAGACCTTGTCATTAACATTCGAAACACAAAATTCTTTTGTTTGTGACTAGCGTGTGGAATGTGGTCCCCGCTATCGGAACTCGGGTGAGATATGAACGGGCTCGTGTGGATTGCATTCAATATTTTCACGGTGCTTTTCAGTTGCTGTTTGCCCTTGCAAATCAATTGGTTGCTTGGGTTTTTATGACACAAGAGACATACTTAGCCAATCTGTGCCAAACATACACAATATTAAGAATTGAACACGAACACAAGGAAAGTTTGGGTGTGTATCTTAATTTAGGTCACATTGGAGCAACACAGTGGGCTATTGGAGATGGTCCGGGATCAAAGCCGAAACGAACAATACCATGTAATTTTGAACTACGGTCAGATGACGAGGTCATTTCTGAACTGGCACCCCACTCTACAAACTTCCGCATCAAGCCAACGGGAGTACATTACAGGCCACTTCAGATTCAAAGTTCACCAGCCCCTTTTGTACACGACGGCTTTTGGTTGGATTTAAAATAGGGACCCTCCGTTACTCAATCAACCGGGCTATCGCGGACCAAGGAAAGTTTGGGAATTGCATGGCTGAGTGGTTCGCCCCATGCGCTAACAATTCACAAGTTCCTGCGAGGGTGTTATGATCCCTTCTGTGTCAGTAAAATTTTCCTTGTGTTTGTGCCCATTAAATTACTTGATAATGTCTATCTCATGTTTGATACAGTTTGGCCAAATATGGCTCTTTTTCCATACATCTCTAAAAACTATCCAGCCACACAAGGAAAGTTTTATTGACGCATAATAGCTAAATGTTCCCAGGGTAAGCTACATGAATCCAACCTGCACCAAGTAGAACTAACAGGTTGCTAGAGAAGTTGGAATATCCGTTAAACCTGGTCGGCCCTACATATTAATCCTCTGATGGGTCTATTCTGAAACCTGCAGTTTTTCTTACGTGACATTTGACCAGTTTTGACCTTTTATAACTAATGGACTATTCTATAGCATTATTTTAACGATGTAATTATTTAAACATTGTATCATGCATGTTGTGAGAGAAAAGCAATACTATAATACTTTGAAATTCCCTGAGGTTTTTAGAAGATTAATTGGAGGGGTTTTTAAGATGCGTCCTGAAAAGAGTTTTTCTAAGTCTAAACTTTTTAACAGAGTACGGAATCTCACAAAATTGTTTCCTTGATTTAATAGTTAGGCCGTTTTTTCATAATCCTGGATCAAAATTAGATTATTTCCATGATGTCCCCCTTCTAAAAATATCCAGATTAGTACTACATTACATGACACTTAAAAAGTATAGTACAATGTCAGGACTAGCCATGCCATCAGTTGTGACAGTCGGAGAAAATAATATTTTTTTGCAAAATATTTCATACATTTGGTTTTACCAGTTCTAAACATTGATAATGCTGTCTATTCTCCACATAACTTCAAAGTGACTATTCCTCTACGTCTTTGTCCTCCAACATTCTTTGTAGTATACCATTGCTGTGTTGCGATGTTTAATTTTTGATTTTCCCTTGTACCTTGAAAATATTTCTTTCAAAGGGAGTTTTCCCAGAGTAAATTTAAGTTAATGCTGTCTCTAGAAAGTCTATCAACAATTTCATTAACTCTCCTGTTGGTTTATCTTAAATTATTAAACTATCACCATTATTATTATTAAACTATCACCATTTCTAGATAAGGAACAGTTTATTTTTACTACGATCATCATTCTACTTGGAATTATAGTGCAGTTTTGTCTTGACGAGGTATCGCATCCGTAGCAAAACCGATTATACCTCTCTGTGGTCATCCCTATATCCGTAATGACTTCAACTAGCAAGATTGGAGGGGCTCCAATCTTAATTAACCCTTCTGATAATTGTCTCGACGATGTGTTTCGGTTTTAGAAAAAAACGATCAGAACTTGATAGACGAAATATTTCAACAGTAAAGAAAACTAAAGAGATTTTGGTTTCGTCATCATGAAAAAAATCGTCAATACCTTGATGACGAGATATCTCGTCATAAGCAATATCGTTCAGATCTTGGAATATATATATATCGTGGAAACAACTTGGATGGTTAAACGGTATCCTCATATACGAAGGAATGAACATTAAATGTACCGATAAATGTCTAGAAAGCGTCGAGAGTTCTTCGCGAGTATATGGCGATGGAAGTAGAATCCCTTACTGCATGAGTTCCCAAGTGATACAATACACTAAGGGTATTTGGTATTAACTGGATTACCTCTTCGGAGCTTTCAATGGCTTTAAATGACATCAAGATTGCGTCCAACTCAGGTCTATAGCATAGCTTTCAATTAAAATCGAATTGAAGTTTCAAGTGGGGTTTGGAAATTATCAACTGAGATTATCAATACCGGATTTCTACTTTTATTCGTACCCGGACTCACAGACTGAGCGTGATTACAGGACTTAAATCAATTTCTAGTAGAGTATTTCTGCATTCATTGACTTGAAATCTGGACCAAATGACTTGAAATTGGCTTTAAAGCTTGTTACAGAATCGAAATCTGGTGAATTTACAACTGGGAAATACGAAGTTTGTGCGTTTTTATTTTTATGATGGTCCCTTATATATATGAATTGATGGAAAATATTATTCTCTATCCATAAAAACTTTTGGCAGTCTATTGGTGAGTACTTTTGCCTTTAGATCTCAGGTTCGAATATCGGCCATGGCATGGTTTTTTGTAGTGTAATGGAATTTTCTTTTCATCCTCCAGGGTGTTGTCGCGATGAAGGTATATAGTCTCATAAGCAAAACTGAACAGACCTTGGTGGGCGACAAGTCTCGTTATTAGAAAAAGACAGACTAGATCTTGATATTTTAATAAGAAAGTCGTTAACATAATGATGACGAGATATCTCGTCATTAGCAAAACTGATCATACCTTGATGAGCAGGATATATTGCCTTTAGAATAAACAGACCAGATCTTGATATGATGAACAGGATATATCGCCTTTAAAATAAACAGACCAGATCTTGATATGGTGACCAGATAACGAAATGTGATTAGTAAAAATGGTCAAATCGTGTTTGATGAGATATCTCGTCAAAACCATTTGGAGGGTTAAGCCGAAGGTCAAATTAATCATAGCATTGCAAAAGATAAAACTAGAGTGGCAAACCTAAACAATGATAGCTTAAAATTTACTCAAATATAGGTTGTGGTTCTTCTTTTCCCACAACTGTCATTAAATACATTGAAGAATGGTAAAGTTCATTTTTATAAAATTCCACATTAAAAGTATAGTAAATGTTGCTTGTATCACAATATTGCATTTCAATATTTTACAAAATACGTTTTTGAACAAGATACTAGTGTTAAAAACCAAATTATAAAAATGAGTTGCTTTATAGAAATTTTATACATTAAAATATAAGGAATTAACGGCGAATATGGTTTCTCAATATGTCATGGGGTTTATTCAAGATGTTCAGTCTAACAACTTGCAACTGAACACACTGTTGAAATACTGTGCCTTTTAAATAACATATCTTAAACAGACATTTATCGTTTAGGATTACATCAAGTTCTTACACAAACGATTCCAGAAAAATGTAAACAAAATTTTGCTAACATTTATTTTATGAAATAAAGAAACTTACAAGTCTAGTTTGGCATTTGTGTATGTTTAGTCCAACACATCTGATAGATATTTATGATTACTTTACGTAGTTAATTTGTGTATACTACAGTCGCTTCTCAACCTGAGAAAGCTTACTGAAAATCATGCATGTCGGATAAAAAGTAAAACATATCTTACCTAGATATATAAATATATTTGTATTGAAACACAACATGTGGATCTTGATATTTTCATACTTTTCAGAGGTTATTTAGAATATCGTTTGTTATGCAGCAATCGTTAAAACATAAGAACAAAGTCGATATTTTACGCTTGAAGAGGTTGGGTTCTATAACCCAAGAATAATATTTGTTATATCTGTGCCAAACATGTCAATTAAATGGAATACACAGAATGAAAGCTTTATTGACACATAAAAGGGAGATCCGCACTAGGAGTAATCGAACCTGGGTCGTCTACAACTCGTTGGTTGATAGCATATAAAGAATATCCACTGAGCCTCCGTTTCAAAAGATAAATTTATTTCATTGTGTAGTTCCTTCTTAAGTTGTATACTTATTATTACATTTGGCTATTTAATATTTTCCATTGTAACACTACTTTAGCACGTCAGTGAATAAATCATTGATACGAGAAAACATTACTTAGTAGAGATGTGTTTATCTTTTTCGTTCCTATTATTCTCTGGGGATTGTATTTCGTATACAGCTTGAATGACCCGGGAGATATCTAATCCAGTATGAAGTATGTGGCTTTTGAAGGATCCAAATCGGTGTTGCCTAAAGTATCTTCTCTTATTCTATTGTAGAACCATATTTTCAATGAAATAAATGATTGTCATGAATAAACGGATACATAATTTATTTTTTAAGGGGTCAGATTATATATATATATATATATATATATATATATATATATATATATATATATATATATATATATATAAATATAAATACATACACAGTAGATACATACATACATACATACATATAGATACATACATACACAGTAGAGTCCCGATAATCCTAGTTAATGTGAACCAAGACTAAGTCGGTTAAAGTGAAAATTCTAAATAAAATAAATCGTGTAGTTTTAAATGTATTATTTTAACAAATGCATAATTATACAGATAAGCGTGGCATTTTTCTGCAGTAATGTTTCGCCCGTTTTTAAGGATACAGGATTGCTGATGTTACTTCTTCTTGTTCTATATATTCAAGAGCACTTTCGATAGCTTTTAGTCCATCTGCATGGGAGATTTTCATAGGTCGATTTTCATCGTCACTGTCTTTATCATCCTCGCTAGATTCATTTTCCTTATTAACGATCATTTTATTTGTAATCTCTTGTTTTTCGTCAGCGTTTATCCAGTCACGGATTTCGTTTTCCTGAGTGTTTGTGAGATCAAGTTCAGAATTTTTTTCGGTACTTTTAAAAATGGTAATAAATGTAGAACCAAAAAGCATAGAAATATTAGATAGTTTGGTTAAAGCGGAAACTAGGATAATCGGGGTTTTACTGTATACATCTATACATATATACAGGGTGGTCCCGAATTCATGGTACAAACTTTAATGGTAGGTACAGGACATTGTAACAATGATTTATTGTATAGGAATGTATAGTCGCAAGTGACGCGGTGAGGCGAAAACAGGGGAAATAACGGCCGAAAGGAAAAACAAAGATTTTATTGAAAGCGTTGTTGACAAGTGTCATGTTTACAGTAATTGTTCAAAATTGCGTCCACCAGTATCGATACATGCTTGACAGCGTCGGTGGAGCGATTGGCGTACACGTTCAAAGATGCCTGGTATTTCACGCACACCTGCAGCAGCTACAGATAAGCGAGCGACGAGATCCTCATCTGAGTCAACTGGAGTCTCATAAACAAGATGCTTTAGATGTCCCCATAAAAAGTAATCGAGGCTCGATAAATCGGGAGATCGGGGTGGCCAAGGGACTGGTCCACCACGCCCAATCCATCGAGTACCAAACGTGGCATTCAGGTAATTCCGTACATCAATGCTGAAGTGTGCTGGCGCCCCATCGTGCTGAAACCACATGCGGTTACGAATGGCGATCGGAACATCATGCAGCAGTTGTGGTAACACTTCTTTCAGAAAAATAAGATAGCTTCCGCCAGTGAGCCGCGTGGGTAGTAAGTATGGGCCAATCAAAAAGTCGTTCACAATACCAGCCCACACATTAATACTGAAACGTTGTTGAAACGCATGTCGACGCGTTGCATGTGGATTATCGGTTGCCCACACATGGGAATTGTGCGCATTAAAGACACCCTCGCGTGAAAATGTCGCTTCATCTGTAAATAGCACATAATCTACGAAATCCGGCTGCAACGCACATTGCTGCATCACCCACAGGCAGAAGTTCACGCGGCGAGGATAATCTGCCGGATTCAATGCTTGTACTTTCTGAAAATGGAAGGGGTGTAAGCGATTTTCGTTTAACACTCTGCATACAGTCTGATGACTCACACCTACGTCACGCGCAACAGTTCTTGTGCTTGACTCGGGTCTATCAGCCACAATGTTCAAGATGCTTTCTTCCAGCCTTGGAGTGCGTACAGCTCTTACTCGACCAGCGCCATGTCTGTTGACGTCGAACGCACCTGTTTCACAAAGTTGACGATGTAACCGTTGAAAAATTCTATGATCCGGCATTCGTCGATCAGGATACTCCGCGCGATACATTCGTAACGCAGCTCTGCCGTTACCATTTGCACGGCCGTACATGTAATGCATGTCTGCTTTTTCTGCATACGTAAAGTCACCCATCGTCTACGGCAGCACAATTGTGAATGGCGCTTTTCCCTACTGCGATGCATCATGTTCAACAGCGGCTAGACATCTACTGCCCTCTACCGGCAATGATACCAACCGATCACTCCATTTCTCTTTCCTTTTATTTCCCCTGTTTACGCCTCACCGCGTCACTTGCGACTATACATTCCTATACAATAAATCATTGTTACAATGTCCTGTACCTACCATTAAAGTTTGTACCATGAATTCGGGACCACCCTGTATACAAAATCTGACCCTTCCTATGAGAATTCCAATTTAAAAAATTCTAATTACCATCAGTAAAATGAAAATCAAAAATCATTCCCCTTTTCGCTCCAATGCGACGTTAATTAAAAAATGCCTACTTACCTTACTACACCTTTTTTTAAAACCATTTTGCCAGCAATTTGGGTGAAATACTTGATACATTAGAGATCCCGAGGGAAATAAAGCTTGAATGCGATTCAATTTATCTGATTAATTAGTTATTGAAACCTTTTTATGATTTAAAGTAGTCTCATGATAGGATGCCTGCATAATCATGTTTGGAAATAGGTAAGTTACCGACACAAATTCTAATCAAGTTTTAATTGATGATATTTAATTTTCATAGTATCTCATGTTTCGGTGGAAGATGACAATAAATCTGATACAAAATCAGCAAAAAGTATTTTATTTTTATTTTTCAACCTTCTTTTAAAATGTGAGAATTGAGAAAAAGAAAATAACGCTTTGAAATTATGACATTAAATATTTTTCTAATGCCTGGCCAATAGATAATAACTCATTATTGTTTTACAACTGTGGATTTGTGAACATATCTGCGCTGCCCTGGTACACCTGGAGATGTTAACGATACACCTTATATACGTATCACACATTCTAGGTATAGCTCATTTATTCTTCACTATTTCATTCCAAACGGACTGGATGGCCAGCTTCGAATGTAAACTTCGTAAGCGGATACTTATATTGGTAAATGGTATTAACAATGATAACCATTATTCACCCCCTGAAGTATGACGATATTTCCGAGTTGTGTAAAGATTTTACTTCACGCGCGCGCGCGCGCGCGCGATGCATCCCAAAATCCTAGAAAATATACCATTGGAGTCAAGAAGATCAAACCTAGTTTGAAATCATTCAGGGAAGACGGTACGTTTCAGAACGGATATGTGCGTGTGGGCCCCTTAAGGGTTAATGGATTTCTAAGGAGTACGCTAAAAAGGACCAAGTTATGGTATAAAACATTTTGCAGTTTATTTAAACTGCAGTCTCAAACTTATTAGGCCTTTCTTTAGCTTCTAATTTTTATAACAATAACTTATTTTAGATTATAATTTGGTTCAAATTATTATAGTATTTGAAGCTTATAATTTTCATAACAATAACTTATTTCAGATTATAATTTGGTTCAAATTATTATAGTATGCGAAATTTTCGTGATTATTCTCTTTGTATGATGTATTTGATAGTGTATATTTGGGAAAGTTAAGTATTAAAAGCCTGTTTAACTGAATTTTGCCAACATCGAGATATAGATAAATTTGTCATTAACACACCTGAATGGTTACTCTTATGAGGTATCTCGTCATTACTAAATCTGAACAGATCTTGATCTTATCGTGATTAGAAAAATTAGCAATAGTTTACTTTGTCGTTTTCTTGATATTGATACCTCGTCGTTAGCAAAATTAGTCAGAGCTTGATTCATGAAATTAACTCGTTCACACGATTTGTAGGGCTTACTGTCTTGTATAGTAAAATCATAATATCACATTACTCCTAAATCTCCCGACGCTCAAAGGGCTTATACAACCTTTGTAAAATAAGTGATTCACACCACAACATTACCACGATTTGAAAACTTTCTAGGCTATCTATCTAAAAACAGTTAAAAATTCATGTTCTTAATAACCAATTCAAATCATAATCCTGTATAACTAGATGATCAAATCATAAATTGAAGTACCTCTGACTTCAATGATAAAATAACACAGAGGAGAGTAAAAGAAACGACGTTTTGAACCTTCGAAGCAATTTAGACGATATATTTTGTCTATCACGATCTTACCAATTTTGCTAATGATGAGATATCTCATCATCAAGATATTGACAACTTTTTTTATGATGACTACAAAGAGATCTGATCAGCTTAGTTTTAATGACGGGTGCAAAATAGATCTTGATGGGCAATATATATTGTCCGCCAAGATCTCGTCAGTATTGATAATAACGAAATATTTTGTCCAGACAACCACCAGAAGAGTAGATGTCCTAAGGTCCTAAGCAGGATAAGCTATGCCTTCATTTTCGGAACTAAAACTGATATTCAATTACCAATTTTAAAATCCTACAGGAATTCCTTAAATTTCATCATTTGATATATATACGAGCCCTGTCAAATAATTAATATAGATAACAACCATACATGATTTGAAAACATTCCAACCATCTATGTGTACAAACGGTTAAACAGGCAATTCCCCATAAGATCCATTCTGAATAACTTTATAATCGTGGAAGAAGAAATTATAACTTGTAGAGTCTCAAATTTCAGTGATAAAACAACTCAATTTCAGGAAACCCATTTAAAATTTAAAGCAAATGCAACAACGTATCTCGTATTCGTAAAAACAATTCGGTATATCCGTGATACTGGATTTTTCGAAACAGAGCGTATTTCCCGGAAGATGCAAAAAGGCCGGGTATGTTAAAAATCAGTGGTTGAAAAAGAACAGGATTTTCTTTCCCATATTCCGATCAAATAACTGTTTCATTTTCCCCTCACAGCCTGCGGCTGCGCAGGACCTTTTCCTGTGAAACAAGAAACCCTTAAGGGTTCTCTCTTTTAATAAAACACATTTCCGTTGGAAAAAAACGGGGAAAACCGGAGCAAAATCCTTCTGTGCAGGTTACGGATTTTTACTTCTTACCCCGAAGCCGGTTTTCTTTATACCACACGAAATACTTTTTTCTTCTTAGCTTTCACAATCTTCTCAAATGCGGTACTTGATTTTTGGTGTTCTTTGCCCGTCCTACCAATAGCGAACTAGTGTTCCACGATAGTCGTATCAGTAATCCGACCTAAAGCGGACTTAGGAAAGCTTTGGACTTGGGAAAACTTCCTTCCCTGTAACATGGCCGTTATTTACATTCAGGTTACGTTGTTTTGCGAGGATTTAAGTCGATCACCACCCACGGAAATATGAGGCTGGGAGGAGGAGAGTATTTCAGGAAATATCTCCACATTAAGAACAAGATCGAACTTTTATTCACCTAATCGCGCTCTGTGGAAAGTTTTCCCCGCAGAAATAAAAGGAATGGCCGAGTTATATCGGACTGACGCAGCTCCCCGGATGAAACTTTGCTGTGCGCTCTGATGGTTTCATTAATTTGAAACTGACATTCTTAATGATTGCTGAAGTGCTTTATGTAAGGAGACAATTCTTTTACGAGATTTATACCAGCGTTCAAACAAACAGTACATTTAATACAGAAGTTTTGAATTTATTTCTGTTTTATATTTAATTTATGTTTTCAAACGCTTTAGGTTGACTTATAGAAGATACGCAATAACTGACAAAAAATTAAATTTGTCACTATACAGCTGTTTATAGACTAACTAGTAGTTTTTAGATCATTAAATAAAAAAAATTATAAGCTTCTTGATCGCATTATACATCATTATACAGGTTTCCATATGACCATTCGTATCAACAAACAGGATTTTTATATCCCTTTCAATAACGTTTCGTTTAATTTTCAGAATATTTTATTGTTGGTCGTATATATCTCATTGAGATACTAGATGGAGATATGGAAATATGTGGTACCCTTTCTGCTCTGATGGTTGAACTAACTAGACACTGACATTCTTAATGGCTTTTGTAATACGTACTTTAATAATTGGAGGAACAGGAGTAATTGGAATTAACAGGAGGCAATTGTTTTACTGGATTCATGTCATGATTCAAACAAATAGGACGTACCATACAGGAGTGTGAATATCTCACTTTTACTTTTTATTATAGTATTTCAAAACTCTGTGGTTGTCTGCTTATAGCAGAAACTTAATAACTGATGCAAAATTTATTGTACTGTATATATGTTTATACACATTATTTTTTAGATAAATAAGTAAAAATTATGGTTTTTGATAGCAGTATATATCTTTTCAACAGGTTACAATATGTCTAGTCATTTTTGATCAACATACAGGAATTTCAAATCCACTTAAATTATCTTTGGCGCTTATAATTTCAAATTCCTTTATTGTTGGTGTTTTATTTCTTATTAAGATACTAAATTCATATACGGAAATGGAATGGAATTTATATAAACTTTTCTGCTGTGATGGTTTCATTAATTGGAAACTGACATTCTTAATTATTGCAATTTCTTAACGAGTTTGATACCAGAGTTCAAACAACTAGAGTATATTTAATACCTGAATTTCGAATAACTCTCTGTTTTATGTCTCGTTTATGTTTTCAAAAAACCCTTTAGTGTTCAGCTTAGAACATAAACTCATTAACTGAAAGTCATTTTATTCTACAGCTGTTTATAGTATTAGTTTTAGGTAAATAACAATTATTAATTTTTTAAGTAAATAACAAATTATCAGTATTTTTATACCATTAGATATATTCTTCATATTTCAATATGTCTATTTGATTGAATTGTACAATTTAAATCAAGTTTCAATATGACTGATATAATTGTACAGATTTTAAATATGTTTTAATATGACTGTCCACTGTTATCTATAAACAAATATTTATTTCAAATCCCTTGTAATAATGCTTGGTTTATTTTTCAAAATATTTTATTGTAGTTCTTGCTTACAGCTCTTTTATTAAACCTTCTGGTGGTTGTCTCGACGAGGTATCTAGTTTCATTGGTAAAACTGAAAGGAACTCGATGGACGAGATATCTCGTTACTTGAAAAAAGCTGACCAGATCTTGCTCTCGTCATCTTCAAGAAATTGGCAATATCTTGATGACGAGATACATCGTCATCATCAATATTGGTCAGATATTTTTAGACGAGATTTCTCGTCAAAACTTCTTGGAGGGTTGAAACACTCCACATAGGCATCTACTGTGATAATCTCTTTGTATTTATGGCAGCATTTTTGTTATGACTCCTGACGTATTTTCGATATAAGAAATGTGTATCCCTTTTTTCAATTCTTCTAACTTCTTATATGTGTTTATGGTAAAAAAGAAGCTTTTTTCCAATAACTCTCATGTTTTAAATTGCAACAAACATACAAGCGTTCTCACAATTTTTGAATACAAGATTCCATTCTGGCAGCTAGCACGGTTATCAATCTGCATTTTGACTATAGGACCAGTGATTAATTTTCAGGAAAATATTAATGGTCTGAATTTTTCTATTGAACATCTTATATACGTAAGTGGCAAATAGGTTTTAAATCAATGATTTATTAACCTATGATTTCAATTTTAAACTGATAGTAAAATCGAATCGCACGTACAAACTTTGAACCCAAAATCTCATACAGACAGCTAGTACGGTTGTCACTCGGCATTGCATGTGTCAGCATTTTGATCATAAGACTTGATTCATTTCCGAAAAAATGTCAGTGGTCTGCACTCTTTCTGTATTTTCATGGTAAATAAGTTTTAAACCAATTGTCGTGAACATTCGGTTTGAAAAAAAGGTTGCCAAGTGGCAATTGGCGAGAAAAAGAGGATTTCTCCTAAGGCAGGGGTCGGCAACCTATTGAAACGGAAGAGCCAAAAGTTACAATTTACAAAATTTCCCAGTTTTTAAAGAGCCAATAAAAATTTCGTTTCAATATTATAGTATTTGCTTATATATATTTGATTTTTTATTTAAATAAACGGCTTTATATACGGAAATAATATTTATTCATATAAAAGCACAAATATAGATAGTTACATCAATGGGAGCATTGGCTTTGCATGCCTTTTGAAAGTTTGATTAAATCTGGCTTATAACTTGTTGTTTTAAGTTTCAAGCACGATTCTAGATTTTTATTTGTTAATTGACTACTAACTTTACTTTTTATTATATTCATGCAAGAGAACGTTTGCTCGCACGAATATGTCGACACGAAGATCGTCAGCACTCCATATACCAACTTCTTCACCTCACTGTAGCATTCTGGTAGACTATTCCATGCACCAAATATGAGGGCCTCAACTCGCTGAGTTTCTTTTAGAGCTGTCCACTTGTGCTACGCGATGTGCATGCATTTCTGGACCTCCAACTCTTCCAACTTGCTCTTGAGTTCTGTGAACTTGCCACTCCACGAGTCTTTGTTTTTCAAATCTAGAAATTGCATTTGAAGAGATCCAATTCTGTTACTGATTTTATTATATTATGCGCGTACATACTTTGAGAAGATAATTCGCTTCTCAATCGTATTATTATGTTGTTGTTGTTGTTTCTCATGCCTACATTGGCAGACCAGATGAGTGGCCAGGCCCGTCGAAGACGGCAAGAGTCGAGGGGGTGCGCCTTCCATGTTATTGAGCCCCATTGGGAGGAAGTCCGACTTTTGCTCGACATACATGACACATCCGTTTTACAGGAAGGTCCCTTTCATACATCCATTCACTCACACATATCGTAATTTAGATCCCAATCAGAGGCCGATAACCCCCTGATCAGGTACTTCCAGAGGTATTGATTTGGTATGGGAACATGGGGGACTTTGTGACCACGACCTATTTAACGTGCCCTAGTCACCATTAGTGAACACGACGGTCTTTAGCCAGGTCGAAGCGCCGATCTCGCAATCATCAAAATTGCAGGCTCTGCCGAGGACAGAACCCACAACCCTTCTGATGCGAGCCCGACGCTCTACTGACTGAGCTACCGCGTATTCTTCTTGAAACAACTACCGAATAGAAACGCAAAAACCGCAAGCGATTAAATTACTACACATGCAAAATAACGTCGACCGCGCTATCCGAGGATGACTATCTAGACTCTAGACGGTCGCCGTTTGGGTGAGACAGAAATGGAATGCAATTGGCTGAAAGATAAACATAGTCACGGAGTCTCATCTCTAAGAAGAAAACAATAGTTCAAATTTATCTCATTACGGTCATGTTAAACGTAGAAATTTGTAATTAACGATTATGAAAATAGAAGCTATTGAGAAATTAGGTACTTAAAAATATATTTTCTTACTTTTTAAGGGTTTTGATAGTAAATTATTAATTTTTTCGTATGGAGCTGGAGAGCCGCAACTTTACATCGAAAGAGCCGCATGTGGCTCGCGAGCCGCAGGTTCTCGACCCCTGGCCTAAGGCGAAAGGAGTGGGAGAGTCAATCGGGAAATTCGAGGAGGATCGGACGTGTTTGTCCGGTGCTGTTGAAGATACAGCTAATTGTTTGAATTTATATACCTTTTCATCTGTGTTGTGTTCCTTAGAAGTAATAAATGATTGGGAACCAAGGCTGATCCTTCCTTTCGTAGTTAACAACATTTGGATTCGTGCTATTTCACGCTATAACGCTGGCCATGATGCTACCAGGTCGATTTCCCGACACCAATGACTGCTTTTTATTTTAAATTCATAGGAAGGTCCAAGCGCACATACACTTTGTGAATCGAAAGGCCATAATCACAAGCCTCGAGTTAATCCGAGGATGAGCTATTTCGCTGGTTAGATTTAAACCGAGGATTTTCCCAGAACCGTATCTCAAACCACGGATTGAGTGGTTCACCGATTAAAACAATAAGCTCGCTGTGATTGGCTACTATCGTCTCCTCTGGATCACGTGATATTGTTTACATTTCTTACGAAGCGCGAATTTGCATTTATACTGGTCAAATACGTACTTTACCGGTAGAATTGATTCCAAATTGAGATTTCAATAAAATGGACACGGAGTTTTTTTTTTATAACCTTTCAATTTTAGTTTGGAAATAGAGAAATGCTTAGGTATTATGATTTTCAATTTTTCCCCTTCATATTCTACCGTTTGCTCTCGCATAGGGTGATACTCTGGCAAGCCATAATATATTTCGATTCATAACATCACATCTGGGCATATATATTTTGTAGAAAACGTCATCTATGTCTTGTTCTGAAACATACGATTAGTTGAATGCGCGTCGCCACATCAGTACTGTAATATAGCACGGAATGAAGTGTGTCGACCATTTTGTTTTGCTTACAATATGTCTCGCTTTCTTCGCGAAAAGATAGTACAACACATGCGTTTACCCTCAACCGAAAGTTAAGCCACTGATTTCGGCGGATCAAAATTTATCATCAAAACGGCGTTTTAAACCTCGGATCAGGTATTGTGAATACGGTTTCTTCGATAATCCGGGGAATATTATTGATCCGCTGTTTAACTCGGACTTGTGAATACGGCAGTAAGAGTCTCAACAATGGTTTCCACTCTGCCTGCATGGTAGCATTTTGATGACACACCTGATGTTGTTTTGTCTCCAGAAATACATTTCCAAGGTATGGGTGTTTCTATCAAACGTTAATATGCTATTGGTAGAGTAAATAAGCAACTAATTGTCTTGATGTAAATTAATTGACTGAGTTGAAACCTGCTGTAATTATTACTATTCACCCAATTAATCGTGAACTATAACGTGGATTGATGAATGTGGTTCGCCAGTGCCTGATATGACTGATGCCTCCCCATGCTTTTACATAATGTGATTTATATTCAAATGCACACTGGCTATTCAACCAATTGAGACATTGGTCTGGAGTAATGGTGCTACGTGCATAGAGATGACTGAAGTATATGAATCTATATCGCGGCAAGAAAGCGTTTCAGTTATTCCAGAAATCAAAGGTACGATATCGGGTATCTTGTTAATATTTTCTGGTAGCTTTGTTATGTGCTAGCAATAAAACATTTTCTTCTCATATTTGGAAGTGCAAAACAATTCTTAGAAGTCTGAAGTACAAAGATTTCAAAATTTTCTTGTTGTGCGACAGATACACAGATACCACTTGAATAAAGAAACTAAATGGCTTTAAACACTTTTAACTTAACCTTCTTGGGGGTTTATCCTCGTGTAATCAACTGTGTCCTGTTGTTCCAGGCCTCTGATACTAAACCCTGTTCCGAATTGCCACCAGTTTTGAGAAACTACAATTTGTTTTCCCTACTTGGACCTTCCATTCCCTCAGGTAGGCATTTTAACTACCGTCACATCGGAAGAGTACAACGGGGTATTGGCGTTAGATAGGAATGAAACTCGAAGGGAAAGATAAGAGGACACCACCACGTAATTTTGAACCATTCATTCCCCATCAGGTTAATAGAGTTGTATTGTCTTAGCGATGCATCTTGCCATTAATTAAATTGGCCAGATAATGATGGATCAGGTATCTTATCAATATCATCCAGATAGATCTTCATAGAGGAGATATCACGTCTAAATCACCTGGAGAGTCAAAATACACAATACAAAAAGAAAAATATGTGGTGTCATGCTTCATTTATAAGATGGACAATATAATATATCAACTTCTAAGAAACAAAATCAGCCGATCAACCGGTCTGGTGGTTACGGTGTTAGCCTCTAGATCGGAAGGTACCTGGTTCGAATCCGGGTCAGTTCATGGATGTTTTTAAGGGTATGGTATAGAGGCGGCTGGTGCAACTTAAATCTATCGTGGCCGAAAGTCCTCCCGTTGGGGTGCTGTGGAAGGTTGGAGAGTAGGGTGTCAGCTCAGGTGTTGTCTCGTCATCTTGACCATGGTTCAAAATTACATGATGTTGTTCTCAAATCTTCCCCTTAGAGGATTGATCTCGGACTGTCGTCAATAGCCCGCTGTATTGCTATAGTACGACGTTAATTAAAATTTACCAAATTACCAATTATCTAAAGAAATTAAAGAATGATAAATAGAGCTTACCCTAAAATGTATCTAAGTTTCTAATAAACCACTACTAATAAACATTTCTTCTAAAAATATCGGATAGTTTTGGAAAAATATACCTAAAAGGCCTGCTTAAATTGGTTCTATATGGAGCACTCCTTAAGACAATTTAATTAGGATATGCCCCACATAACCTTAGGCATGTCTTAAATGTAGATGAGGCATATTCTAGCTTACAACCACTTGATTAGTTCTAAACACCTTTCCCTTTTGCCTCTTGATTTAAATAGCTCTGAAATTCGCCTTAACGAACCTCTTCGGAAGCTATGAAAGCATCTTATTAGGGAATAACGATAGGACGAAACACTGGAATTTAAATGAAGCAAACTAAACTTATTTAGACTTTGTTCTAAACCTTGCGCTTTTGAGTATAATTATAAAATTCAATTTAAAATAAAAGTTTAGAACTATTACATTTACTTTTTCCACTATTCCAAACTGTGTGCCACAATTGTACATATTAACCCTAGTTCTGGATGTCTGGTCAAGGCACTTCTTCATTAGCAAAACTGACAAGATCTTCATGGACGTTAACTCGCTATTAGATAAAATTCGATCTGACCTGGATCTCGACACCTTCACAAAATTGATAGTATGTTGATGACAAGATTCATTGTCATCAACGAAAATGGCCAGAACTTGTTAGACGAGATATATCTTCGAAACTAAACTCCGACTTTCCAATCATTAAGCTATTGAGCAGAATCATGAATTTCGATTTAAAATAAAATTCAGGTAGGTATTTTAACTAACGTCATACTGGGGGGGGGTGTCGGAAACGATTCAGGATAAATCTCTAAGGAAAATATCCGATGACAACATCACACAATTTTGAAAAACGGTCAGATGAGGGTCAACGCCTGAGCTGGCATCCCACTACACACTTACTAACCACGCCAAGGTAAGGATATTTATGGCTACGACAGATTTATCATGCACCAGCATAGTTTGTACACGACGATTTTTGGTTAGAATCGAACTCGTTAACCTCTGGTTGATAATCCGTAACTCTTCAAACCTGGCTACCATTCTCCTTAAATATAAATTCAGAGCTGTTTTTTTAAGCTCTCCCATCAAACATAGCCGACCAACCGGTATAGTGGTTAAGGTGTTAGTCTCTAGATCGGAAGGTTCCTGGTTCGAATCCGGGTCCGGGCATGGATGTTTGTAAACGTATGGTGTAGAGGCGGCTGGTGCACCTTAAATCTGTCGTGGCCGAAAGTCCTCACGTTGGGTTGGCGTGGAAGTTTGGAGAGTGGGGTGCCAGCTCAGGTGTTGCTTCGTCATCTGACCGTGGTTCAAAATTACGAGGTGTTGTCCTCGGATCTTTCCCTTAAGGGACTGATCCCGGACCGTCGTCAATAGCCCGTTGTGTTGATCTAGTACGACGTTAACAAAAAATTACCAATTACCAATTACCATCAAACATAGATTAGGTGTCAAATATGTAAATTTTTGTTTCGAATATTAATCCTCCAACTGGTTGTAACTGCGAGATATTTTGTCGAAAGAAACCCCCCCCAATAAAATTTTGATCTCGTCAATACAATAAACGACAGTATCTTGATGAAGTAATTTTGCGTCATTAGACAAAATTGATCAGATTTTTATGCACGACATATCTCGTGGAATCCCTTTTGGAGGGGTAATTGTTCTTCACTTTGCAGATAACTGTATCAAAGAGTACATATTTGTTAACAAAACGGGGCAACCAAAGATTCCCACTTGATCGTATTTGGTAAAATAAAAAAATCGAGTATAGAAACTCGGGCATTGGACCTACACTGGAGAAAAAGTTAGAAAACTCTTCTTAGCATTACAGACACAAATTGAAAGTGCAATGGTGTCATCTAGAAGAAACCTACAATATTGCACATATCAAGAAAGAAAGATGGGATAATCACTTTCCAATTAACAGTAATTGTAATCTGGAAGATATATAAAAATCGCACATTTTGTTTTTAATATTTAACGCATTTAACCTTGTTAGAAAATAAACTCTTGACCTATCGTTTAAACACTTTTATTTTCCATTATTTTTTAACAAATATAACAGCCTATTTCGGAACTAAATCAAGTGTTAACCCTCCGTTTGTCTCGACGAGGTATCTCGTCATTTGTAAATTTGACCATATCTAGAGGGACGAGATTCCGCGTCATAGGAATAAAATAGACCAGATCTCGGTTTCATCATCATCAGACAGTCGGAATATCTTGATGACGAGGTAACTCGTTATTAGAAAAATTGGTCAGATCTTGAACGATAAATCTCGTATAAACCAATAGGATCGTTAAGTGTGCCATGTATTTTGAGATACTGAAAATATTACTTTTTCAAAATACTGAATTCACTACTTCACCCTTCAAAGGGTTTAGAAGATATATCTTGCCCATTAAGATATGACTAATTCTGCTAAGGAAAAATATATCCACAACGAGATCTAACCAGGTTAATTAATGACAAGATATCTCGTGAAGATATTACGATTTTTTTGATAGCGAGAACAAAATTTGTTAATTTTTTTCTAGTGACGAGGTATTTTGTCCATCAAAACCCCTTTCACTTTTTTCAAAAACAAACAACGTATCTACTCAAGACATTCTCCAGGAGGGTTGGGTTACAAATTTGAATCCTACCAAAGACCGACTAAGGGGGCAGGTGTATGTTAACATTTAGACTACGGACGGTACAGCACATTTGTACCATGATCGCGCCAATAAATAATTTAGACTACGACCGTTACAGCAGTTGTACCTTGAAAGTTATCAGAATCGTGCCAAGAAAGGATCACGTTTGTTATATCTATAGCAGTGTCAAAAGTTTAAATCTGTTATGTCCACACATGTCCTTACGTTGGCATGCTGTGGAAGTTTGGAGTGTGGGATGCTAAGTCAGGTGTGACTCGTTATCTGACCGTGGTTCAAAATTACGTGGTTTTGTCCTCAGATCATTTTTTTCGGGTTTGTTCCCGGACCGTTGCCAATAGCCCATTGTGTTGATCCAGTGCGATATTAAATAAAATACTTACAACCAGAAGGGATAAAATGTATCCATTGAGTCAAATGCAATTATAAAACACATATTAAGCATTCTAATACGCAAGTAATTTGTCAAATATGAATACAATTATGAAAAATATTAATACCATTCTTCTAATACCATATGTTTATCAAAGAACGTTTTACTCTGAAGCAATCTTTTTACCAAATGCAAACGCTATCTAAGACCATATGCTCTTAAACGCTAATTACATTATATTATGTGTGTATAAAGTGTACTTTTGATAGTTTATTTATAGGATAGGCATAACTATAGGTTGTAACACATTTAATACCTGTCTTAGACTATATGTTCATAAGCACTAATTCTATCATATTACTAAGGTATTAAGTATATTTGATAGCTTATTTATAAAATTGAATCACATTGAAATACAGAAATTAAAGCAATCAGATGAAAAGATATAATTTGACTTAATATTCGAACATAATTAATTGGAATATAGAGTAATTAGTTAGGTGTTTATTTTAAAGCCATACACTAGTTAATTAGTGTCATATAAATTAGAAACGAGGGTTACTTGTTGAATTTAATTCATTACAAAAGTGGCGTTGTTAGTTTCCATTGTTTAATCACTTTTCACTTACTACACTTTTCGCTTAAATATTTAGCTAATCCATAAAAGTTACTATGGTGTAAAAATACCTAACAGTATGTAACGTATAATTTTGTATTTTTCTTGTAAAATGATCTTCAATCACTGAGAAATGTCAGGAACTGTTTTCTTTTTTCAATGTTTTTAATTACAGGTCTTTAAAAAAAAACAAGCTTGATTTTTACAAATTTCAAAATTTCTAACATTTAGACTTGTTTACTTTTTATAAATTACCTGATAAAAAACATAATTCGTGAAAAATAAATGTACAGTATTCAAATATAGCCTTATTTAATATTTTTATGTGCCTAGTTTAGGTTTATGAGAATTTAAAATACTGTAAACATATTTATATATTATAAACATATACATAATTTTTGAAATCGTATTGTTTTAGCATTTAAATTAAAAACAAAGTGTTATAAGTCAAGTTAATTGTTTGTAGAAAATATTTCATCAAAAGAATTACCTATGAAATAATTGTTAATCAACGTATTGACTTAGGAATAATTGTTAAATCAAAAAATAAAAATCCTAAATCTGAATAGTTTAATTTTAAAATTATAAAATTTTATACATCAGAAGCTTTTTATGCAGTCTCGTTTTAATAGTAATTGAAAAATCGTTGTTAATCGAAGGTAACGATCCATAAAATTATTGTTAAGTCAGTTAACTGTTAGTAAAAATCGTTAAATGAAAGTCGAGATACGAAAAACGCATGATATATATATATATATATATATATATATATATATATATATATATATATATATATATATATATATATATATATATATATATATATATATGTCATGCGTTTTTCGTATCGACTTTCGTTTAACGATTCAATATATATATATATATATATATATTCTGTCATTTAAAATTACCTATTCATTATAAATGCATTTTATCATCAAAAGAGGTAAATAATTACGCTGTTTTAACAAGAGTTCAATTGCTCAGTGTCAAAGTCAATTTATTTTTGTTTTTACTTCCCGAATAACTTATGCAGATTTTCAATTTCTCTCGAACTTTGAAGGCAAGTTTACACTGAGTTTCAATCAGGCCACAACATTAAAAGAAACTTGTAATTTGTTTTCTCACTTCATTAATGGAGAAAAAATATGAGAAAACAAATGATCACGGAAGAAACGGAGGAATTCCATTAGTCGGGAAATCCAATGTTTTATTGAATGCAGACATGTCTCGGAATTGCATCAAGATACTTGTGGAGTTAAGTTTCCATTCATAAAGTTAAAAACACGTTTTCTCGCTTATGCGTTAATCTGCATTCATAATTCAAAACAGGAAATGTGTGATGCATTTATGCATACGGTACAACACTTTTTTTTCTTTCTTCCGTATTAGTATCCCATGGAAAGAAAAAGAAAATAGGATTAAGGGAAAAGGCGATGTTTTAAATAATAGGAAGCCTTTTCTTTAGGGTGATTTTTTTCCCGTTCCCACAGCATCACCCTATGCCACCTTTGAAAGAAATAAAATTTATGTATGCAACTTTTTTGTTCTTCCTTTCTTTAAATTTACATTGTAAAGTAGATCTTCGGTTCTTGGAACATATAGGGCACCTTAGGCTGCTGAATTATGTATATAACACCAATTTAAGAGAATTCCAATGGAATTTCAGGGAGAAGGCCCACTTTAAGTGCGAAAGGTTCTCCGCAACAATTTGAAAATAACTCATATTTCCGATAAAAATACATTCGCACATTTCAAACATCAAACATGAGAGTAGCAAGCAACGATGAGATATATATTAAATGCTGTAAGCCCATGCTTATGAATCATAAGAAAATCACTACACAATACTAATTTTAATAGAATATCTGTAGATTTTCCTGACAGTTTATTTCTTTTCTACATTATATTACATTTTGTGCAAAAAAATTTCTGTTTTGGTTAGTACATTACATTTTTTTATTAGCTTTGTCATAGGTACCATTCTATTGGTATTGTCCATATGCATCTTTCTATCAGTTTTTGATATATTTCCGAATTTCTTTCAAACTGGTTTTGTTCAGTTCGCCGTTTATTTAATTTTTGCTACACAAAATAGTATTAGACAAACCATCAGTTAAAAAAACTTTTTAGGATAACGGTTTAGTTCCAGTGTATTTTCTCCAAACATGATTTTCAATTATTCCCAATGTCTTATTTTGAAATGCATGTATTGACGTTTTATTAATTGTTTTAAATGGTAAGTTATTTTCATGATGATATACATTCCCCCAGTAATTTTCATTAGTTTGGATACATTAAAAAAAAACTTCACTATACATGCAGGTGATCATTCTCTATTTTATTAGAATTACTTGCCTTTTGTTTTATAAAATTAGTTACTCTTTTAATGCAGATGTATTACAAGTATTTTTAAACTTATGTTTCACTGAAAATTGTTTGCTGTAAAAAGATACAAATAGCTGCCAAGAAATTTAATCCGACAGTACACATAGGTGTTTTAAAAATCTTTTGTGTTTATACTCATGACATTCTATGTGATTTTGGTTCAAGTTTGCTACCCACTCTCTTACATTCTATAAACTTTTGACTACCAATTCTGTTTTGATGTTTGAACTTGTATGAAATTATAACGCATCTAATAAATTTATGAATTAGTATATTCAGTGTGCTATTCTAAGGTTTCGAGCACAAAGGTATATTAGCCTTCTTGATGGTTTATCCTTGTTTCGAAATCGCCCTATAGTGTTCAGTCTATAGTGATAAAATCTGTACAAAATGACACCCGTTCTGGGTAAGGCACAATTTGTTTTTCCCTACCTGGATCTTCATTCCTTTTGTATAAAACGGTAATTTTGCCTTCACAAGATATCACCCTTAGCAAAACTCATAGATCTTGGACGAGATATCTCGTCGAAACACTGGATGTGATTAAAAGTCACCACTATTTAAGAACGACACGCATTTTTAGATGATTATACACACCAGCATATTTGTTTGACGTGTTCATACACTGACGTAAACACATAAAAATATTTTCATAGGAAAACCCCGAAATTATTAAAATTCAAGGTACTCAGGGGTTGGAGGGAATAAATTCAAGGTTGTAGGAGATAAATACTTTATTACTCTTTCTTTCGTTATTTTTCTTATTCTTCATATTCCTAAGCGTATTTTCATTTTGTATCGCATGTCATTGTCATCTTAGCGTATGACATCCATAATTACGTATTCCAGGTGATTGATCTATCCTCAGATATAGGTTTCGTCTGAAAGCATTGAAAATGATTGATGCGAATATGGGCTATAAATTCATATGTTTGTTACTAAGTAACATTCAAAATAATTTATGTGAAGAAAAGCTATTTCGTAGAAAGCCTCTATAAAGTAAGATTAAATTGCAAAATTGTAAGTGATGGGATAGAGACACTTTGCTTTTTTAGTAAAGTAAATTGCATGTAACGGTTCCTTACCGATAAGACCATCAAGTCCATTTCAAAGAAATCAGACATATTCTTCCTTAAGTCCAAACAGTTGCTTTCATAAATGCTCTTAATTCCGTTTGAATGTATTCAAACTAATTGATGCCACACAGGGTTTGTAAATTCTTTCGTTTGTTAGTAAGTAATATTCAAAACAATGGTTGGTGAAATTTTTATGTATCTTGACTAAGAATTGTGTTTCTTCGACTCTGATGTCCTTATGCTAATTTTTTTTTCAATAAGACTATTGGATGATGACCTATCAACAAAAATTACTATATGTTGCACATCACACAAATTTTCCCTTAGAAATATGTGTTTCTTTAACTCTCTGACGAAATAATGCTAAAAACGTTTTTTAATTAAAGAAAACTATATTGATGAAGAGACCTATCAAAACTCATATAAACATATTTTTGCACACGACAAAAGCGTGTTGCATCCAAGCAAGCATCAAATGGCCCGTAAAAATTTGATTTGAAAGAAAACTAGTAATCCGAATATTTATCATATCCAGACGACAGTCAGTTCAAGTTGTCGTATGAAAGTTTCTACTTGAAAATTTGTCTTAGACTGTTTTGAATGGACGAATATTCCAACTATTGCCAAAATAATCAGTTATCCGAAAATTCCTAACAAAAGATCATCAATTTTTCGAATTTTTCTAAAAGGATAACCAGCTATCGGAATATTTCTAACAAGATAACCATTTCTAAGAACATTCCAAAAATAACCAGTTATTCAAATATTTTTATAGAGGTAACCAGTTATCCGAATATTTTTATAGATGTAACCAGTTATCCGAATATTCCTGAAACGATAATCAGTTATTCAAATTTGTCTTATATCCAGACGCTTTAGTTTACGCAGGATTAAAAGTTTCTACAGTGCCAAAATTAATTGACGGACAAAATGTGTGTTGAACCGTAAGGCATGTGTGTTAGGCCTCTTAAAAGGTAACCAATTTTCCAAATAATTCTCGTATCTAAACAAGCGTTCCAAATAAGCCGTATAGTTTCTGTAATGTAAAAGCATTTCCCTGAAAATCAGTGTGTTAAACCCTCTTCAAATGTACGTGTATTAGACCTTTTAAAAGGGTACTAGTTAGCTGAAAATTCCTCACATCTGGAGGGCAGTGTTACAAATTTAGCCGGATATAAAGCTTCTAAAGCGCCTTGAACAATTCACTGAAAATATGTGTTACACCTTAAGATATATATATGTGTTAGACTTCTGAACTCTCTACATGAGAAAACTAAGAACTCTCAAGAGTTTGTTTCGATAAACATCTTTGTCGATGAAGACACATGAGCGTATGTTAATATACACTGCTGTTTGTAAAAAATGCATCACTGCTGTTTGTAAAAAATGCAACACCATGAAGGAGTTATCCCAATGAAATGAAATTTGCAACAAATGTCAATTATAGGATGTTATGCAAAGTAGTAAAGTTTCCGAGCCACCACGCATGCGTGGTGTGAGCAGCGCCCTATGAACTGATGCTAAAAGCGTATAAATATTGGGCTGTAGCGGGACGTTGAAAATAGTGTATGGTTATTTTTTTAGAGACGAACGTTTAGTGAGACCTAAGTATACCTCCACTACGAAATAATGTGAAATTTCAACAATTTACGGAGTTTGAACGGGGGATAATCATAGGCCTTCTTGAAGGAGGATTTTCCTATCGCGCAATAGCAGCGGAACAGTTCCACAGAGCTTGGCGGGCGGATTGGCAACAAGTTGTCTTTTCTGACGAATCCCGCTTTAATTTGTGGAACCATGATGGTCGCATTCGTGTTAGACGCTATGCCGGTGAACGCTGCCGTCCAGAATGCGTTATCGAACGTCATAGTGGCCGAACACCAGGAGTTATGGTCTGGGGTACGATTTCGTATCATGTACGATCTCAACTGCTACGAATTGAGGTTAATCTGAATAGCAACAGGTACGTCCATGAAGTGCTAGAGATCAAAGTCGTTCCCTTCCTTCAATTCATCCTGAAACTATCTTTCAATAGGATAATGCACGCCCACATGTTGAAAGGAATGTTCGAGACTTCTTTTCAGCCCAACGCATGCAACTTCTTCCTTGGCCTGTTTATTCACCGGATATGTCGCCTATTGAGCAAGTGTGGGATTTGGTTGGTCGGCGTCTCGCTCGTGATCCGCGTCCTACAGCTTCAAAAGACGAAATTTGGGTGTGCATACAAATAATATGTAATTCTCTTCCACAAGCAGATATTCAACATCTTTTTCACTCCATGCCACGTCGTATAGCAGCACTTATTGCAGTGCGTGGTGGCACCACCAAATACTGATTTTGGGCACTTAATATTGTTGTTTTGCTTTGAAAATGTATTCATTTATTTGTACTAATACAAGCCGTTTGTGTATTAAATTTCATTTAATTCTGATGACTCCTTCATGGTGTTGCATTTTTTACAAACATCAGTATATTTTGCACGAAACAAAACTTTAGTATCTTAAATGCCCCTTAAAAATATAAGTTTCTCTAACCATTTAATGGCATTATGCTAAGAAATATTTCTTCAAGAAAATGTGTTCGTGTGAAACCCATCAACGTACAACAATATGTTTTAGGGATAACAAAAACTTAGTGTCTCAATACCCCTTTAAAATTTTTTTTGTTTCTAAAACCTCTGAAGCCATTTCGCAAAGAAAAAAAGTTTTAATCCCTCTATTTCTTTTGTTGTTTTCATTCTTATATTCTTAACAAATATATAAATGGTGTATCCAATGCATTTGTAAATTATAATTATTTTTTTACTAAGCTTCATTTTTCAGATATCGTACATGTATATCAAAAACTGACAGACCTTATTTAAAAAATGTTTATACCCGACTTAGTGTGACTAGTTAGGGCATTGTTATGTGTAAACCGTATATATATAACTATATTTCTCTAGATAAACAGAAATCTCAAGAATGCAGTTGACTGAGATCTTTTAGACTTGGATTTAAAAAAAATTTAAAGCTTAGTATTTCTATTTTAGAATTATTTTTCAGCTCACATCGTCGTCTTTGAACAGAAACTCACTCAAATAATATAGAACATCCATACCGTCATGGCGTTGGAATTGAAGCCTATAGAGTGGAGTGTAAGCTCAGGTGTTGCCTCGTCATCTGTCAAGGGTTCAAAATTACATGGTGTTGTAATCGGATATGTCCCTTCGATATTGATCCCGTACCATCACCAATACCTTTCTAATTTGTTTTACTTCACTGTGACTTTAATTATCTATCTAGTTACCTGATTAGCTTTGACCATTCACTTAACATATCAATTCGGAATTTCTTTTAGTGATGTGCTAAAATCTTGTTTAAGACACAAAACGTGATGCGTGACGTCTCGCCGAAAAACGTACAAGAAGCACGTTCCACCTCAAAAACACAACCACCAAAGACATTTCGTTTGGCATAAAAAGCCTCCCCCATAGGCAAAATTATCAAAATCTAACACACCGTCTTTTTAAAATGTCCATACCTGTCCGTATTTGCACCGCTTTAATATATGTCAACCAATAATGTCTCTCTAAATAAATAGAAATCAAAGAATACAGTCGATTGCTGTCCCCTTTACACTTTAATAAAAACAGAATTACGTGCTCAGACTAGGGAGCACTTAAGTGCTGAGTTCGCCTCATTTGTTTCGAGATAAGCTAAACACTTAGCATTCCTACCTGTTGCTAGGAGTGAAATTTTCCGGGTTACTTCGTCTCCTATTGTAAGAAGCAGTTCTCGTTGTCATGGAGAACTTCCTATGTTAAATAAAAAGTATAGGAGGAAAAAAGTAGCAGTCTGTTTCATGCTACTCTCCTTGATAAAGAATCCAAGGGAGATACACAAAAAATGATAGGAGTTGAATTCGGGGTGTAATAAAAACGGAGCTTGCGTAAATAAAATTTCCCTCAATATACATGCTGTGTGTTCTTTCTCATATGTTTCTTGTATTTTCCGATATTTGAAAGCATTTTCTATTCAACAAGGAAATATGCTGGGATAGAAAGTTTGAGAACTGCTTAAATTATTCGAAAGATATTTTCCTTTTCTTCCTGGCGTGTAACAAATGTTATGGGTGTGTTATTTGTTTTTCTTAGAATAAATCGTTCACGGAAAGTTCGGAATGGATCATGTGGAATGTGGATGGAAACATGAATGCAATTAAGAATATCCTTAAGTTAACCTTCATGGTGGTTGTCTCGATGAGATCTTTCGTCATTATAAAAAGCTGATCAGATGTTGATGGACGAGGTATATTGTTATAAGAGAAAACTGAACATGCGTCCATCTTGTCATCAATAAAAAAATCTTGTTATTTTAAAAAATGTGGTATTTCGTCATTAGCAAACTTGGTCAGATCATGATGGACGAGATATCTCGTCATTATCAAGCCTGGCCAGACCTTGATGCACAAGATTTCTCGAAAATAAATGACCGGACCTCGACCTTGTCATCATTTAAAATATGGTAATATCTTGCTGAATAGGTATTTCGTCACTAACAATTTTGGTCAGACCATGGCTAGCAATATTAGTCACCAAAACCATTTGGAGGGTTAAGTAGGTTATTATTATTTTTTATATTTTATGAGTACATTTAAAACATGTTTTAAATTATTAATGTACTCAATACTGGTTTTTGTGTTTGCATTTTCCCTAGCGGGAAGCACGGACTGGGCCCTTGTTATACAACTCAAATATCACACTAAATGTATTACAACGCTATATGTAAAAAAATTATTTACCACTCCGTCACTACTACTGTCACACAAAAGCGATATTCAGTGTAAACAACCAACCGCAGTTATAATGGCTTCAAAGTACTCACCGTAAACCACCACACCATGCCAACATGTGGTCATTTGAAGTCACGCAGATTTAACTTGCACCAGCCTCACGTATAAGACGGTTGTTCGTCGGATTGTGTTTCGAACTCTCAACCCTCCCGTTACTAATCCTAGACTAGCAACTGGGCTTCCACGGCTCTTCATAATACATACAAATAGTTAAAAAACAGAAATTTTTGTAATGTGCGAAATCTATTAACCCTCCAAGTGCTTTCGAAGATGTAACACATATTTCGTGATATGACCATGTTTGCTAATGACGAGATATCTCGTCATCAATATATTGCCTATATTTTTACACAATCAAGATATCGTCAATTTTCATTATGAATAGTAGGTATTTTGTCCATCAGGTTCTGGTCAGGTTCCTTCTTATAACAAGATACCTTGTCGAGACAACTACCAAGAGGATTAAATATACATTGATAGGTTTTTCATCAGTAAGATTTAGTTTTGAAAAAATTTTTAGTAGCATAGTGCATAATGTTTTTAGTAGCATAGCGCATAGTGTTTTTAGTAGCATAGTGCATAGCGTAGTTTTTAGTAGCATAGTAACATAGTGCAACCTTTAACTGCTGTCATGGGTCTCACAGACCCCGAGTCATTTTTGACAGGTCGTTTACACCCCTTAAAGGGAATATTGGTCCCTGTCCTATTCAGTACCTTCCTACTACGTCCAACAGAAGCCACATTCCAAGACTGGTTTGGCTGCCCCAACTATTTCGTATTTTACAATATTTGCATCTCCCGCGTGGTCTCTTAGACCCCTCCAATGCATTTGCGTTACCGTTCTTGTTGAATGAAATCGTCTAAGTTTGAGTAGGAAATTTCGGCAAAGAGCCTAAAATGGCAACAAACTTTAGTAAAAAACGACCTGTGTATCTTACACAAAAAGAAATTCAGGATAGTTGATAATTGGTCGGAAATAGAGTAACGGGACAGTGAAATTTCGGATTATATTATTGAAAGCGAACACGAAACGGATTCGGAAGTTTATGCAGATGAAGATGAAGACATTTCAAGTGAGTCTTCACAAGAAGAATATTTCTACGGGAAAAATAATTTCAAATGGGATACCCGGGGGGGGGGTGAACCTAATCGTACCGTTAGAGCACCAAAACACAACATAGTTTTACAGTTTCCAGGGTTAAATTAGGTCCGAAAGCTGAGCCTGAAGAGACATGGAATCTACTTAACTTATACAGTAATATAAAATATATTTCATGTTTAGAATTGAATTATCTAAATTTAAAATGTATAAATAATAATTCTCTAAAGAATCTTTCATTAATATATTATATTAATCAACTTTATACTTACTTTAGTGAGGGAGGTCAGAGAGACACCTCCACACTAGTTACGAGACGGTTTGTGACACAGAAATTAAGGGTTAACTCTCTAAATGGTTTCGACGAGATATCTCTTTCATCAAGATCAGATGAGTTTTGCTAATGACGAGATATCGTGTCATCAAGATATTGCGATTTTGACATGATGACAAGTTCAAGATCTGATCAGTTTTCTTCTAATGACGAGAGACGATATAATCTTCATAGACGAGATATCTCGTTCCTCAAGATTTGATTAGTTTTGCTAATGACGGGATTCCTCATCGTGACAACCACCTGGATGGTTAAAAAATGAGAGAAATACTTTTATTCGACCCACAAGGGCTAAAGAATAGGAATGTCATACGTCTATTAACTGAAATTTTTACTCCCCACAAAACAAAACTGGAAAAAAAGTCACGAAAACGAAATTTCCCCCCACACCTAATACTTTTGTATTCCCTTCTGTTTTTTTCATTTCCAGGATAGATTTGATAAAACCCAAAGCGGCCATAAATTGAAGCCTAATGCAGACGAAGGAAACTCGGGCATCGATCTTTTTAAGGATGAGTGAAACGTCGATGAGAGTTGGAGAAGTGATTCATTTTCCTAATCCTCATCGCTGACACAAACGTCCACTGTTGACAAAACACGTTACGCTGATCGACAGTGACGCGCATTGCCTTTAGGAAACTGGACCAACTACTACCCACAGAGAATGCTGCCAAGGATAAGAGCGTTTTCGTGAGGATAAGCTGAAATGATTCTTCACTTTACCTACGCTCCAAGGATGAAATTCGTCGCTGAATACGGGATTTTATTTTGGTCCACCATTATTCTAAGGATAGGAATGTGACCGGCCTTCTAAATATGTACGCGGTATGAATCGTGATAGTTCACTTAAAAATGGGAACATTTTGTTTGTAAAGAAAGCCGATTCAATCTCAGTAGCTTTTTATTTCATTTACTGTCTGATAAAGAAGTGACGGGGGCCGGTTCCAAAATGCACACTTTTAGTTTTTGATATGCTAACTTGCAATGCTCCCCAAAGAAGGAGGCATTTGGTCTATCACTTTTCGTTCATTTTGGGGAATCTATTGGACTTAACCCTCTGATAATTATCTCGACGAGGTAACAAGCTATTAGCAAATCAATTAGATCTTGATGGGCGAGATATCTTGTCATTTGAGGAAAACTGATGAGATCTTGACATAGAAATCATAAAAAAATCGGCAACATCTAGATGACGAGATATCTTGTCATTAGCAAAATCTTTCAGGTGTCGATGGACAGCATATTTTGTTGAAATTACTTGGAGGATTGATTAATACTTGGGCCACCGCAGTTTAAAATTTTGTGTTAAATTTATTTATGCTCATCTATTCTAGCAATTTACTTACAATTTTCAATACAATCATTGTCACACGCGGATAAACTGTCCTACACTTCCAAGATATTATTCAGAAATAAATGAATAAAGCGAAACGCATTGTGGTGCTGACAATAACCGTCATTTGGCTGAAAGGCTATTAGACAACATGCTGTTCAATATTTTTCCACATGACTCTCGCTTGAATGTTCACCAGACATAGTCTGTCACCAATTACAGTATAGGGTATTGCCACTAGTGCTAAAAGACGTATCAAGGTGCACTAATGAGACAGCTAGGTTAAAGTTTTTATTTGCCCAAATATTAGTTTACCGGTAGTTGTACATGTATTTTTTACAATTTTAAATCTAATGGCTTTGATCCCCTTATTTTAAGTAACGTAAATGTCATCAGCATTTGAGTATTATTCTATGATTTAAAAAGGTATAGCAAATGAAATTACAAAGAACATTTAAAGTGCACGTAAATTATTGATGTAATTGCCATAACTGTTGCGGCGTTTATAAACATTTAAGTGTACTTGTTTAAAAAAAGGAAAAAAAATTTAATTGTATTAGAGAACCATTACGACAGAGTAAAATATATAAACATGCATTATCTATTTAAAATGGGGAGTCTAGGTACAGAATTTATTAATCACAAGAGTACAAATAAATATAAATAAGTCGTTTTCGTATAATAAAATTTGGTATAAAATAAAATTTTCATTTGCGTGTAGTCATTTAGAAAACGAAATATTTTTTAAAAATAGAGCTTTTACCAAAATGGTTGAATTAGTTTTTAAATTAGTCTTTTAGTCAATAAATATAGTCATTTAAAGTATAAAAACAAGATAATGCTATCAAATAAATTTTAATCAACATTGGGAAATAAACAAAGGCAATGAACTTATGCATTTTATAAAATTTTCAAAAGATAGTAACATCTAAAGTCTTGGTAAAAGTTAATGTTTTCCACTTGAAAAATATATATCATTAACATTCTTCCGATGTTTTTCAGTGGGTGAATTACTTTAAACAAACAGTACGCCTTGCATTTGGAAACCTTTTTCCACATCGTTTTCAGTAATTTGAAATAATGTTTCAAGTACCCTTGAGATCTACAAATTTCTCGCGGAAAAGAATAAAATTAGATTTCAAAAATACCTCTTTGTCTATTTTCAACTCATTATGAGAGTTAGCATAATTTTCGAAAAAGCCTGCAAGTTCACATGAAAGATTTGTCTTTATTTAAAGGAAAATGCATTCAAAAAGAACTCCAATGAGTACTTTCAGAAATTTAAGCTCGTTAAGTACAAGTTAATGGCATAGTGTGTTTATGGGATTTTTTTTTCAGAAATAAAACACACACACACACAGCAATTAAAGTAGAAAATTACTGGATAGACAAAGGCTTTTAATTACGATTTCTTTTTTTCCGATCGTAAAATTAAAGCTGCAGACTCGTTCGTTTCTGAGATTGAAATGCGTTTAAATGGTGTTTTATAGGGCAATTATGAAATTCGAGTAGTGTAAGAAAATAAATCGAAGTTCAAAATGAAAGAATACGCATAGCGTTGTTACTGTTAGTTGCAACTGTTTTCAGCTTCATATCCACGCTGTACATTATTTCAAAACGTGCGGAATTTTTAAAGGGGAAACTAAACTTAAAACATTTTAATTTTAATTGGGATAACTTCGTTCACTTTTGTGAAGACTATCCTACAAATAGTAAGAGACAGTGAGTAATATTTTAAACATCTAATTGGTTTCTACAAGATATATCTCATCCGTAGTGATCTGACAAATTTTGCTAATGACAAGATATCTGATCATCAAGATATTGATGATATTTTTACGATACTGAGATCGATTCTGTCAACTTTATTTTATTGAAAAAATACCTGGTCAAAAAGACGGATGTATTTCTCAAGATAGATGTATAATATCAACCATCTCAATAAATTAAATACTAAAATAGCAGCTTGTGCATTGCTGCTGCCTAAGAAGCCTCGAAAGTTAGACAGGGCTATCATACAACCCTGCCTTTCACAAGGTTTCCAACTCTGTCGCGGATCAGTCAACAATCCTGGAAATTTGACTGCATTGTCACCATCATTGTTACACAAGCTTCTATGAGTAATGATTGTTTCACCAAAGGTTTTAAAGCAGTATCAAGGCCCGTTGTCTTGCTCCAGTGTGACATTAATTAAACTATATACCAGAAACAATTCGATTTGTGGGGCCAACTATAAGTGTGCTATCACGAGTTGTTAAATTTACAATTCCGATATCATATGAGAACAATGTCATAAATTAATCGCATGCTTTAGCAGCATAAGTTTATATTATAAATTTCGCATTTGGTTTAAAATCTTTGGAAACGAGGGCTGTGGTAGATCGGTTGTAAGAGTAACGGATTAGCAACTGGAAGGTTCCGAGTTCAAATCCGACCAATTGCAATCGTGTACATGGGGGTTGGAGTACGTTAAAACGATTGTAACCGGAAATTTCCTCACGCTGGTGTGGTGGGGAAGCTGGGAGAGTTGGAGTACCAGCTAAGGCGTCGTCATCTGACCGAGATCTAAAATTACGCGGAGTTGTCTTCGGATCTGTCTCTTTGGTTTGATCCCGGACCGTCACCAATCGACTGTTGTGTTGTGCCAGTGTGACATTGATTAAATACTTACCTACGTACCCTCGTGATATTGGAGTGAATAATCAATGTGATCGAGACTCGATAATAATTGTTATAGTTATCATAACATAGGTAGTGTCCACATTATTGTTTAAATAGTGGGAATAAGTTTAAGGAACAAAACCAGTTGACTATAAATTAACTGAAAGAATGCAGTTGGTTGGTTTTTTTGGGTTACATGGCACAAGGCCCATATTTGGATATCCTCTGCCTGATAAGACATACTACATCTAGTAATACACAGACATACACAGTGAAAGTTTTAAAAACACAGAAGACGGAAATACAACTAGGGATAAATGTACAGTCACGGAAATAAACGAACACCACCCTCTTCATTCGAAAACTTTTAACAATAGAGAAAATTCAGAGATGGCGTTTAGCAGAAACTAACGTCCTCTATAAATTCAAATCCATAAAATTTTCATAAAGGGCCTTCTTCATATTAAATTAAGCACCAACATCAATTTCCAATGACAGGAATCCTATTTCGACACACAATTTAGAATATATATCAAAAAAGAAATTCAGATACCAAATTTCATGTCAATGTGTCTTACCGTTTCGAAGTTATGAGTACAGAAAGATTGGAGCTTCTAATGGTAAATACGTTTCTTAGACTTTTATGGAAATCTTTCTAAATAATATGTATATAGCCATGATATTTTGTACCATGTTACTGTTAAACAACCCAAACAGAATCCATTTAATATCATGTTTTAAAATTATTTTTTAAAGTATGCAAATATAATTATTGAATTAATGTTAAAAAAAATTATGAATTAGAATTTTTTCATATTTTAATGGGGATTTGTTTCATGAGGACTTCTAGTATGGCCATGCAGAATTTCAGCTCATTCCGATAATTAGTTTCTGAGCTACATTTAGTTTTCCTCATTATTATGATTTTAGGGGCCAACCAAAAGCTTAAAAAACATTTGAAAAAATAGGATTGTAACTATCGGATTGTTTGCACTTGCATAGTAAATATAATAATGTAATTCTGAAATCGTTTGCACTTCCATAATTAATATAATATTTATCAGCTCGCTGAAAAATACGTTTTAAAAAGAGTTTAAATTTGTCATATGGGTAACGATAACTATTGATCCACGGATAGTCTCTTTCTATATAGAGAGGATCCCTGAAATCGACACGACTTTAGCATTAGATACCTCTGGATATAAAGGTGGTATTAGACTATTCGTTGTCTGTGCCAAATATAATGTGAAGAATTCGCCTTAAGCAATGTTTTTGGATTTGTATAGGACGTTATTTCCCCTATTGATTGATTGAATTTGCTCTAGTATGAACAGTGCCCGAAATAAAGGTAGGGGTTCCCTTTTTTCCACTACTATACCTGACAGGAATCGAAACTTCACCACCTACAGCTTGAAGGTTGCTAGCGTAGTGGACATACCCACTGAGTCACGACGGCCCTTGTGATAGAAGGTAAAATCAATTCCATTGCGAGCTTCTGATTTAGATTTTATCGTTAGTTCAAGAGAGCATAATTAAATCCAATCTTATTTTAGATTTCCAGAAAACACAAAACGTCCTGGGAAAGTTATCTTGTTTGCCTGATTAAGTGGAAATCCAGCCCCACTCAGCCCAACGCATAACTCAAGAGTCCATAATTTCCATCATCTACTTCATGCATATCAATAAATTTTTTCCGGCCACCACTTTTTACCCCGCAACCGGAACTTACAAATCGGGTGTAATAATGTCAGATATGACTTCCACCCTAATGACGCTTAAAGCCAGATATGGTTTGATATTTCAAAACGCATAATTAGCATTTGGTTTCATGCGAAGACCTTGTACTGCGGTACATGGTACTGCTCGGTCCTTAATTACCCACATTCATTAAGTCCCTACTACACGAGGAAAGCTAGAAATGCGGAACGTACGACGCGAAGGATCCATGGCTTGACCTAGCTTGCGCCACTCTGACCTGCAGCGCGAATTCGTATCTCCAGTTGTTAACATCCGGATTTGAATCTGAAACCGGTGTGAGTCGATCATCGACTTAAGCCAATCCCTTGCGAAGGATTCCAGTTGGCTACAATGCGCTAATTAAATTCGGTTTGCCGTCATGCGGACAAGCTATTAAACCTCCGGAATAATTAAAGCAGTTGTCGTTAATTGGGGAGATATTGGGAACTTGGATTATAGGGGTGTCAACTAGTTTGAACTCTGCCTGAGATACAAGACAACCGACTCCTCCTTAAATAAGTTGTTATGTTTTAATGAGTCTGCCTGTATACCAAATTCAAAGAACTCGAAAGGTTACTTGAGATTTAGTTTCCCTGTGGTTCGAGCTCAGATCCTTTGTATTTAATTCGTTGCCTCGGCTCACCTACGAGGAGGGTCGAGAAAAAGTTCACTTGTAAATCGTGGAAATCGACATAAAAGTAGTGGATTTCAGAAGTATTCGCGTTTTTTACTATTTTCCTTCATTTCATAAAGATGCAGATGAAATCGCCTTTTGAAATTTAAACTTGTAAAAGCTCTCTATATTAGTTCAGATCAAAATACTCAAAATCAAAATACCCGAAATGTAGTTGAAAAACTAAAAATGCAACACGACTTATGAAGTTGGGCATGCAAGATTCGGTCATCTAAACAAAAATAGGAAAACATCAATGTTATTTTAATGCTGCATGTATTACATCAATATCAACGTCTTTTCTTACACTTTTGTAATTCAAGACGACCAATTAATTAAATTGGTTGGTTATCAGGGTTTTTCCAGCGCAAGGGCTGTTTGGCCAAGCTGTGTCAAACAAATATCTATGAATAGAGAATATTTGAATACAGGTACCGCACTCTCTCTCTCTCTCTCTCTCTCTTAATAATTTATTTGTAATATTCATATCTATCGTAAAGCAAGAAGGGTGATGACTTGATTGTCATATGTCTGGCATCTAAGAACAATATATAAAAATAAGTACCATTGTTATGCAAGATATTTGATCAAACTGTAAAGAATTTTTTGAGTCTACTCTTGAAGTTAGGTTTTCAATAGATTACACTATTTTATGACATAAAAGTGTAATTTCTTCAGCTTTCCTCATGATGGTTGGACCACAATAGCCAGTTTTTGGCAACTCGATGATTTTAGTTTTTCCGTTATCCTCGACTAGTTTTCTCGCTCGTTTGTGCCACTAAAAAGTTTTTCACGTAATATATCTTTCCGTATTTTGAAGTCTTAATACCATATTTGATACCATCCAGTTTATTATATTTAGGTGCAGGTCTCCGAACAGTGGAAATTATTTTACGGATATCTTGCTTAACATGTAATGAAGGAACGTTACATTTGCAATCAACTTCCGGTAGAAAGAATCAAATTATTTCTTCGGGTTTTCACAAAACGTGTGGGAATTTCGCTTATGTTCATCTATTTCAAATAGCCCCAGAAAGATTGCGCAATCCTCTGCATTCACATTTCGGGAAACATGAAAAATGAGGAACGACTGAAATGGAAGTCAAATCAATTTCTAACTGTTGAAATGAAATGATTTATTGGAATTTTTTCGAGGAATAAATTTTTTTTCCTTACATTGTTATCAGATCTCGCATTATTCAAAAGGAAATATCATAGGTTGTTTGGGGCCATTGCGTTTTATTTAAACTTTCTATGACAATAAACCTGAAACACAGCGACCCGTGAAATGTCGTCACTGAACCCTGAGATAATGCTTTAAAGAGATAATAAATTATGAATTCTAAACATTATGTTTAAATTTTAATAGGTGGCTACAGATTGAGGGTTCACGGTAGCAACAATTGAAAATGTCGGGAATAGCACACGGTGGGTTGCGAGTTTGAGACCTTTTCCAGCCTAAGACCGTTGTGCACGAAGGGGTTGATGCGCGGTAATAATCCCTATTTTAATGTTGTGTAAAATAATTTAGTTTTAATCAAGAGCACGATACGTTGCTACATTATTCTGTAATGATTGAAGTTTGGTTCGTAGTTCCAATGTCATCTGTTGTTACAACAAACCCTTAGAGTGGAAGTTTGGTGAAATATGCGTTTTTGTTTTATTAAGTTTCAAAATAATAAAATAATTGGATTTTGATCAAGGTGATTATTGCATTACCAATTTATTCCTTAACTCTTACGGTTCTATTAAGCACTAGTCAGCGTTTAGTAAGTTCTCAGCGTGAAGGTTAATATAAAATATGTTCATTGGTTTTTAGTTTATATGTTTATAGTTTATATGTTTATAGTTTATATTCTTATAGTTTATATGTTTATAGTTTATATGTTTATAGTTTATATGTTTATAGTTTATATGTTTATAGTTTATATGCTTATAGTTTATATGCTTATAGTTTATATGTTTATAGTTTATATGTTTATAGTTTCTGTGTTTTAGTTTATAGTTTATGTGTTTTAGTTTATAGTTAATGGGTTTATAGTTTATATGTTTAGTTTTATGTAAACAGATTTCGATCAAGAGAACCAAATACACACACACATATTGGTACTCTATTATCTTAGTACAATAACTGGATAAAAACTTCATTTGGTGGATGCAAATTCAAAGTAATTTAGTTTCTGTCAAGTGGACCATAACTTGCTATATTATCCCCTGATGGTTGAAGTTTGGTTTGTCCTTCCAATATCATTTAATGCAACACAAGCTTTTAGACTTAAAGCTAGAAGAAATATGTTTTTCACTCAACTCACTCACTTCATATCACATGAATTAAGTTTTAAAAAATATGACTTCACCAGACAATGTTTCCCAAAGTGTGTTTTGGGAAAAACAAGCCATATTGCACTAGCCAAAATAGAGAACTTTCATGTTTCGTTATTTTCTTCGATTCTTTCTAAAAACGTTACTATGTTTTAAAAATGAATGGTTAAAATTTGATGTTATATGCTCAAAAATGAGCAAGTAGCACTTATAGTAACACAAAGGAGTATTTCCTAGTGACTCATAATCTGGATATCACAACGCTAACATAATTAAAAGGAATGAATTTCTAGTTTTATGTACCTTCGAGTTGGAGGAGGCGCAGGTACGATTCCTGTCACTATACATTTCTCCCTAGGCGTATTTCCCTCTTCTGTGTCAGTAAAACTTTCATTGTGTGTGTCGATTCATTGGTATTAAGTTTTGCGCCTGGTGTAACATGGCCAAATATTACATTTGCGCCATAAAACCCTAAAACCAACCAATCTAGTTTTATGCGTAGAAATAATTAATTCTTGAATTCAACACATTTTAATTTATGTAATTTAATTTAGTAAGCAGTTAGTATAACATTTACTGTTTATTTCGTTTGAGAACTCCAACTTTTCTCTACACTTCAGAACTTAAAATTGTTATATTTGTTGTTTCTTATCCTTAATCCTTACCGTCTTAGAGCTTTTGACGAGAAACCTCGTCCGTTAAGATATCATTAAATGTGAAAATGTAGAAAATACTGTCTGAGCCTGTTCTTGCACATTAAGTTATTTAAAAAATTATTTATAAAATTTTAAAAACAATTCATTTATTTAATAAACGAAAGCATGTACTATCTTATTATATAAATTTTAAGTCTTGAGATCGGAAATGTTGAAAACTATTCGGCACTTGATCTCACCGATTTTGCTAATGACGAGATATTTCGTCATTAAGATACGAGATCAAGATCTAATCAGTTTTCCTTATGACAGGATATCTTGTTCTTCAAGATCTGGTCACCTTTTTTTTATTAATGAGGTTTCTTTTTCATCAAGATGGTGTCAGTTTTGCTAATGACGATATATCTCGTCGATGTAACCACCAATATAGTCCATTTGATAGATGAACGTTATATATGTAACATAATTTAAAATTTTTACTCGTTATATTAAGGTAAAGGTGAGGATGATTATGGCCCCGGACATAATCTGTATTTATGTATCTCAAAGGGCCCTTGAAGTGAAAAGTTTGGAATCTCAGACTCGAAATGTTTATCACCAGACCCTCAATGCTTATATTATATCCTTACCACCAAATGATTTCGACGAGATATCTTTTCCATCAAGATCTGGCTAAATTTAGTAATGACGAGTTAATTCGTCATCAAGATGTTGACGAGATCAAGATCTGGTCAGTTGTTTTCTTATGACGAGATATTTCGTCCATTAATATTTGGTCAGTTTTGCTAATGACGAGTTACCTCGTAGACAATAACACCAGCAGAATTCATTTGCTGTAATACTTTCATAGTCTATTTAATATAATTTAATTATTTTAGTCCTTATATTACTGTGTAAAATAATGATCTCCATTGTGTTCTACATATACAGTATTTAAGTTTGTAATCTGAAGTTGTCCTTCGACCAAAACGTTCAAGAACCGCTGTTCAGAGAGGTTTATTGCCTGGCATTTTGGAAACTAATTGTGAGTAGCTTCTTGAAGCGCTTAAGGGAGACCCGTAAGGAAAAACCCAAAATTATTTTATTCATTTTACCTAACCAATTATTTTAGTGATATAAGCACATATTTTAAATCGATAAACAATAAAAAATTACTTTTTATTTGCAATTATATTTTATATTACGATTTTAATATGTTTTTTTTAAGCCAAAATACACACTTCTTATAAGACTTACTCCTCTGTCAATTTCGAATATTTTTGTATGAAATAAATTTCTACAATATTGCCATAGTATATGCAAAATACCTAGGGAGATATTTAAAAAAAATTTATTTACGAGTTTTCATTAAAAAAAATATTTAACTCATTATACGTTAAATTTCTATAAAAATATCAAATATTTTATGTTTATTAATTTTTATAAATTTTTCGGAACTATTTATAAAAAAGGCTCTCCCTGTGTTTGTAAAACAAGTATTCAAAACCTAAAAAGTGTAAACATTTTAACTCTAAATGCATATATCAAAAAGCCTTAGTACTTTGAACTTTGGCAAAATTGCAAAAAAATAATTTTGAGATAATCGCATTTTAAGTACAAAATACTACAGAAGTTAAGGAAAACAACTTACTTTTTGTAAGTACTATTTTTTTAGTAATTTATATTACATTAAGACTTTTATCAAAACAAGAGTTTTTACCGTAAACTCGTATATATTTTTTAAAGCCAGTTTTATCTCTGATGACAACTGAGAGATTTGTGATAATTCAGAGAAAAATTATACATTTCTTGTTTAATGAACTGAAAAAAAATTATTGGATCAGTACTATTTTAAAATAAATCGCCACTGTATAAACCACACCTTCTTTTTTATACAGCTATTTTTTTTCTGTAAGCAAGCCTTTTTTGTAGTGATACGCATGCGACGACATTTAGCGCTATTTTTTCAATGTATTTCCTTCAATGGCGTCACCACATGTTTTACATGAGGACCTGGATTTTGTCATTTAGCTTTCGCCGATTGATAGAAAAACCAAGAGTCTACACCTTAAGGATATTTAAAATGTTTGGAATAATCATCGGTAGATACACTATGATATAATGTTGCATAAATGGAGGTTTTCATGGAAACCGAAGCCTATGGTTGGCAGTCGATTATGTAGTTGGAAGATCAAATAAAAGTTAAAAAGAAGCTGGTATTAATTTCCTTCGACTCTGAAATTTTGTCCATTTTTGTTCTTGAATAGCTGATGCATCGTTTTATTCTGTAAACCAAACAACAATTTTTGATATTTTTTTTCGAAATTTGGGGTTTGGGTCTCTCTTAACAGGTATGAGGGATATGCCTCAAAATGCTAAAACTGAAATATTTCGAAAATGCAAGTCTTCTCAAGTCAATGTAACGATGAGATACGGTCAACTACCTTCACGAAACACCCTCATAACTTTCCCTTCAAGAAAACACTTTCGGGGCGTTTTATTTCGCATTCTATCTTTCCATATATCCAAGTGTTTTACTCTCGAGATAAAAACGCTGCGCAAGCACAGTAGGCAGAATCTTCAATATTTTCCCTTCAATCCTTCAATCACTTGCGCCATTACCCTAATACTGAGATTTGAAACTTATTTACATCAGTATCTTATGGAGCAGTTGAGGGACATTTCTCTTTCGGGTTGACTTTTATGGGTGAAGAAAATCTCGATATGCGTCCAATCTCAAATCGACACTCGAAAAGCGTCAGACAATTGTTTGCAGAGCACGTATGCTGTAAACCATCCGCTTTTCTTGTGTGTTGAAGTGTCTTCTTTTTTGCATACTCTAATAGGAACTGAAGAAAGATAGCAGAACTTGAGCACATAAATTACTTGTACTTGGCACATTTTTTGTTTAACCTGAATAGTTCTCCAAGGCATCATGTCAATAGAAAATCTGACCTGATCTTGATGTACGAGATAGCTCGTCATTCGAAAAAAACTGCTAAGATTTCTATATTGTTATGATAAAAATATCGTCAATATCTTGATGACAATATACATCTTCGTTATCGAAATTTGTAAAAAATTATAAGGACTCAGTCAAAATATCACGCTTTAGTAAAGTTCTATCAAAATGTAAATTAATATATTTCTCAAACAATACCTGAGTGAGTTATTTATACCCCAATTTTATTTAAAGATTGAAAAAGTTCTAAGACGAAACGAACTTGTATGAGAACTGAATATAGAGAGGTATTTTTGCTGTAAACTTTTAATTTATTTGCGTAAAAACCATATATTTTTGTAGATCTATTCTGTAACGTTTTAGTCAAATGCTTTGTACTTTTATTGTAAATGTTTACTATTTTCATGTTAAAAAGTTATGTAAGCTTTTATGCACCATATAAAGTATATACTATAAATCTATCTGCTAATATACTGTAAATGTACATGTATGTACTGTAAATATATCGGTGCATATAATGTAGATGTATATGTGTATGTACAGTAAAAATATGTGTGTATACATAGTAAATGTATTTATGTATGCTCTACAAACACACTGTAAATATATCTGCGTACATACTTTAAATACGCTAATTTTCATCATAACCAGCTTGCCTTGACTTTAAAACAAAGAAATTATGTTATTGAATTCCTATTAATGGCAGATATTTTTATTTTGTTTTCCTGTAAAGCAAAATCATTTTGTTTTTCAATGAACGTAAGGATTCTAAGCACAGACAATTAAGTTTTGAGTCACAATTCCGACATTTGATCAGCAAGCTCCTCTGATTATTTTTTAAAACTCGTTATCACTTAAAAATAATGTCAGCTGCACTCAATTGAAATTGCTAATTAACTAAAATTATAATTAAACAACAAGTAATTTGAAAATTCTGCTACTTCCCATTGTTCCTTTATTGAATCATTCCAGAAGCATTTTGCAAAGTAGCCGTTATCGTAAAGCAATAACGCAAATCTACAATGTTTATTTTCAAGCACATTATTTCAGTCATAACTCACTTCATTAAGCCGAACGTCTGTTCTATCATCAGATGCGCTAATGACAACTGTAATCATGAAGCTGCTAATGAATAACAATTTTTTCATAATCTCATTAACTTTTAATTCCTCACTAAACTGTCTAGAAACAGGCCAGAGTAATTTTTTTAATTACACTGCGTATGAGTAATTTGTCACATCCTTTCAAGACTAGAAAAAGGATTAATTGCGCCGCTCAAAATATTATCGTGATTTTAAAGGAGCTGGAAGCCTTTAGTTTTGTTGTGAGTAATTTAAGGGAATTGACATCCATACCTCAGAATACCTCAGCAAAGCAAAAGTTTCTAGCCGTTCAAAGAATGAGCATATGGAAGTGACTGGTATTGTAAAAGTCATAAATATAAATTCACAAACTTGGGCTTAAAAACTGATACAAACCTGTATAGGTTTGTTGGGCTTAAGGAAGTAAGGGCCATATTTTGCCCAATTGCCAAATAATATCGAAAATTGGCTGGTTGTTTTGGGGTTTTATGGCTCGAAATACATATTTTGCCAAGCTGCACCAAACACAAGACAACTCCAAGTAAACAATGTCAAGTAAACAGGGGGAAAAGAAGGATTGTAAACACATAGAGTAGTATGATGAATACATAATACCCTGGAGCGTGACTCCGGTGTTTACTAAGAACAAAAAGCTCCACGGGAAAATAAAAGATCACTAAGATTCCTCGGGTTCCTGAAGTCCGTACACAACTAAAGCATATGTGTCCGTGGTTCAAAATTACATGATGTTGTTTTTGGATCTTACCTTTCGTCCTGGACTGTTGCCCATTGCCGTTGCTCCAGTGAACTTAAACTACCAACCCAAAATATCTTTACGGGTTTTCTAAGATGTACCTTATTTTTCAGCTTTATTTCCGTAATGTTTTTGAGAAACTTATATGGCTCAGTAGGTTTTCTTACAAGGTAGTAAACTGGAAGTTGCAGACAGCGCAGGTTCTATTCACATGTAGCTTACCCTAGGTGTATTTGTCTCTTATGTGCCAGTAAAGTTTTCACCTTGTGTGTCATATATTTCGTTCAGCGTGGACAAATATGACCACTAGAGCTTTAACACCCAAACTCACAGTCCTATTGTCGTATCCCGATTATTTCTTACACAAAACTAAAATTTTAAACGTCTTCGTTATTTACTTGATAACGAGAGATAACGTAGCGTCTTAAAACATTCAGCCTTACAGATGCTACCCGTTAGCCCCGTGTCAGCACATAACTAAACTATCATGGCCAAGTATATCTGGTTACTTTCGGACTTATATAAGAGAAACCACACACCGAGATAAATACGGAACAAACATGAAAGGCATATTACTCATCTGTTTTCTTTCTCATGATACGAATGACGAGATACGATAAAAAACATATAACATGTCGCCTTCACAAAAAGACGTATCTTAACTGACACACTTACACTAATTTTTACTCGTTATCATCATAGCTGACTAGATTTTAAGGACGATATGTCTTGTCGTTATCAAAACTGACAAGATCTGGATAGACAAGATATCTCGACATAAGAAAAAATACTGACCAGATCTTGATCTCGTCATCTTAAAAAAATTCAAGATTTTTCATGTAGTCATGATTAATATTGATGCATACCTGCTTCTCTTGAGCAACATCCATTTTAGCTGGAAACAAATATGCGATGAACATAGGATACAGGCGCAAGTATATTGCTTCTCCGAATGACTGCATGATATAGAAAAGAAAGTTATAAGATTGTAGGTTGTTAGCGCCGAAGTCCCACCTCCGGGCTAATTAGTTTAATAAAAAATATGGTAGAATACTTTTTATCAGACCTGGTATAACCCTTCCGCATTGCATTACGTTCATAACAAATATTACTTTTTATAGAAACAAAGTTGCTGCTTCCAGACAGTGGACAATTTTTTATTTAGTCTAGGACTGACATCGTATGTTTCAACTACCGCTCTTAGATTCCAAAGGGTATGACACCTTTCATCGAACTGGCCATCTTATGAGAGAACAGGAGATCACGGTGGAGGTGACTCACAAATAGAGAAAGGAACATGAAGCATACTAACAAGAAAGTTGTCAATCCTCAGGTAAATACGAAAGACCTACAAGTCGTAGATGGGGCAAGTTGAGTTCCTGTCCGGTTTATTTCTCCCTGAATAGATTTCTTTCTTTTTTAGTAACAAAACTTTCTTCATAGCTTGACGTTATATATCTTGTATTTGGTACATCTTGGGCAAGTATCGTCCTTGTACCATAAAACGCAACCCAACCAACCAGTCGAAATTTGGGTAAAAAAAACCAGTGTTTATACTATACATGCATATGTAGGAGACGAGTAATCTCGTCATTAGCAAAATTTTCCACTATTTGATGGACAAGGTATCTCGTTCATAGAAAAAATTGACCTGATTTTGATATAGTCATCATAAAGAATAGACGTTATCTGGATGACAACATATCTAGTTAAGTATATAAATAAGAATGGAGTGTTTGTTTGTACATTCAATATTTTCGACCCATTTCAAGTTTTCTATCCGTTTTGGACCCTTCTGATGCCGAATCCGCCTTTTTTTCGTTTGGTGTCTGTCTGTCTGTATGTTGTGCCCTATACACGTCCACGCGGTTTAAGATATTTTCATGGAAATTTGCATACAGTGAGTACTTATCTTCATTTAGTGAGTGGCATTGGTTGCGAAAGTCTGTCTGTCTGTCTTTCTGTTCTATGCTCGATTTTGTGGTTGTGTGTTTGTGTACACATCACATGAATTCTATTCCAGATATTGGATTACAATGTCTTTTATTTAATACATTATTTATTAGTTTAGTGAATGCAATATTAAACATTTTTTTATTGTTATATTTAGAAGAGTTTCATGCTAAAACACCTGAGTAAGTATACTTAAATCATCCACAATTTGATAGTTTTCGAAAAATTGGAATGTAGTTTGAGTATTACGATTACTTTTATTTGCTTTACCAGTGATGCTGAAAACAAATTATTTTTCAAAAAAAAAAATTTATGTTGAAATTTTAGCTCTGATACTTTATTTATTTCGAGTCTTATTTTTATTCTTTGCGCAATGAAAACGATTTCCGAATATTTGGGACAGACGATATTTTTCAACAAAACGAGAATGAACAAGATCGCGCGAGCAGAGATATTTTTTCTGATTCTTTCGCTCTGAATTAATTTCACATTTCTAAATTTTGTACACTTTTAGTTGTAAGTTGTGGCAACTGTGCGAGATCAAGAGATAAAATTGAATCACAAATTAATATCTTTAGAACAATTTTTTGCGACATCTTTTATTTTGTTTTATTTCGCTGTTTCCTGTTTTAAATATTTATTATTTTAATACATGTGTTTTTCTTCTCATCCCACGCAACAGCACCACAAAGTATTAGAATTAAAAATGTTAGGTAAGTCAGTATACATTTTCAGTAAATTTTAAGTGTAGTTATGCCATTATTGAAAGAATAATGCCGTTATTTGAAGAATAATGCCGTTATTTAAAGAATAATGCCGTTATTTAAAGAATAATGCCGTTATTTAAAGAATAATGCCGTTATTTAAAGAATAATGCCGTTATTGAAAGAATAATAATGTTTAAAAATCCAAACTATAACTTTTTCCAACATTAAAAAATTCGTTGTAATAATGACAGGAGAAGATTGCAAAATTTCACAATGTCGCATACCGGAGGCAAGAGTGGCACAAGTAAAAAAATATTGTTTTGTTGACTATGAGTGCGAGAGCACTCGCCGTAAATCGTAATTTTAATTAATTGAGTTGAACATGAAAAGAACTTAAGAAAGGGAATTCCAAATCTCCCTCAAAATTGTCTTTTATAGTAGTAACCTTAGTATCACCTTTCGTCATTTTGTAGCTTTGTCATACAGCAATTGTGCGATGTATGTGAAATGTATAACATGAATGGATATGCATTTGTAGGATTTGTGTCCAAAGTAAGTTGTAGAAAATATAAAGATGGCGAAAGGTGTTAAAATAAATTTTTATTCTACAAAAAACGTAAGTCATTATATATTTTGATTATCTCTTCAATCTAGAGTAAACCAATTCAAACCGAGTAAGGTCGGGTATTTTGCTAGTTAGGAAATATTATCAGATCTTGATATACGAGATATCTCGTTGAAACCACTTTGAGGGTTCGAACACTGTTAAAGTAAAGTAGGAAAGGTGTTTGAAATTGAAGTACATCATACTGAAGTATTTAGGATTTGTTTGAAATTTATAACTTTTAATTGTTTTATAATTCAAGAGTTGTTTACTTTTTAAACTTTCTTTTCATGAAACGCCTACGTCAGTAAACGCTCCAAAAAGGAATATCTGACAGCAGCTTGACAGTAACAGACAGTAACCCAAAATTTTTTTCGAATTCCTCCTCAAATAGAATGACATTTTTTACCAAAGTCAGCTCTTTCATCTTGTTAATCCACTAATTAACATGGCTGATGGAAAATACTTTAGGGAATTTTTACCAAGTTGACGTGATTGACAAAAATAAATAACTGATTTTCTAATCTTTCATTCTTAGAAAAATTGAAAATGAGAGAATTAAAAAAAAGTTTTGGGTAAATTTGTATTCCTCACGCTTTTTAATGTTTGTGATTTGAATTTTATTTTTAACTTTAACTCAAAATATTGATTTTGTGGCTTGGATTTTCTCTTTTATTCATAGTTCTGAACTTTCCTTTTACAGGGATTTCAGTATATTTAAATTCACATTTTATGTCTTTGCCATACGTTTTAGACACCTACTACAATTGAAAACTGTTAGAAAGAAAAGGAAGGGTGTTTCACATAGCTTTACTGATGGATGGTGTTTTACAAGAAATAAGGGTTATCATTTTATACAATCCTTTCAGTGCATAAATGTTCAATTATAACAGAAGCACTCCTTACAGTAACTTGTCAAAAGTACAAATCCCACATTAAAAATTAAAACCTTCAAAACACAGACTGATTAAGATTAAAAACGTACTTCGAAAAATAGTTAATGACCATTATCAGTGGAGTAAGACGTCCACCATCATTAGGTCAACAGGTCATCGTACCATCGTCTTCTATCCTGGTGATCGTGGACATATTGCTCCATTGAAATGTCCATTGATTATCTTTATTAAATTTCTAATATTTATCAGTCGCGGTTTATAGTTTTGTCAATTTTTACTAACGATTTGACTAAGATTCTCATTTGTTTATCTACATAACCAGTGCAATACTCTGGCTGACTTGTCGAGCTATACTCAATCAATACAGGTGTTTTCCTCTCAGATGCTCAGGGTAAAATGCAAATAAAAATGGTTCGAACAGTTCCTTGCAACGTATAAATTATACTTTTAATTGTTAATTTAAAGATCCCTGGTTTAATCAGCCATCGTGGAGGAAAAATAACCGAAAACAACATACCAAACCAAATCTACCAATACCACTTGTAGGTTGTCTCAACAAGGTTTCTCGTTGTTAGCAAGACAGACCAGATCTTGACGGACGAGTTTTCTCGTACCAGCAAGACTTTCCAGATCTTGATGGACGAGTTACCTCGTCATCAGCTAGACTGTACAGATTTTAATCTCGTAATCATATAAAAATCGGCAATATATTGATGAACAGATTGTCGATTTCGTTAATGACGATATATCATACTTAGCAAAATTAGTGAGATATTTAACAGAAGTATTGTGGCATCAGCCCTTTTGCCACATAATGACAATGCCGATTCGTTCCGGTCAATCAAACAGGTATAAATGTTGTTTTGGTTTAAACATGTGATTATAAAAAGAGTTACCTTCAGTGCATTAGCTATCCTTTACGCATTTTCTTTCGTCTCTTCCTACCTCAATTGCCTGTTCTTGTTTGCGTATTATTACTAAATAAATATGATTTATTAACATTGGAATATGTTAATGCTATTCCATTTTCGAGGATCTGTACCTGTCTAGGAAGCTTTATTGAAACACTGTCATTGTACGAGGTAGACAGATTTTTTATCTTGTAGTACTGTGCTCTGCTAAATATTGTTGTTATTATGATGAATTTAAATATTATGATTTAAACTACATGAGGCAATGCATACATGATACACCTCGTCTAAATCACTTGGAGGATTAACTGTTGTTTGTAAAAGTTTGAAAGTACATTATGTTCTCTGTATTACATATACACTACCCTACAATAATGGACCGGACGTCAGCAGATTTGCATAAAATCTGACTACTTGTTTGGGGGTGTTTTTTGTGGTATGGACTGGGACCTTTGCATGTTGTTCCTGGTAAAGTGAACACCGACACTTACATGAACATTTTGGACAATCAGGTTCTTTTTACGGTCTGACAATTTTATGGAATGGACGAATGTTAGTTCCAGGACAACCTCTCTTCTTGTCATGATGCAGCCTTTGTCAAGCTGTGGTATCAAGATATAGATGCAAAACGTCTTCCCTGGCCTGCTCAGAAACCCGACCTAAACCCCATAAAACATTTGTGGGACGAGTTAGAACGACGCTTACGGACCAGGGAACCTCGTCCGAAATCTACAACTGAACTGACGACATTCTTGCAGCAGGAATGGACACAAATACCCATAGCCGTGTATCACAATGTTGTTGAAAGTATGCCCAGAAGGGTTGTTAATGTAATTGTGGCATGTGAGGGAACATCCTCTATTAAAGCATGTATTATTTCCCTTATACCCTCACATCTTACTGTACGGTCCATTATTGTAGGGTAGTGTATTCACGTCAAACAAGCAGGACTAATGTGAAGTAATAATTAACGGAGACTACTAGTATGTAGTGATGGTGTTAATTCATATTAACTAAGTATTATTTTCATGTGTTTAGAAGAAAAAAATCTGTCGAACGGTTTTATTTCAAAAACAAATTGTATTACTGAATGATAAGTAGTTAAATAACATCTCGCACTGGTGAACACAACGAGTTATTAGTAACTATAGGGGACCAATTCTCAACTGTAAAAACCAATGGGCCCAATTCTCAACCGAAACACCACGTAATTTTGAAATACAATCAGATGACAAGGACAACACTTTAGTTGACACCCCACTCTCCAAGCGTCCACACCAGGTTAACGTGAGGATATTCAAGGCCACGACAGATTTAACGTGCACAAGGGCCCGTGTACACGACTGTCTTTGGTTTGACTGAACATCAAACTTATAACCCTCTGGTTGCTAATCCAATGATCTTCCAACTGGGTTACTACAACCCAATTTAATTAGTGAATAAATAACACTAAATACTTATGAAGGAATGTGTTCTTCATTATAGATCCGTAACACATTTCAGTTGTAGATGCTGGAATTTCATTTAAACCCGTTGCAGTCACTGACGCCCTCCTTAAGTACCTCATTGCTCAACTGACGTGCCCTATCAGCCGAAATTAGTTAGGCGCCCCGCTTATGGCGATGACGATTGCAATTAATACTGCACAAGAGAATCGATCGATTATTGAGTGTCAGGTATGCTGGTAGCTAGCTAAATTAGCGTCACTCTGGGGCAACACAACGGGTTATTGGCAATGGTACGGGATTAATTTCTTAGGGAAAGATCCGAGGAGAACACGGACAGGTGTCGATCCAAGTGTGTAAATCGAATATTAATTTATGAACCCAGCAAGTGGTTGTTTCTACGAGGTCAACTGATCATATCCTAATGTATGACATACCTGGTTGTGGAATAAAATATTCCAAACGTTGATTTCGAAATAATAAAAAGTCAGCAATAAATATACTTGGTAGCAACGATGAATTAGCAAAACTGACCAGATCTTGATCTCGTCATTTAAAAAAAAATGACATTCCTTGATGGCAAGATATTTTGTCATTAGCAAAATTTATCAGATCTTCATAAATGTGATAATGGTATCCCCATCTAGTCAACATCGTTGACGATTACCTGGAAAGTAAGATCATTTCTAGTATGTAGTGGCCAGCGTATTCCCCTGATCTTAATCCCATTGAAAACCTCTGGGATGCCTTCGGGCGTGCTGTCTCTGCATGTTTACAACCTCTAACCAGTCTCTTAGAGTTGGACGCTGCCATAATGGAGGAATAATCATTGCTCGCATCTGCGATGGTTTATCACCCCATTACAAGAATGGGAAATCGTTGTAAAATTTGTGTGAAGGTTCGATGTGGTCCCATGCCTTATTGATGTAAGTTATTATTATAATTTTTTTTCGGGGGGGAGGGGGGGGCTTGTTTGGCTTTAAACATCATTTTGCTAATGACCTAATTGTGGCGTCATCAAATAACTTATAACAATTGAATACTTTGTTCATCTTGTATATAAATCGTGTTTACTTTAATGCATAAACAAATTTGTTTTTCCTTCTGGTGCAATTTTTTGTTAATCAAAACTTTATTTTTGAATTTTTGTTGATTATACCGTCACATAGTTAAATTTTTGGTGGCCAGTGTATATATATATATACTCACTCGATGAGTAGAGCTGTCACTTAACCATTGTCAACTGAATACCTATCACGTTAACAAATCCACACCACAAATACAATATATTTATGTCTCGTAGACATATATACGTGTAGTGTAAATATAAACTCTTTCTTGCATGACCACCATCATGTAAGGACTCAGAGACGAGCTGCTTGTTATAACCGGGAGTAGACCCACACATATTCAATATTCCGCTCACGAATACGATACAAATTTCTTCCATAACGAGAAATCTTTTAAACTTATTCATATATTAGTGTTTCAGCATGGTATGCAATTCTGGTTATCCCGAAAGTGTCATTTTTAAGAAAAAATAGTGTATTTTATGCTTTACGATCCCCGAAATGTGATATACTGACACAAATAAATGCAATAAAGATACCAGGCTTAATACGTAATACTCATAATATAAAACAAAAATACTATTTAATATCAAAACTTAATGCGTGGATTCTCAGAAAGAAAGACCATACAAGAACAAATGCTACTTCGATATGTTCATAAGTTACTGTTTTAGGACATTAACTTGATTTTCTAGTCTTACTCCAAAATAATTATCGACAAATCAAGTTCAATTACTTAATTAAGGGAAATCATATTCTCATATTAAGGCATGAAGGTACATTTAAAGATTACACATTGATGATCAAACTAAATTTAACATAGTGCACATTAAATAATACACCTTACACAATTTGAATAATAATACATACCCCACAACATACACAATAATACAAACTATTTGTAAAAAATACTTAAATAAGGTAGGCAGATTTGTTGTTAATTAACGTTATACTGAGGAATCACAACGGGCTATTGGCGAATAAAGTTTTGAATCAGAAGCTGTATTTTTGAAAATGAACTCGCAACTATTTCTGAGATTTACTTACTCATATTCTGCATAAATGACTAACTTCTAGCTAAAGAAAATAACTGAGATTCTCTCTCTCATTATCGAATAAAAATTCCTTCTGAATCATTATCTATGAAAATAAATAAGATTGGTCGTTTATTCATTTTTTCTGCTATTTATTTACAATGATGAATTGCAAACTATAAATTTCTTTAAAAATGAATCATTGAGAAGATTTTCTTCAGGTTCTTTAAAAATAACATCGTAAAAATTTACATAATGGGGAGTTTTAGAAAGATTTTATTAAAAATTTTAATTAACTTAATATAAAGTGCTCAAAAATTTCCACACACAATTTTTTTCTTATCTAGAAATGTTCGACCAAATTATTTCAAACTTGGTACTAGATGTTATATTTTGATATAAATTCAAAATTTGGCTTTAAGGTATAGTGTCGTTGGGGTGATTAGGAAGTTTTTGCACAGTTGAAATAGAGGGAAACTTTTCAAGCCAATTTTATATGCATACATTTATAGAGTATTCCTATTGAATGAAATCTCTCAAATTTCTCTACCATCAATGATGTGAAAATTGTTTCTGACTCTGTTCCACAATTATACCATAATATAGCTCTCGTGTGGGAAAAATTATAGTAAAGTGGCAAACCAAACAATAAAATACTTATTACTCAGATGGAAGTAAACAGTGGACAGTACATAGAAAAACAGTTTGTTGAGAGAACTTTACAATCCTTTACGACACAGTAAAGGAAATACACACAGAGCTACATTATAGAGCGTACGCATAAGATAAGTTAAAATTAAGTGCGTATTCGTAGTTACCGTTCGAGGTTGTGCACTCATACAGGAAGTATAATTAATCCTCCAAGTGGTTTCAACGCGAGATTTTGTCCATCAAGATCTAACTAATTTTGCTAATGGCAAGATATCTCGTCATCATGACACTGCAGTTTTTGGTTAATGATAAGATCAGGATCAGGTCATTTTTCTTCTATAGAACGGTAATGTTTGTGCTTCCTTCTAATGACGAGATATCTCGTCCAAAAAGATTTGGCCAATTTTTCTAAGAACTAGATACCTAGTCGGTACAACCACTACGAGTGTTAAAGTGTTAATACAGATTGGCAGTGAGTAGTTTTCCTATATGATATACATTTTATATTAGACAAATATGCAACAACTAAACGAAGACTAATATATCATACCCTGCAATTTTTTTAAAAGCACAAATATATGTGTAGCATTTTAAAGAAAGGATCAGTTTAAATGTATCATTTGAAGGGCGGGGGGGGGGAGGGGGGACATTCAGAGCAGCTGCTTGAAATTTTACTTTTTAAGTTTCATTTGTTTTGAAAAATCTGAAGTTGAGTTCTGACAGATCTTGGAAGGTCAGCATTTGAAAGTGCTTAAAACTTGTCAAACCTTTTAGGGAGACATTTTATTTTCAATTTTAGTGTGCCTTTCTAGTTCTGAACGTTCTGGTATTTCTGATTATACTATAGTTTGTAATCGTAGCGATAACGCAATTTATTGATGTAGAAATATTAACATGTTTCTAGACTCTTATAACTTTCTCTGTAACTACGTGAGCTATTTGAAGTATGGAAGACTCTTTTATTGCATCTTCTCTTAAATGAAATTACATATTAAGATTTGTAACTCTTTGAGCTTACCATTGTGATTCTGCTATTTTGTAAAAGGCTTCAAAAGTTTTAGCTAATCAGATTGTGTTTCATATATAAAAGCAAAGAAACAGATGAAATACATTTTTTGTTCGTGCAAGGCTGAGTACTAAATAGTAACAGAGATTGTATTAGATGTAATTGCCTCCACTGTTAAGACCGTTCTGTCTGTATTTGGATATGAAGGAATTTATTAGAGGCTATCGCATCACAGTTCTAGTGAATAAACTAAATATCGAAATATGTGGAAAAAATAACGTGTGTTTACGAGACTACGCAATTTGCAACGATATTACCCTCCTGATGTCTGTCTTGACGAGGTATGTCATCATTAGCAAAACGTGCCTGATCTTTATGAACGAGATATCTCGTCATTACAAAAACTATTATTTATGTCGTCATCATCAAAAACTGACAATGTATTGTTGGCAATCTATATCTTTATTAGCAAAATTGATCTGATCTTGATGAACGAGATAACTCGTAATTAGTAAACCTGAACAATTCTTGATGGACGAGGTACCTGGCGGAAAACACTTGAAGGGTTAAAACGAGTTTATCAACAAATTAGTTTGAGTCATTTATAATTATTTTAAAGCCATAGTCCATGTCGAAATTGCATAAAGGTTCAATTATGCACCTGTTTCGCATTGTTTCTGATTATTAATAATCATCATCTATAATTGTATCTTAGAAAACCCGGTTCTTTGAGGAGTTTGGTTTCTTTTAAGATAGAGGAGCACGATTAGATATCGATATACAAACCCCTGAAATTTATAAACGTTTCTACCCCTGTTACAAATATTACTTTCGTTCATGTTAATGAAGCTTCATGCAGTATTTCAGTAAGCTGTGGAAAGGCAGTGGAAACATTATCAGCAAAATGAGTAAGAGTATGACACTTCTTCAATATATCACTTCAAATGTTGATCTGAAAGGTAACAGTAGCTTTTTGATTAAGGTGGAAAGTTTAGATGCTTTAATATTTTACTACAGAAATTGCTTTCATAGTTACTGTGGGTACGGACAGAATTTGGAGGACTTATCAGTCTCACGGCTGGTACATGTGGATGCAGTTAACCCTTAACCTCCCTGTTTAAAACGGGCTACGCAAAAGACATGCCTTCTTTCTCTTGGATTTGCAAAGGGCATTTGTAGCCAATAAAGATTGAATCTGTTTGCAAGAATCTTTATATGAGCTCTAAATGAAAATCGTCTGTAGTTCCGACTAGCTTGTATGGCATCCTGATATTATTTTAGATGACTTCAAGTGTCATGGGTTAAGCCTCCAAGTGGTTTTGACGAGTAATCACGTCCTTCAAGATCTGCTTAGTTTTATTATTTACAAGATACCTAGTCATCCAAGGCAACCAAAAGTAGTTCTTATAGACTTGGTGAAATCTAACTTATACTAAGTAAGATAGGTAACGACACTAATGTTACTAACTCAATATAATTTTAAAAAATTTATCTTAAACACAGCTTTAATGATTTTGGATATTTTCAAAGCCAGATATGCTTGGGGCTAGATTATTTTTGTTTTGTCAAATCCATGTCACCCATTATTCGAATTTTTTTCCAGAGGTCTGAGACAGTTAGGAAAACTTTTTTTCGACTCGTCTGAACATTGGAGGTTTGTATACGTACCAAAGTCAGAATTCGAAATACGTTCTCCAAATGAAGACGAGGTTTTTCAATATTTATGAGACGGATATTTCTATTATTTGAAGCTATGTGAAACGCATGAATTTTATTATGTTGTTTATGCTTCCAATTCCTGGGAATCTCCATCAATCTCACTTATGTACAGTATCACCAGCAAAATGAGATGCTATAAAAATAATTTTTATAAAAATAATTTTGCTACAATTGTATTGTAAAATCAGAACATCTTATTAGAATTAAAAAGTGATTTTATACTACTACTAGGGGCTGTAACAATATCTCTTATATGCAAGGCAAAAGTACAAGTTTCGTAACGTAGCCCAACTTGGGCCATGAAGAATCAGCCCAGAGTTGTTTATGCTTCCAATTCCTGGGAATCTCCATCAATCTCACTTATGTACAGTATCACCAGCAAAATGAGATGCTATAAAAATAATTTTTGACCATGTGTGTGCTACAATTGTATTGTAAAACCAGAACATCTTATTAGAATTAAAAAGTGATTTTATACTACTACTAGGGGCTGTAACAATATCTCTTATATACAAGGCAAAAGTACAAGTTTCGTAACGTAGCCCAACTTGGACCATGAAGAATCAGCCCAGAGGATACCCATCTAACAATTTCAGTTTTGGACACTTGAGGTCACTAAATATTGACCCTTGCGTTAGGTAAACTTCAACTTACTTTAAACCTACTACTGCATCTTTTTATAATTTTACTAAAGTATACGAAGATGGGTATACTTATTAAAAATTAAGTAGAAATATGTATTTCAACCTCATATTTTTGCCAAATGAATATTTGTTGCATGAATAAGTGGCACTTTTGCTGCTAAGCAAGGCTTGTAAAAATAGGTGTACCTACCGGGAAATTAGAGGCTTTGTTAAAATCCCATACATAATTTTTCAATAAACTCTATACTGTAATTGAAGACTACACTTCTACAAATTACTTTTAAAACGGAGTTTTTCTTAGCGCCTTTCTACATAGAAAGTACACTGAAATCTATAGTAAGGAATTTTTATTTATATTTTAGGATAAAGAGTTTATTACTTTATATATTTTTTTATAAAACCTTACATTAAAACAAATATTAATGGAGCTAATTAAATTTGTCTTGGAGACATCAGCTGATTAAAGAGCAAAGTATATTAAATTTTTTTATTTAACATTTCTAACCTGAAATTTTGTCAAGTTTTAATCTGTGTTTTGAAAACTTAGTGTTGATTTAGATTAGCCACGTGATGCACGCATTTATTTACTATGATAATATGAGTGAGTGCGAACTCTCCGTGGATTTAATTTTATAACGCGCTCAACTAGTACTAGTGTTTGCAAACATTGTTGCATTTTGATATATTTGTTATGCAGCGCACGTGACGATACTGTGAATGTATTTTAATCATGAAAACTGTAACCATTATATCATTTAAAATTAGAATTCCGTCTACGCACAAAAAAGTCGCCTGCGCATGTTTGTCTTATACTTTATACTTTAAACAAAGAATCGCATTAACTCGAAACTAGTGTTCTGTCTTTATTTCGTCCACTGATGATAGCTCTTGGGGAACAAGGTGAGTCAACCTTTAATCTTTGTAGTCACCTAATTCGTATAAATTCAATGCTCTAAATCTCATATCCGTAAATCTGTATACTTAAACTTTCATTTGGTCCGTCGAGCCGGAGTTCCGCCGTGGAATTATGGCACCTAAAAATGCGAAAACTACGCAGAATTTTGAAATTCTGTGTAAAGAAATTGACAGAATTGGGGAGAAGATCCAACGATGTCAAATAACTGAGCAAAGTATGGTACAGGCGCTAAAAACTAAAGTCAATTCATTCGATACTCGGCTATCCAATTCATTTTCGGAGTTGTCTTCGAAGGACACAGATGATTATTTGGATACGTATCTTAATTATCAGGACATACTTCTAAATTTATCCGTTGATTTGGAAATTAAAACTGTCAATGATAAACATGAACAATTCTCAACAGAAGGAAGTGGCAATAATGTTCAAAATTCAGCTAATAAGTCTAAAACAAAACTGCCTAAATTGGCACTTCCACATTTTTCCGGTGAACTGGAACAGTGGATTACCTTTAGGGAGTTATTTCAAACCTCTGTTCTCGACAACACCGAGTTGTCGGACATCGAGAAATTACAATACCTGTTTGCATCTACACGTGGCAATGCTGCAAAATTAATTCGCGGATTTCAAATGCAATCAGGGAATTTGAGGCATTGCTGGGAGATATTATGCGATAGGTATGAAGACAAAATTCAATTGGCATTTGTCCACATAAATAAAATTTTTGGCATGAAAATTAACAAAGCCAATAACACTAAAGCTTTGTTGGATGTTTTAGACAATTGCAACGAAGCAGTTCGAAATCTGCAAACCATAGGGTTAAAATCAGATTCTTTGAGTGAGTTAATCATCATTTCTCACATCTTAACGAAAATCGACGACGCAGTTAAACAGCGATGGCATTTGACCTTGAGGAAGGACATTTATCCCGATCTCGAATCGTTCCGAACCTTTTTGGAGTGTGAAGCTCGTTCTGTTTCTTCTTTTTCTGCGTTGCCTAGCGGGGGGAGTGAAAGGCCAGGGAGAAACGCTAATGTCAACAGGTTCGGGGGGAGTAAAAAACCGGAAAGGAGCAGTTCGTTTGCTAGACCGCTAGTAGCGAGTGCGGTCGCTGTAAATTGGAAAGCTTGCGTTCTTTGTGGGGACAATAACATCCATCCTCTTTATAAGTGTACATGTTTCAATCGCATGTCCGTAACTGATCGGTGGAAAGTTGTAGAAACGAATAAACTCTGTGCAAATTGCCTGCGTGGGCACACTGATCCCTGTCGGATAAAAAGTGGGTGTAAAAATTGTTCTTCGAATGAACATCATACCTTATTGCACATTTATAGAGTAGGAAATTCTGAAGTAAACAACGCGATTGCCCCTCCGGAACATCCATCATCATCCATTTCTACAACTCTCCAATGCCAATCACATATACAAACAAGTAATGTTTTATTATCCACCGCACAAATAAAAATAAAATCAAAAACTGGGGAATTTTTGCAATTTAATGCTTTAATTGATGGAGCTAGCCAAAATTCTCTCTTGACTCGTGAATGTGCGGAGCGCTTACAAGTACCCTTGCGGGAAACTACACATCGCTTAATGGGAATTAATGGGGTCACGGCGGAAACATCGTTGCACATCGCCAACGTTGTTTTTTCTCCTCACTTCTCGTCAGATTCTTTTCACATTGAAGTATTAGTAGTAAGCAAAGTGACTCCACCTCTCCCTAACTTCTATATTCAGAAACGTAAATGGACACATTTATATGGACTCATACTAGCCGATCCAGACTATACAAGTCAAAAACCGATAGATATTCTTCTGGGAGCAGACATTTTCCCTCTGCTACTAAACGGCTCTCCAATTGTTGGACAAAGTGGTTCACCAGTTGCTATTCCTACAAAATTAGGACATTTACTCACCGGAAAAATAAACTCTGCCGTACACTCGAACATTTCTATCGGCTGTCTTTCTGTTAATGCCAGTATTGATAGCACACTGCAAAAATTCTGGCAACTTGAATCGATTCCGTGTGAAGAACTGGTAAATAATGAAGAAATTCAGTGTGAAGATCTTTACACAAATTCATTACAACGAAATAGTGAGGGAAGATACATAGTAAAACTCCCTTTTCGTAATGACAGAGACTTAGGTGAAAGTCGATCGAAAGCTCTCAACCGTTTTCTTTCATTAGAGAATAAACTTGCTAAAAAGCCAGATTTAAAACTCAAATATAGTGAGTTCATGAATGAATATCTAGCCCTAGGGCATATGTCACCTCTACCTCCTTCCACCTTGGAGATAGATCAGAACCACTATTATCTTCCTCACCATTGTGTTGAAAATCTTCATTCAACCACAACTGCTCTTCGCGTTGTTTTTGATGGGTCGAGTAAAACATCCAATGGGCATGCAGTAAACGACCTTCTACTGAAAGGTCGTAAATTACAAACCGAAATATTTGACAATTTAATTCACTTTAGAAGTTATAAAGTTGCAGTGTCTGCCGACATATGTAAAATGTACCGTCAAATCCTCATTGCGGAAGAAGACCGCGCGTTCCAAAGAATATTTTGGAGACAAAACCCGTCCGATCCATTGATTACCTACGAACTAAACACTATAACTTATGGAATGTCTTCTTCGCCTTTCCTCGCACTTCGTACGTTGCAACAATTGTGCAAAGACGAACAAGACAACTTTCCAAACGCCTCTAAAATTGCTGAAAATCATTTCTACGTTGATGATCTTTTAGCAGGTGCAGACACCGTAGAAGCCGCAAAATCCTTAATCGATGAAATGCTACGTTTCATGAATGCAGGATGTTTACCTCTTCGGAAATGGTCATCTAGTCATGAAGAGGTACTAAGCGAATTGCCTTATTCGTTAAAAGCCAAAAGCCTTAACCAATCGTTCAGTGATGCTGAAGAGTCTTCACAAAAAATCTTGGGACTCGTTTGGAATCTTCCAACCGATTCGCTGCAAGTTCGGACTGTGGAAGAGCCAACCGTCTCCACCAAACGTGAACTGTTATCGGTCATAGCGCGTAGTTTTGATCCTCTGGGACTAATGGCACCTGCCATATTGCTTCTGAAGATTATGCTTCAGGACTTGTGGAAGTCAAAATTGGCTTGGGACGATCCCGTTCCACCAGACATTCTAGAACGGTGGAATAAATTCCAAGCAGAAATGCATCACTTTAAACAAATTAAAGTTCCTCGCTACATACATACTTCAGAGGATTGTATTCTTGAACTTCATGGCTTTTGCGACGCTTCTTTTAAAGCTTATGCTTCAGTAGTTTATTTAAAGGTCATTTCTGAGTCGACACATGTATCCTTACTCACAGCAAAAACAAGAGTTGCGCCTGTTAAACCAGTAACTCTACCCCGGCTGGAGCTTCAGGGTTGTTTGCTGCTAGCCGAGCTAATTTCAACAATTCTAAAAGTAATCCCAGTTCCAAACCCACAAATATTCCTTTGGTGCGACTCAACAATCGCATTGAGTTGGATCACAAACCCTCCGTCTTCAGGAAATCAGTTTGTACAACATCGAGTGGGAAAAATACTTTCCCTGACGTCAGTAACTTCTTGGAACCACATTCCTGGCAAAGAAAACCCAGCAGACTGTGCTAGTCGAGGACTTTATCCTTCACAGTTGTTGGCTCATTTAGAGTGGTTCACTGGTCCAAACTGGATTGTTGTCAACAATAAATACGGAGCTCTCACTTCTTTTGAACTCTCTACTTCTTCAGTACTTATTCGTGACGAGAATAAGGATTTGGTTCCACAACCAGTTAAAGAATCACCTCCAATCTCTCATGCTATCTTGAAGTATTCTTCATACACAACATTATTACGTGTCACAGCCTGGATCTTACGTTTCATTCACAACCTCAAATCTAGAAATAAGCTTAAAGGTACTCTTCAAACTTCTGAACTGACCGGTGCACGAACGGCTATTCTAAAAATTGTACAGCAAGAAGAATTCGCTTCCGACCTTAAGCTTATAGCAAAAAATAAACCTCTCCCTAAATCCAGCAAACTACTGTCTTTAAATGTCTTTCTTGACGAAGTAGGACTTCTTCGCGTTGGAGGACGTTTATCACATCATCAGACATTAGCATTCGATCATAAATTTCCTATTCTACTTCCTAAGAGACACCCAATTACTGCCTTAGTGATTCGACATTTCCATCTTACAAGTCTTCATTCGGGACCCGAACTTGTCTTATCGTTGATCCGTCAAATCTTCTGGATTCCGGATGGCAAATCCACAGTACGCAGTGTAGTGCGCAGTTGCATCACATGCTTTAAATCATTGGCCAGGCCAGTATACCAAAAGATGGGTGATTTACCTATTGCAAGAATCATGCAGTCACGCCCCTTCGACAAAGTTGGAATTGATTTCGCTGGTCCAATTAGTACAAAATGCCAGCACCAGCGAAAAGCGACAACATTCAAGACATACATTTGCCTTTTCATATGTATGTGTACCCGTGCCGTACATCTGGAAGCCGTCTCCAGTCTCTCTACTGACTCGTTCTTGGCTGCATTGAGACGATTCGTCGCACGTCGAGGATTTCCCTCGGAAATATTCTCAGACAATGGTACTAATTTCCGCGGTGCGTCTGCCTATCTAAAAGCACTTTTTAAACTCACAAAAGAGCAATCCGTCCAGAACTTCTCATCGGAAAGAAACATTCATTGGCATTTTATTCCACCCTATGCCCCTAACCAAGGTGGGTTATGGGAAGCTTCAATTAAACTTGCTAAGCGGCATCTCACAAAAACTTGTCAAGGCACACTTCTCAATTTCGAGGAATTCTCTACAGTGTTATGTCAAATAGAGGCTTGCATAAACTCAAGGCCTCTGGTACCTTTATCCTCGGCAACTAGTGATCTTCGTGCACTTACCCCTGGACACTTCCTAATCGGAGTTCCCCTTCTGGAACTTCCAGAAAACACTGACAGTTCTACAAACACTAATCGAAAAATTCTAAGTCTCTCTTGCAGATGGAGACTCTTATTGCAGGTTAAGGAATCCTTCTGGCGCCGCTGGACACGAGACCTCCTGCATACACTCCAGCCTCGTCAAAAGTGGAATTCAACGAAACAACCTCTGCAAATTGGAGACATGGTTCTTCTTCAAGAGGCAAATTCTGCTCCTTGTTCCTGGACTCTTGGTCGCGTAACCAACATCTTCCCGGGCAAAGATCAGATCACCAGGGTAGCCAGCGTGCGGACCAGGGATGGAGAAAAGCTTCGTGCTCAGAATCGACTGGTGGTCCTTCCTCTCCCCTCATGCCGGCCCTCGCAGGATGTTGATTTAGATTAGCCACGTGATGCACGCATTTATTTACTATGATAATATGAGTGAGTGCGAACTCTCCGTGGATTTAATTTTATAACGCGCTCAACTAGTACTAGTGTTTGCAAACATTGTTGCATTTTGATATATTTGTTATGCAGCGCACGTGACGATACTGTGAATGTATTTTAATCATGAAAACTGTAACCATTATATCATTTAAAATTAGAATTCCGTCTACGCACAAAAAAGTCGCCTGCGCATGTTTGTCTTATACTTTATACTTTAAACAAAGAATCGCATTAACTCGAAACTAGTGTTCTGTCTTTATTTCGTCCACTGATGATAGCTCTTGGGGAACAAGGTGAGTCAACCTTTAATCTTTGTAGTCACCTAATTCGTATAAATTCAATGCTCTAAATCTCATATCCGTAAATCTGTATACTTAAACTTTCACTTAGATTAAGTTAAAATAATTTTGATAGTGCGTATTTTAGTAAATATATTAACTGTAACTAAAAAGTTTTCAATTTTAATTAGCATGAGAAAAAAACGTCTTCTGATACTTAAATATAAAGAAACTTAAAAAGAAATTTGTAAATGAACACGAAAACACAGTTTCAAATAAATTGTTTATTGGTTTTTACACAAGCGAAATATAATGCAGAAACTGCATTTCAAATCAATTGCCGTGACATTTAAATAATGATTCATAGAAGAAAGAATACAAACAAAAGACGACTAAATGATTTTATATACATATACATACAGATACACTCTCTATGTACACGTCGACCAAACGGTATAGTGGTTAATGTGTTAGCCTCTTTATCGGAAGATTCCTGGTTAGAATCTGAGTCCGGGCATGAATATTTGTAAGCGTATCGTGTAGAGGCGGCTGGTGCACCTTAAATCTGTCGTGGCCGAAAGTCGTAAGGTTGGTGTGAAAGTGTGGTGAGTGTGGTGCCAGTTCAGGTGATACCTCGTCATCTGACCGTGGTTCAAAATTATGAGGTGTTGTCCTCGATCTATCCCTTGGGGATTGATCACGGACCGTCGTCAATAGTCCGTTGTGTTGCTCTAGTACGACGTTAACTAAAGAATTGTCAATTACCTTATATACACGATTATGTATAATTATATATAAATGCATATTCATATTTAAAATTTTTGAACTGAGAAATTGAATAATTATTTTTTGCAACGTTTGAAGTTTGCGCTTTTTTTCTCAAAAATTTGCACTTTCTTTATGTTTAATCAAGCTATCGTTTTTGATTTTGCAGAAATGTTTTTAATAATATATTTGAAGCATACCAAAGTATGTATTTCATTATATTTTCCCCTAAGTGATTACCAGGACAACCATCTGTTTCTATGAATATTTCATTGGAACACACAATTCTAAATGTTAGACCGACAAGAACAGAATGTTAGTTATTCTATTTTATGAAACCAGTTTGTTTTGACTGTAATTAACTTATGAATAATTATGTAAGTATATAAAACTATATTTTCTATATCGCCACATGGATACTTTAATCTTCCTCTGTCTAGGTTTTTAATTAATTTAAATCTATCATCAATTTCTAAATCATCTCGTCCATTAAAATTATATTTCTGCAAAAAGTACAATTTTGGATTCTATTGAGAGCTATATGACAACAATAACATGTTACATAAGTTAAAAGAGGACTCATGGTTTGATAATTAGTTAAATCGTCAACTATAATTGACAATAATTTTTCTAAATGGTCAAGATCACACAAACAAGTATGTTCCTGTAATTGACTAACTGACTGATCATCATCTGATTCTCTCATTAACATACTTGACAGACTCTGTACTCTTAACTTATTTCCAGTCTCAAAAACTTGTGTAATAGAAATATTATAATTTAAACCTGCTTATCGTTTATATTTCCCAAAGCGATCTTAAAGCACATATGTTTGAAGCTTACCTGTTAAAATATACTCATGCTTTAATTCTTCAATACAATACCTTGTCATTTCCATAACTGAAAATGTAGTATGCTTTAAAGTCATTTGAGTTTCACGTGTGAAAGTACCGCTTCCCAATTTTAAACCTTCCCATGATGTCAACTAATTCCAAAAGAAATATAAAAATTTCATTTTGAGCTCATCATCATTCAGGTTAAGGGGTTCTTGAAAAACATTACGTTTGCGCTTTCCCTTAAAGGGTGTTCGTACATTCATAATATCAAACCAATGACAAATAACTTCAATGAACATTCAAGTGCCTACATAATCTTAAAATTATATTTCATCATCTACAACACTTAAGCATTCTATAACAAACATATTACAAATTTGTAGTGCAAATTTTACATTTTGCCGTTCTAAATTACTTGGATTTAATCCTTTGAGCGTTAAACCATAGCAATATTTTATGTCCCATAGCAAGTCCTCTCTTCAGAGTTATAAAATCGTTGAAGAGAAGCTATGGATGATGTTTTAATATCTGATGCATCAATATTTTCTAAACAAAAGGGTGGGAAATATAAATTTTTTTTTGTTCAACCATTTATTTTTTATACATTTAAGTAAATGCACAGGGTTAACAATATGAAATAATGGGCGTTTTGGATCAACAGGATGTGGATACATGATACTAACTTTGGGAGGAGAGGCAAAATTTGTAATGGCTTTTCTGTTAATAGCATTGTTATCGCTATAAAGATAGTAAAACCAGATTTTGCAACTGTCCTTTGACTAGGGGGATTTTCTTTTAATATTAAACAACGTACCTTTGCAATAGTCGAAGATGTCCGTTTCTTCCTTGGATACTTGTTTGGAATTTTTATCCCACTTGAGGCTCCAATTTGACGTTTTTTTCCCTTTCTTGTTGACGATATTACCTATCGACGCTTTAGATATCACAAAACCATGACTCTCATATCGTTTTAGGGTAACGGAATATGAATATTTCTCTTCGGAAAGAGCATAAATATAGCCTTCGTACCATTGTTTCGTTAAAAACGCCATTTTGAATCAAAACAAACCTCTCAAACCGCAGACGATAATTTTGACTTTTAAAAACATAGTACAGCTGCAATTATTTCTTTTGCAGCAAGCGTTTTTTTATTACCGCTAACCAAAATCGTCTAAAAATGTGCGAACAGCCTCTGTATATATTCCTCTTTTGTAATCCAAAAAAAGTTTAATGCTGAGATTTCATCCTATAATAAAACATTTTTATAATTTTCATTTAAAAAATTAAATTTTTGTGCAGCATATAACAGACAAATGCAATTAAATTGCTCAATTTTAGGATGGACATTATATTTTGTGCAAATGTTTACCAATGTTGATGGATGGGGAACAGTAATTATGCCAGAATGTCGTAAAAACTTATAACAGTGGGGAGATATAGAATAGACTAAACCGCATAATATTAAAAACTCATGGGAATATTTCTTATGTTTTTTATGTGATGTTAACAGATTTAGTTGCTCTGATAGAAAATTTACCACCTTTTTCTGTTCATCATTTGCTAAATACAATTACTCTTCAAATAATTCATTTAAAGCATTTATCTTATGCTGAAAATTCTCTAATTCAGGTGGTAAATCTGTTAATCACTCTACAATACTACATATTTCATACACATTTTTCACTGTGAATGGCACAGTAACACCCTTTATATTGTCAACAGTTTTATTTTTTACAAGCATTGATAATAATAAATATTTGTCAATTTTCACCGATTAAATAATTTTAGGAACAGGATCAATGTTCACAATAAGCACTTGATTGGCTTTTCGAATAGTATTCCAAGGTGGTAGACTTGTATTCTTGAATGTGTTAAAAAGTTAAACAAGAGAATAAAAAATAAATTTTCGTTTATAATCCCGTGAAATTTTAGTATTTTCAGCAATAGGCATGTGGTAATTTTCTAATCTCAAATACTTTTTCCGAGTACTTTAAAGACTACATTTGTTTGAAGACAAATAATATGGACAGTAGGGGTAGATTGTCGGCACAGCATTTTCTTGTAAACAGAGGTTGCTTCAATGGCACTTCAATCTTTTTTCCAGTGGAAGGATCACAACAAGAAATAACCCGACGTATGAAAGCTTCTTGAAAATGTACTTCACAAACCTAGAAATAAATGTTTTTTAAATTTCAGGATTTAAAGATTATTTTACTGTTTAAATAGAAACAAAATTTGTTACTAACAGAAAAACATTAATTTTTTGACTTAAGTATACATGTTTTCTGCAAATTTGTACTCAGCTAAGAAAGTTATTTAAAAATTACGTTACGTGCTAAAACTACGTTGTACGTAAAAAACTCCTCTTGGTTTTTAAATAATTTGAATTCACATATTTTAAAGAATATTATACACATTACACATAAACTACAACATACAATTATACATTTCTCACTAATTTTTATCTTACTCTCTTCATTATACATTTACTTTTTTATGTATTTATTTATATATTATTTGTCTGGTACTAAATACCTGCTTTTAAATTTAAATTACTTAATTATAATTATGCTTATAACTAAGTGATACGTGCAAAATTATACGATACAAATGATTTTCGTATGATTATTTTCCAAAAGATTACTTACTTTTGTATTTTCAGTAACTTTGATATCCCTTGGAATTGCAAATAACCATTGGGACCGAATATCTTCGTTGGAAATCCAAATACCGAAATGCGTGGCGTCTCAATATAATTTAGACGGCACTTGGGAATACTTCTCTTGTTCACCATGATAACTCAAATTGCTTTAATATAAATTCAAAGTGAAAACAGTTAACCAAATATAAGCCAGAAAAATCAAAATTAAGTGTGAGAAAGGCATAGCTTCTTTCATGTATTTAGGCTTATTGCAGTCTGTTGTCTGGAGATTCTGGCTGGAGGAGGTGACTAGTCGATGGTCGAAGTTGTGTGACGTCAGAACCTATTCTACAGCAGGTTGATGGGCCTTGTTTGAAGGAGGTGTTGGCCTCTATGCACTCAGTAAATATCTTAAAATTAAAATTAATAAGTTCCAAAAAAAAAGAAATAAGAAATTGTGAAAACAAATTAAATAGATGGTCATAAGATTATCTCTGGTTATATCTAAATCATTGTCATTTTAATTTTTTTCATGTTTATAGCGTTTTATTAACCATTTTAGGAGTGTAAACCAGGATGTCCACCACCTTCTAAAATTTAAAGGCTAGTAGTTATAAATATTCTACTTATATTAAAGCTACGGTACATAGTCTGCTTACCTTTAAAACCCCGAAGTGCGAAATATTTGCTATGAGCCAAATACATTCAAATATGCAGGTCGGTTTTCACTGCTTAAAGTTATTAATTTTTCAAAACCAATCTTTAGGTATTCCAATGGTTCAAGTTGAATGAATTCATTAAAATTCATTAGATTCGCATTTTATGCGTCTTACAACCATGAATGCATTCATTAAAATGTATTAGATAGATAAGACTGATATTCTCTGGTAGTTTCTAAACAATTTTAATTTTGATTTATGTGTGTATAAACTGTTTAAAATGTTACAGATTTATTCCAACTGCAGCAGGTGAAAAATTGATCAGATGAAGGGAATTTTAAAATGACCTTCGAAATTCTTCAATGAACCTCTAGTTTGTCAATGTGATTTAATCATCCTTAATAAAAATTTATTACTGCTACAAAATGGAATTTACGATTGGGTTCTAAAACTCTTCAATGAAACTCTATGTTTGCCAGTACGATTTATTCATAATTGTAAAAAATTTATTATTGTTACGAAATGGCAGTTAAGAATTACCTTAAAATTCTTCATTTAACAACTAGGTTTTGGGCATAAAATGAATTCAACAATAGAATCTAAAACTCTTCAATGGACACGTGTGTTTGTCAATATGATTTATTTACACTTCATGTAACTTTTTTACTGACACAAAATATTTTGTAATAACCGCTTCTAAAACTCTTCAATAAACCTCAAGATTTGTCAATGTGATTTAATCAAATTTTTTATTTAAATTCATTATTGGTGCGAAATAGAATTTAAGAAAGGTTTCTAAAACTCTCTGATGAAAATCTAGGTTCTTCAATATTTGATTTATTTACCCTTAATTAAATTTATTATTATCACTAAATATAATTTACGATTATATTCTGAAACTCTTCAATGAATCTCTAGATCTATCAATGTGATTTACGCACGTTTAACGTAAATTTACGATATGTGCGAAATGGAATTTTAAAATGACCACCGAAATTCTTCAATAGACATCAAGGATTTGTCAAAATGACTCTTGATGCAAATTTATTATTCGGCTCAAAATGAACAAGGCCTCAGAGGAAACTCTCGGCACTGGAAAACAAAAACACAAATAAAACTTTTCTTCTAACTTGACTTCACCACACAGCTCGATGAAAAATTTAATAATACCTCGGCCTTTTTCGCCAACTTTTTTCTCCCAGCTTGCTTTCATCCGTTTTTATGTCGGCTAAAGGGAAACCTAAACTGTGGCGTTATATTCGGAGCCGGTACTGGCATTATTCGAACAATGCCCTGTCCTTTTAGAATAAAGCTGAAGCTGAGTGAGCCACTGACAATGACGGTTTTTCTTTTATACTTACGCACGTACTTGCTTTCATATTGGGAGATCGAGTCTTACGGAAAATGACTTTAATATTTTTTTTCTCCCCGAGAAGTGCCCTCCCAGCATTTTGCTCAAGAGTGGTTTAGGGAACGTGTTTAGAATAATGCCACTTTCGCCTAAGTTTTTGACTTAATAGGGAAGGAATTTCTACTTGCGTTACGTGATACGGGGATAATTTTGTGCGCTTGCATTTTAGTCTAAATTAGCTTAGATTAAAACAAAGCTTTGGTAAATAGGATCGGGAGGCTCACTTTGGAGGTCGTACTGCATTTCTCAGAGCATTTGGTTTTCAACTATTTTGTTACTTTGCGCGTTTCTCACGTATTTGAATAAAATTGCTCCCTGAAGTAACTTTTCACCAGCGCGCCTTTTTAAATAGATTTATGTCCCGCTATTATGTTTATATTTGGACAGCATAAGTGAAATAAATGTGATGTGAAAAATGCTGTATTAGGTGAAGCGCTAAATACCGAGTCATTCCAGAGTATTTTTATAACATTTTGCGTCGTACTTAAAATGAAACTCATTAATAAAAGTGGAAATTTAGATCTGTAAATTGAAATCTGTAATTAAACCGTATTAGAACACTTTCAGTTTTGCGTTTTTGAAAGTTTTATGAATTCTCTAATTTTCTTGACTATTTCGTAACTGGTATTGGTCAACTTTAGCAGATGATTGTAAAAGTGATATGGAAATATTAGTATACCTTAATACTCCCTCTAAAGCAAAACCCCAAAACATAACCGATTGTGAACATGTCCATGGGTAGCATACAAGCATTGAGAATTCCGGCAAAATTCAAACTCTAGCCATCCCTATGGAAGTCGTTTAGAAAAAGAAAAGACAATATCATATTTCTGATACTGTTATTTTCATAGAATAATATGACATTAATCCTCCAAGTGTTCCGTCGAGATCTCTTGTCCGTCAAATCTGGCTCATTTTGCTTCTGAGGATATACTCTTCCACCCTACAATAATGGACCGGGCAGTAAGATGTGATGGTATAAGAAAAATAATACATACTTTAATAGGGGATGGTCTCCCACGTGCTGCAATTACACTAGCAACCGTTCTGGGCATACTTTCAACAAGATTTTGATACGCAGCTATGGGTACTTGTGTCCATTCCTGCTGCACGAATGTCGGCAGCTCAGCTTTCGATTTCGGAGGTGGTTTCCTGGTCCGTACGCCCCGCTCTAACTCATCCTACAAATGTTCTATTGGGTTTAGTTCGGGACACTGAGCAGGCCAGGAAAGACGTTTTACATCCATATCTTGATACCACTGCTTTACAGAGGCCGCAACATGATGGGGAGCGTTGTCGTCCTGGAAGTAACATTCATCCATTCCATAAAATTGCCAGAGCGTAGGAAGAACCGGATTGTCCAAAATGTTCATGTAGTCGTCGGCGTTTAATTTAGCAGGAACAAGATGCAAAGGTCCCAAGCCATACCACGAAAAACACCTCTAAACAAGTAGTCGTATTTTATGCAAATCCGCTGGTATCCTAACCACTGTTGCAGGGTAGTGTATCTCTTTCATCATGATAGTGTAGATCTTCTCTATTATTATGAGACCAAGATCTGATTTATTCTAATGACGAGGTATCTCGTTCATTCATATATGTTCTGTTTCGGTAATACCATCATTGAGACAGCTGCCAGGAGGGTTAATAATTTGCAATGTCCTTCAAACTTCCATGCACTTTTTTAATTTAGTTAAATATATAGCATCTTGCTATTGATCAACTCTAAATGGTGATTATAAAACTGAACAATATATATTAGTTTACCTTAGTACTTGTCATCAAAGAAGAAAATGGGCATTGCAAATTTCCGTCTGCAATTTTCAAGGAATTTTGATGGCCGGTCACTATCCATCTCTAGCGCCAGCTTCCATTAAAAGAAGGGGAAACCGTTAAGAGAAGGGAAAATAAAATACCCTATTCCAGTGAATGTTATGATAAGATGATAATATACATTAATAATTTTCTATGGTTTCAAATTTCCACACTTGTGCAGTTTTCTTGAATATATAGTACCTCTCAATGGTCCAAGTTTCAATGATGATCATAAATTTGAAGAGTAAATATTTGTATACCGTATTATTTTCCACCTAAGAAAACCGGTATTGCAAATCCTTGTCTTTAATTTTCTGTTGTTGTGACGACCGATCATTTTTCAACCCTAGCCCCAGCTTCCAATGAAAACCTTTAAGACAAAGGAAAATAAAATACCCTATTTCATTGACTGTTATGATAAAAGTAAATCAGGAGTAGGCCGACAACCTCCATCTTAAGGACGCAGATCTTGTTTTGCTAGTCCACTTTCAGCAAAAGTATAGAAGAAAGTTGATTTCCAAAACTTGGGCATAGCTTTCCGTCACTTATTCTTTCCGTAAAAAGAGGAAAAAGAAAAGAGAAAATACTGCCAATACATGTGAGAAATAACTAACATAAGGGTCGGAGGTACGGAAAGTAAGTTAAGGGAGCAAAGAAAATACCTCAGTGCTTCTAGAGCTATACTACGAAACTACATCGCTCTAATAATAAGCACGATTTATCGATTTAGCGTCCAATAAAATTAACCACATGTTAAGAAGGGGATAGAAGCATACATGTATTAGATATGTTTAGGATAAGGAAAATGAAAGTCGCTCTTCAACGACAATCGAAAGATTTCAGATCATTCTACTCGAGTTTTGCGAAAGAGTTTGGAGCGTACAGCATCCAATCGATCGATACATAAATAAGGACATCATACATGTGTAAGGTAGTTTATACGTATGCTTCAGTTTTTCCATCAATCACGCATCCACTGAGTTCAGAAAATAGATTGTAATTGAATTTTATTGGCTATCTAAGAGGAAACGCAATCTTAATCCTAAAATAAATAAATATAAATATATATATATATATACTATATGTTATTACTTTTAATGTAATGTACTCGTGGCTTATTTATTAGCGGTAATGGATTACATTCCATAAACCACTATGTAAAACAACAAAAGCATGCGTGTTAGGTTGTTTACAATCATGCTTGTGTTGGTCCCTCAAATATGTTTACATTCTTTCTCAATTAGGATTGGAATACAAATGTTTTGAAAATGATGTTTTATTATATTAAAATAAGATAAGTCATAATAATATTAATTAGCGGCAGTAGATTACATTTCATGTATCACTATACACTATCTACCAATAAGTATTTGGACATTAAAGCAAATGACGATATATGCGGTCCTGATATACGTTACGCCCTCCGCCGTTAAATATCGTATAGGAAACAACATTGGCATTAGTCACATGCAAGATGCCGCGAAGTGCAGAGTTATCTGATTTAGAGAAAGGAGTAATCGTCGTGTATCACAGAAATGGCCGATCCTTAAGGGGCATATCTAATGAGCTGAATTACCCAAAATTGACAGTGACCTAGGTGATTCAGAAGTGGAAGGTGAGCAGTGATTGTCGGATTGTGCCCCGAGTCGACTAACACACGAAACTGGGAGATAGAGACCAACGGATACTGTCTAGCGAAATTCGAATGAACCGCACCCAATCGATGGCCCAGATACTCCAGGAGTTTCAACAGGCATCCAGGAGTGTTGTTTCGATTAATACCATCCGAAAGGAAGCAAATCTGCTTGGTTTTCATGGTCGTACTGCCGCCCATATCCTTTGATCACAAAGTCCAACCGCGCTGCTAGATTAATGTGTTGCAAATCACGTCGAAAGTGGACCGTAAATCAATGGAAACGGGTTCTCTGGAGCAACGAATCAAAGTACACCCTCTACCGTTCGGATGACAGGGTCAGTGTCTGGCGTCTGCCTACAGAACGCCTCCTGGCAGAATGCATTGTACCCACATTAAAGTTCGGCGGAGGTGAAATCATGGTCTGGATTGTTTCTCCTGGTATGGACTGGGACCCTTGGTCCAAATTCATGGCAAGCTCAACGCCGAGGCCTACTGCACTCTTTTGTATGATAGTGTGCTTGCTACGTTACGGCAGTTTTAAGGATTGGACCCATGTTAATCCTAGGACGACAACACCAGCTGTCATTTTGCGAGGTCCACCATGGATTGGAATGGTGACAATGGGGTTACCGAATGGACTGGCCTGCTCAGAGCCCAGAACTGAACCCTATCGAGAACTTCTGGGACGAGAACCAGGAATTAAGCGGTGCAACAACCGTCCAAAATCGGTAAAGGAACTTACATGTCTTCTCCAAGCCCAGTGGATGAAAATACCACTTGCCGTCATACAAGGACTTGTGGAAAGCATGCCCCGGAATGTTGAGACTATAATTCCCTCTTGTTGCAGACTCTACCAACTATTGAATATGAATACATTTTGTTTTTCTTTTCTATCCTATGTGTCCAAAAACTAATTGGTTGATAGTGTATAAAGTTATATATGCGCGTGTAAGGAGGTATATACTTATATTTGAGTTTTTCCAGTTTGGAGGTCTTAAGGGGGCATTTCGATATTAGCAAAAGTGGTCAGATCGTGATGGACAAGAAATATCGTCATTAGGAACAACGGGCCAGATCGTTATAGACGAGATATCTCGTCATTAGGAAAACTGACCAGATCGTGCTCTCGTCAAAATACAAAATTGGCAATATCTGGATGACGACGTATCCCATCATTAGCAAAAAGGCACTGATCTTGTTGGACGAGATATCTCGTCGAAATTAGTTGTACGGTTAACCTTACTGGTGTTTATTTCGACTATTACCTCATCACTAGCAAAAGTAACCAAATCTTTACGAACGATATATCTCGTCATTGAGAATAAACTGACCAGATCTTGACATCGTCAACATAAAAAATATCGGTAGTACATAATACTTATACATCTTGATGACGAGATATCTCAACGAAACCACATGGAGATTGAACACGAATTTTAAACAAATCAAAGAAATAAACAACTGAATATCTTAGAATTTGTTAATAAGTTATAAGTGAAAGAATTTGTTTAGATTAATGACATATCCCGGTTATTATAGTTCAATTTTGAATAACAAAATTAAAATGCAACTGTTTTCAGGAAAAATATAAAAATAGTTTTAAAAGTGAAAAAGTTTCAATGAAATAATTTAAATCGAAACAACTACGCATGGATAGTTTGTTTCTAAGTATCAAAGTAATTCAAATTTTAATTAACTGCAGACAATAGTACAACCTGCTCCACATGATCTTGCACTATCAACTTGAAAATATAACTCCTAGCTTTTCCCAGATCCTCTTACAAACCGAAAGAAAAACTTTGTTTTTGATTTAAACCTTTTGCTCAAATTGGTCGCCCAATTTTTATTCTTTCCTTACGACATTTTTATTTTGTTTTGGTTTCCTGTAAAAGAAAAAAAATCGGATGAAGTTTTTTTTTTACCAGGAATCGCTCAAACTTCGTCTTTTTCTACCTTATCTCATTCTTTCTTCTCAGTGTTATTTTGCTTCAAAATTCAGAGAACACCATATATGTGGATACATTCAGCATACAGATACTGGGCCTTTTCAAAAACTGTAAGCTTTGTAGGCTTGGGTTGCTTGAGGTGTGAACGGAAATTTCTTTCAGGCAGCGTGTGAACTGGCAAACGTGTTTCTTATACCCTTTCCAACCAACAGTGGGTAAAAAAATAACATCACCCATACGCTATAAAAGCATTTTCAAAACAACAGTTTGGAAAACGCGGTACGAGTCATAGGAAAACGGAAAGTGGAAAATGTACGCAGCAAAATGTTTGTCGTGAGAATTGTCGAAATAAGAAACTTTCTAATATTCTCTAGTCAAATATTAATGCAAATTACTTTAGTAATATTGTAATAAAATATTTAAATAAAGTGTTAAATATATTTCTCTACATTATTTACTTTCGTATTGCATTACTCTATGTATTATTTAACTCTATTATTATCAAATACTCGGATGATGTGCTAAGTAAATAATATGATAAGTAATATAATAAATAAGTGAATAGTGTAGTCAATTACTTACTATCAAATAAAGTATTACATAAATAATGTAGTACGCAATTTACTAAGAAATTAAACAATGTAGCCAAATATTTTAATTATACTATTATATGGGGTTGCTTTCAGGCAGCCATCCAACATAAGATAAAAACTAACAACAACCATACGCTATAAAAAATGTTCAAATAGCTTGGAAAACGCTGTTCGTGTTACAGGAAAACGAATAGAGAAAAGTGAACGTATGTACTAATTGTGAATTGTCAAAATGAGAAACAAATTATGTAATATTAACAAGTCAAACATTGATGCAAATACTTCTAGTAATAGTGTTATCAAGTATTCAAATAAAGTGATAAATAATATATGAAGTATTATATATTATTTTGCACTTTATAATACGAAAGAAAATAATAAAAACATTTATGTTTTGATTTTATAAAATACTCGAATGTGTGAAGTATTAAATACATAATTTGGTAAGTAATATAAGTAAGTAAATAATGTATTCAAATTTTTTTACAATCAAATATTCGCATAAAATTTTCTATGAGTTATGTAGAACGTAATATAATAAGTAAGGGTAAATAATTTAATCAAGTCTTTTATTCATAGTTTACGGGGTCGCATATTTAAGGCTATAATATTTAAGGTGTAGAGGAACTATCTAGCGTGTTTCGTATGCCCTTTCCCAAAAAGCGAGTAAACAACTAACTTGACCCATACGCCATAAAAGCATTTTCAAAACAGTTCGGAAAATACTGAATACATAAGTTATAAAACAATGAAAAGAGAAAAGTGAACATAACAAAGTACTGCTAGTGACTGTCGAAATATGTACTGAATGATTGTCGAAATGTGTACTGATTGACAGTCGAAATATGTGAAAACAAGTTCTATAATATTCACTAGTCAAATGTAAATGTAAATACTTCTAATAATATTGATTTCAAATATCCAAATAAAGTATTAAGTAATCTATTGAGCAATGTAATGCGTAAGTGAATAATGTAGTCAAATATTTTTAAAGCTATCAAATACTCGAAAGGGTAATATTAAATGAATAACATGGTAAGTAATATAATAAGTAAATAATGTGGTCCAATACTTTTTACCATAAAATATTCTAATAAAGTATTACATAAATACTGCAGAGCGCTATATAATAAGTAAATAAGGTAAGTAAATAAAGTAATAAAAATATTTTTATTACCAACTATCCAAATAAAGTTTAACATACATAATGCAGTATACATTATAATAAGTAATTGAATAAATAAGTCAATATTTTGATCAGGTTATTATCAAATGTTTCAAAAAGTATTAAATAAATAATATAGAGTAAGTACTATTTAATAAAATAATACATCAAGATTAATATAATAAGTAAATAATAATATAATAACGCGTTATATAATAAGTAAGTAATAATATAACACGTAATACAATAAATAAGTAATAATATAACACGTAATATAATAAGTATATAATAATGTAACAAGTAATATAATAAATAAGTAATAATTTAACATGTAATATAATAAGGAAGTAATAATATAACAAATAAGTAATAATATAATAAGTAAGTAATAATATAACAAGTAAGTAATAATAAAACATGTAAGTAATAATATAACAAGCAAGTAATAATATAACAAGCAAGTAATAATGAAGTCAAATAATTTTAAAAGGGACAGCAGTGTGAAACACTGTTGTGTAGACACAGCACAGTGGGCTTTAGGGGCATAATCTCTCCATATGTATTGGTTATTTATTCACACCTCTTAACCAAATAAATATTATCATCGTACAGTATACGCTTGCAATTTTTCTTACATAAATAAAGTCAATATTTCGATATAAAATAAATGTTATTTAATTAAGGTGTTAACTAAATTAATCAACTCAAATTATTAAAGTATGAAGATTATGTTTTTTTCCTCTGACATAGCCATATATATACCTACTGTATAACTCTGTACTACTCTACTCTCTATATATCTACATATTTTCTTCTTAAACTGAGGCGTTAGTTACTCCGGCACAATGAAGGACACTTCATATATGAAGAAATTCTAATTCACAAAGGGTGTTTCGTCAATGCGAAACAAGAGTCGCTTTCGACAGTCGTAGAAAAAAGCAATAGGCATAGTCAACCGGTAGTGGTAACATGGCACACCACCCTTTCAAGCTGGACCACGCGGCGCCAATGGTTTAACACATTCCTTTTTCGAGGGGGACAAAGCCAGATTTTGTATGCTTGACGTCGTCACTTACTCCAAAGTTGGTAAATTTGTTCCTTTTGTCTTAAAATTTGTATACAACCTTGATCTGCTACTTTACCCACATGGTGGTTGTCGTGAAGAAGCGTCTCGTAATTACTCAAACTGATCAGATTTAGATGGGCGAGGTATCTAATCATCAGAACAAAACTGACCAGATCTTGATACTGTCACCATATGAAAGTCGGCAACCGTTTTGATAACGAGATATATAGTTAATATAAAAACTTATTAGATCTTGATCGACGAGATATCTCGTCGAAACCAGGAAGGTTAATATCTTTTATCTGGTTTCAAGCTTCTCGAGGTTCTTTTAAATGAGTACATGGGCAGCCATGTCTTATTATTTTGGTAACCATCTTTTTAATCACTTTTAATTCCATGATCCACGTCTTGTCTATATCCAAATGTCTGAAATAACATTTATGCACAGTCACAAATCTTTAGAAGGGACTGAAAAACAAATTTCTAGATACAAGATTTGAATAGTTAATTAATGATATTTAATTATCATAAATTTGTAATATATTATGGCATTTAATGGTAATAAAATGGTATTTTACTATTATAAATTTGTGTTATAGTATGATATTTTAATGGTGATAAAATGGTATTTTACTGTTATAAATTTGTGGCATGCTATGGTAGTTCATTGTTAATAAAATGGTATTTTACTGTTATAAATTTGTGGTATGGTATGGTATTTTAATGGTAATAAAATGGTATTTAATTAGCATAAACAATATCATTGTGAAATCATTTTCTGTGATCAGATTTATCCACATGCTTTGTTTATTTATTTTTATTTCCCATGTGACATGAGAAATAAAAAATCAGAAATGTAAATCCGTAAAATAGAAAAATTAAAGCTCATTATCTCATTCGCCTCTCGCCTCCTAATCGCTTAATATGCTATTATAACCTACTTTACAACATCTGTAAACACCTTTTGGAGGGTTGGTATAGTCATAAAACTCTGATAAAATAACTAGGAAAATGGCATTGTGTCGTAATTTTTCTTATACCAATGAAGAAAGGAACATCGGCCAGGACATTTTAAAGGCAGTAATAAGATTGAATGATTGGGTTTCTGGTATTGAATCAATCTGGCAGAGCACGCCTTTGCTTTTTGTGGTGTTGTGTATACTGAAATGTGATATCGGAGATCATTCAAAGCATACTCTATTGGATTCATATCAGCTGACCTTGATTGAGGGAAATTTAGAATTATTCTTAATTTTTGTTCATGCGGGTATTATACTCTTTAGAAAATGACAGAAAAAGGATGTACAATACTAACAGATAACCGTCATCGCATATTTATCATCTTCATGATCAGAGTAAATAACAAGTAAATCGAATTTAAAAGGAGTGTGGTAACGAGTTTTCGAATTTAACATACATATACTAGAATTTTCCTCTTGTATACTTCGGTCCTGATGATGGTGACCATTTTGCTCCACAGATATAACTTTGACCTTTTTTAAATCTTCTTTCAGTCTTTGTTTTGAGCCCTCTATCACTCTTTTATAATTTGCCCAGATATTTTTAAAACATCCCTGTATTCTACAGTTTAGAAGGATTATTAAAAATTTTTTAAGGAAAACAAGGTTCAAGGGACAGTTTTCAAAATCCGAAGAATGTTGAAAAATCTCAATCGTTGAAAACGCGTTGTTATGACAGACTTACTATAGTAATCTAGTATGTGTTTTATGCTGTTATCAATTTAACTAAATCAAAAATGATCAATTTTGAAAAACTATTTGCAGTCTAAAGAGTTTTATCTCAATTGATTTTTAAACTAAATATTAAAGATTCGATTTTTTGACCAATGTTGGTGTGTTTAAAGTCTACTGTTCGCTTAACACTCCTGGTGGTTGTTTTGATGATGTATCTCCTAATTAGCAAAACTGACTAGATCTTAATTGACGAGATATTACGTCATTAACAAAATTGGACAGATCGTGATGGACGAAACATCTCGTCGAAACCACGCGGACGTATGATACATCAGTAAACAATAGCGACTGAATATAAAGGAAATAACTTATTTATTCATCACAGTGCTTGGTTAGATGGTAATTACTAAATCATTTTGGGGTCTCATTTGATTTCGGAATATCCATTATTCAAAACGGAATGTTTAATGGGCCATGTGAGATTATGTAACCTCAGAAGTACTGACAGCATTAAATGACTTTTGCTTAAGACATTTAATGTGAGATAAATTAATAGTTTTGTGTCTATCGGAGCCGTGTTATCAGATCGATTACGAATAGTTCACGGATTAATGGATCAAGAGTCTCATCTGAAAGGATGTGGTATTGATCGAAGTTATGCATTTCCTTCGCCGCGACTGAATCGAACATCGCTTTTGAAATTTATTTTGATTCTAGTTACATCTAGTTGCTTTGTGTGATTATCAGTATTCCCTGTTCCACGTTTTAAGAATTAGTATGTTTAATCTAATCTGTAAATGAATTATGTTCTAATGTTTTAATAAGCACGCATTACAAATAGAGACGGGTTGTTATTCATTAGATGTTAGGGTAACATGATTGCCAGTTAATAACTCTTATCGAAACTACTTGAAGTGAATTTTTGGTATGAATAATCAAATGTGAAAACATTTCGTTTACATAGCTCTGATGATCCTTAGATATATAACTTCAACAAAATGTTTTTACTATCTTCTGCATAATAATATTATGGTGTTACTCATAACCTATTCAATAACAGATTGTCAAAAAACAACTGTTATCGAAAATATAAGAAATGAATTGATGATACGGAGTCCGAAATGCAAAATTATTTCATTTTAATTGATCTTAGCTTATATATATTGTTTTTATAATTCTTTTAACAATCTTGTACAAATTAAAAATATGATTTTCCTCACTAGCTCTTTGATAACCGAATTGTCAGTAAATAACTGCTGTTTAACAGATAGGGAGTTAATTTTCGATATGGAGTCTGAAATGTGAAATAATTTCAGTTTCATTGACCTAAAGCTATGATGATATAGTGCTTTAACAAAGTATTTTAGTCTTCTACTTAATGAAATTATGATGTAATTCATTAGCTCATGATAACAGATTGTCATTAAGCAATTTTATCAAATATATCGGTGGTGAATTTTTGATACGGAGTCTGAAATGTTAAATTATTTCGGTTTCATTACTCGGAAGCTCCGTCGAGATATTATTTTTACAAAATGTTTTTACAGTGTTCAACCTAATAAAGCATATAAGTTCTTTTAGTTTCTTGTATTGATCTTAACATCCTTAGATATATCACCTGGAACTATAAAATATTTTTGTTAACTCTTTAAAAGGAAATATATGCAGCAATTTTGACACAAATATATTTTTTAAACTGTATTTTAATACAATATGATTTTAATACAAGTATTCTACTTCGATGATATGTTATGTTTTACCTATTAAACTAATTCGCTTAATTACATCATCTATCAAACTATATATGGGTATGTATTTCTTCTTGCCTTTTTTGAATCATATATTTTCGTTCTGTGTAATTGGATACTTTTCTGTTAAGAAACAACAATTATGAATTAATGTTAAAAAAATCATCACTAGTCACTTTTTTGTATCTAAGATGGAAATAAATTCTATATTTTTAATGATAATGCAAGGCTTCTGATTTGTACTCCAATTAATAATTAATCACTTCCTTTAGCACGAAATAGCAAGAATACAGAACAAATATTGTAATAAAAACATTCCTGTTAGTAAAGAACTGGAATTTTGTATGGTAAAAAACTGATTTGTATTATGGCTAATCTCTTTGCATAGCAATAGATAGGGGTTTCGGTTGCTATATATAACTCTTTGAAAATTACATCCATGTTATTGATAAAATGCACACTAAATATTAATTAATAAAGAAACATAGTAGATTTTCTTTGGCTTCTGTATAAGTAACAATAAAGAATTTAAGTTTGATACACAAAGATTATTTTGGAAGATTTTCATAAATGTGAGAAGTTTATGAAGTGCTGCAATTGTTTCGTACACAGAATTTAGAAACCCCTGAATCAAATGACTTGAAACTTTTTGAGAGACATTTTCTATTGAGATAAATATAGATGAAGTTGGCGTTTCTGTGGCCTTACATGTTTCATGTACATATAATGAAAAGGACATGACATGACTCGTTTTTTAATACGATTTCAGCACTGTGCCAATAAAAATTCTGAAGAATAAACAAAAGTTAATAAGTCAATTGATGGTATATGCCAATGACACTAAAAGCAAAACGTTACCGGAATCAGCTATAAACTACTTCTTAAGGTAAACTCGAAATGTGTGTTATACGAGAGCATTTGGACACCAGAAATAAAATCTTCGAAAATCATCTAGTTCCGTTGATTACACTAAAAATCTGTCTTATACGAGGCGAAATTTGGATATTATATATTAGAAATTCGTAAACACAATCCTAAGTTATTACTGAAAAATATGAAGTTTGTATAAAAGTGTAGAGAACGATAAGATAATTTTGAAATGAAACATTGGATATATCCTTTAAAATGAAGATTCTCTCTTATCGATGTCAGTTAATCAGCTATTAATAATAAACCAACATGGCTTGACTTAAAAAGATGTTCTTTTCTAAAAAAAAACATTTCTAAAGCACAAAATCCATGCTCGATTTGGTTTTCGAGGTAACTTAGAAATTTATCGATTTCAAAAATATTTCTATATTTAGTACATTCAGTTTAAAAATTCGGTTGTGAAAAATATTATAGATTTTTGAAATGTCAACAATGTATTGATATGACAGTCATCCTAAATTCATAAAAGACATATCGTTCAAAATAGCATCCTTTTCTTATCAGTTCTGCTTCAAAGTCAAAACATGATAACCATGTGGAAGACGCAAAGATTTTCTCTTTTCATAAACGCTACAACATTTTATTCAACATAAAATGCAACGCCTATGTACACTACCTAAACAAATCAGTAGACCGTGCATCATTTTGGGATCAAGAAAAGATTTAAGAGGTAGATCTGATTTTTCCATTTATTAAATTAATGTTTATTTTTACACTGGAGGATGTTTTAAATTTTGACTTAAATCCAGTTGTTTTACATAGGTCGTTGATTTATGTTTCAAATTATTTCGGTGTGAAAAAATCAGATCAACCGATATGATAATTATCTAATTTAGATATAATGAACTAGTTAGCATATATTTTCAAAGGTAATATCTCAAATCCTGATTTGTTCAAAATGACAATTATTTTTGTAAATTATTCCTATATTATATTCTTTATGTTTTGACTCTCAATAAATTTGACTGTGGGAAGAACATTTGCGTGAGTTGTTTTTTTCACCAAGGATGCATAGTAAAATTAAGATTATTTAGAGAATCTTAAGATTTAAAAATGAACTAAAACGTCCCTTCTTAGCTAATAACTTTTATTAAGTCAAAACACATCCACAAAACACAACCATTATATAGATTATGATACTACAAAAATAATTACAATAGATCAATTTATCATTGAGTTCTCAATGTTTGAACAAAGCATATTGCAAAACTCATTCTTCAGAAATTGAGTTTAAAGTTTTGGAAACATATTTGTACATGTTGACAGTTCCTAACGAGAATCCGTTGTAACTAGAAAAACCTTCTGAATACGTTAAAGACCTTGGTATTGCATTTTAAAACTAATATTATTCTCACTGTTATATAATGTTAAGTTAAACAGATTCTCGATACATTTATTCATAACCTTAATGTCTCTAAACGTTACTTTCGATTTTGTTCTAATTCTAAATTGATATTTGTTACAATTGCTGTTAATTAATAACCCTTTTTGCACAGTTCTTTGGTGGAAGTTAGCCGAATAACGTCCCTGATACCATAAAACCTAAACTAACCAATCAACTATTATGTACTATTATGTTCTACTACAATATTGCAGAATTTTACAGGAACCAGCCCATGATGGTACATGAGCTGGCCTGAGGAACAGATCATGTACTATGGTGAAGTCTGAGCTGTATTGCATTTGGAGCACAAAAGAAAATGCTTGAAACCCAATTGAACCGTCATTGGCCTTCAGGTGTATACTGAGAAACTTGGTGAAAGAATTTTGATTTTCTTTGCTGTCTACTTTACCCAGGGTGGCACTGGATTACATGAGTATGTATTGCTATAGCAACGTTTTGCTAAGTTAAAATCAATAATGCATATCTGTCGATTGCTAATTCCTTTCTCAAGTGCGTTGTGTCGATTTCTCAAAAAGAAATCTAACCTTTCAGACATATAAACAATTACTTAGATGACTCTTCACCAGTCTAAGAATCCCCATTCTCTTGAGTAAAATTTTGAAAACTCATTTGGGGAAATTTTGACAGCGTATTTTTTTTTTGTTAAACGACGACACAAAGAAAAATGTCATAGAAAGCAGGAAAAATAACATTATGATGCTGGGCGTTTTACGTCTCTTAAGAAATTTGAATATATTTTGGATATGCCATTCCAACGATCAATTATTGCTTCTGTAATAAATATAACTTGCTTCATTAATTTTATTTTTATAAACATGAAAAAAGTCATGTTTGAACAGCGTGTTGAGGCTAATAGATTGAATTCATTACACGTGTTTTCTCTATTAAATGCAAAATAATTAAACTAATTCCTTGTTTAAATAAATTGCAATGCTATGTCAATTTCTGAAACCACAAAACTACCTACTTACGTGATGGATAGACAAAATGCGTCGAGTTAATTCAATATAAATCACGTCATCTTAATTTTAAAAGTAAACATTTGAAGCAAATCGCATCCACAGAAATTGCGACTTTTTTTTACCGTATTTACATGAAACCTTCTCCGATCGACGATGATTACGTTATCTGGTAGTACAGGTTTTGCAGACACTCTAAAAAGTTCTTCTTAAAAATGTATTAATTAACATGTCAAAAACATGTGCTTTTCCTGCGAAGTGGCAAATGATAAAAAACCAAAGAAAAATTTCGGCTTTCATCACTTATAATCTTCTAAATATTAATTACTCTCAGATAACTTTTTCGGAGTTCGGAAAATACTTTTTTATAGATCGTGTGAAAATAATTTCTTCCTGCCAGCTGGAGTATTTCAATATTAATTTAGCGAGCACTTTATTTGTTTCTCGCAAGTCAATTACTTTGGATTTTTAATTGAACCAAGAAATCCATTTTGAGGAAATCTCCATTATTGATATAGCTCATTATCTATCATTCGTCCCTTCTGATACTTTGTTTCTCCAAACAAGAGCAGCTCTGATAAATTATAGAGTATGGAAGCAAATAGGACAAAGGACTATGTGGAAAGCAAGGCAAATAAACTGGAATTTCACTTTATTGTACGAATTGGTGCTTGGTTTTGATAAACGCTTTAAGTCGGGGATTTAACTGTTCAAAATATTTAAAACACACATTCAGTACTAATTTAGCGTAAAATGAAGAGTAAAATACTTACTGCAATAGGAGGGAAAACAAATTTAGATAGAAGAATGTCTTTTTAATTGAATTTGGCGATTACTTAAAACCTTTTTAGGAAATCTCCATCTTGGATATTTCTCAAAATGTATCATTCGTTTCTTCTAGTAGTTTCTTTCTCCAATCAAGAGTAGTTCTGATATATTGAAAGGCATGGAAGCAAATATAAGAGAAAGTGGAGACCATGGCAAATAAACTGGGATTTTAGTTTGTTGAACAAATTGGTTCTTTGGGGGTTTGATCAACGTCGTGTTTTAAATCGTGAATTTAACTAGTCAAAATATTAAAAAATACGGTTAATAATAATTTCGTGCAAATAGAAGATAATAATCTACTATATTAGAAACATATTTATGTATCTGATAATATATTTTTTTATCCTCTGGTGGTTGTCTCAGTAAGATATCATATTACTAGCGAAATCTACTAGATCTTGATGAACGAGATAAATCGTCCGTGGAGATATCATCGTATCTCGATATTAAAAGTTGACTGACCAAATTGTGATCTTGTTACCATCAAAAATCAGTAATATTTTGATGACGATATATTTTGTAATTAGCAGAATTAATCAGATATTGTACGAAATATCTTGTCGACACTATTATTTGAGGGTTAATTTAGTTTAATTTTTATTAGGAAATCACATTGGATGATGCTTATTACCAGTGATTCGTCTCTTCTGATAGTTTGTTTCTCCAAGCAAGAACTGTTCTGATGAATATTAGAGGGTTCAATCAAATCAGGTAAAATAATATCTGAACCAACTCAAAAAGATAGGAATTTGAGTTTATTACAAGAATCGGTACTTTGTTTTGTTTACCGCTTTCTTCTGTGTATATGTGTCAAAATATTAAAAGGACAATCTCAATGATAATTTCGTACAAACGTTAGAATACAATATTTTACTCAGGTAGAAACATTTATACTTAAAGATGTCTTTTTCAGTTGATATTTAAGTATTCTATTTAGCAAATATTATTTTTGAAAACGGCTCATTCTCAACCGATCATTCGTCACTTCTCATAGTTTGTTTCTCCCAGCAAGAACAGTTCTGATAAATTCTCGAATATTCAAGCAAATAGGATAAAATACTGTATGAAGGAAGGTAAAAGAAAGGGAATTTGAGTTTGGCACGATTGGTGCTGTGTTTTGTTGAACACAGTGGATTTATATCAAAGTATTAAAATAAAAAGGTCAATAATAATTTCGTGTACATTTTCGAATGCAATTTTTAACCACAATAAGAACACCCTTTTTTTTAAAGACTTTTTAATAAAATTTAAATGAACTTAGTGAAAATATCCTTAGTTTATGTAGCTCATTATCTATCATTCTTTCCGTCTGTTACTTTGCTTATCCAACCAAGAGCATTTCTGATAAATTCTTAACTATAAGAGCAAAAGCAATCATAGAAAAAAGTATAAATGAAAAACAAGGCAAATAAAATAGAATTATAGTTTGTAGGATCAATTTGTTCTTTGTTTATGATAAACACTAAGTCGTTGGTTGATTTCAAAACATTATAGGTCAAGATAATGTATAATGATATCCAGCAAATTTTAGAATATTATGTTTGGGTAATAAAATATTTTTATTTTAAATATATTTTAAATATATTTATATTTAAAAAATGTTTTTTTTTTTAAATTAAATTCATTAAACATTTCAAAAACAAACAAATACATTTTGAAAACTCTCCATCATCCATATAGCTAGTAATTTTTTTTCTTACCTTTTGACACATTGTTTCTCACACCAAAAGCAGTTCTGACAAATTCTCGTGCATGCAGGCATATACAAGTGCATGGATACCAATGTGCCAAAAGGGTTTCCACTTGGTAGTTCTTGGTAGTTCGTGGATCTTTGTTTTGATAAATTCTTAAGCCGTTGATATATTTCAAAATGTTAACAAAGCATGATCGGTAATAATTCCGTGAACATTTTTAATGTTGTCTATTGGAGATCAAATGTATGTATAAAACGATTTATTTTAAGCAAGCCCGACCTTACTCGGTTTGAATTGGTTAAATCGATATTGAAGACATGATCGACATATATAAACACTTATGTCTTTCGTAGAATAAAATAATATTTGAACATCTTTCGCTGTCTTTATTATTTCTACGATTTACTTTGGACACAAATCCTACACATGCATATCCATTCATGTAATACATTTCACATACATCACACCCTTGTTGTAGGACAAAGCTACGAAATTACGAAAGGTGACACTGAGGTTACTACTACAAAAGATGATTTGGAAGAATATTTGGAATTCCCTTTCTTAAGTTCTTTTCATTGTTCAACTCTATTAATAAATACATAGAATTTACGGCGAGTGCTCTCTCACTTATAGTCAACAAAACAATATTTTTTTTACTTGTTGCACTCTTGTATCAGACATGTACTGTACGTGTCTGATTGTCGAATTTCGCTTATTATTCTTTCAATAATGGTATTATTCTTTCAATAACGGCATTATTCTTTCAATAACGGAATTATTCTTTCAATAATCGCATAATTACACTTAATATTTGCTTTGTTCTGACTTACCTGCCACTTTAAGTCGAATACTTTGTGGTGGTGTTGAGTGTGATGAAAAATAAACACAATTTATTAAAATAATAGGTATTCAAAATAGAAAACAGTAAAATAAAACAAAATAAAAGATGTCGAGAAAAATTGTTCGAAAGCTATTTTTTTATCTCTTGATCTTGCAGTTGCCAGAACTTACTTCTAAAAAGTGCAGCAAATTTAGAAATGCGAAATGAATTCAGAGCGAAAGAAACAGAAAATATCACTTCACGCGCGATCAACCAACACGGATTTCCGTTTCATTCCCGATTGTTAAAAAATATCGTCTGTCCCAAATATACTAAAAAAATAATAATTTTTTGAAAGAAATTGCTTTTTGGCGGTACTGGTAAAGTAACCGTAATACTCAATATACAATGCAGTTTTTCCAAAACTACCCAAATTATAGTTGATTTAAGTATACTTACTCAAGTGATTTAGCATGAAACTCATCTAAATATAACAATAAAGAAATGTTTAATATTGCATTCACTAAACTAGTAGATAATGTATAAAATAAAATACATAGCAATAAATATCTGGAATAAAATACATGTTATACCTGTACAAACACACAAACACAAAATCAAACATAGAACAAAAAGACGGACAGACAGACTTACGCAACCAAGTTCACTCACTAAATGAAAATAAGTATTCACAATATGCAAAGTTGTATGAAAATATATTAAACCGTGTGGACGTGTATTAGGGCACGTACATGCAGACAGACAGACATACACCAAATGCGCGGGAGCTGGATTTGGCATCAGAAGGGTCCAAAACGGATAATAAACTTGAAATGGGTCGAAACTATGCAATATACAAATAAACATTCCATTCTTATTTATATAGATAATATTTGAATAAAGCATATTCTGTTGAAATCTTAGCTTTAGAGTGGCAGAAAATTATTTTTCAAGACGAAAATTTTGTTCATTAACATTTGGGTGAAAATGTTAATTACTCCTACACACATTTATATGGACTTCAATTTTTTCCCAAAATCTTATCACATGTTCAAAAGAGGATAAATTTAAGGAATTAATAGGGTATTAAATGGTTCTCGAACGTGGTTAAATAATACTATATAAGATAGTGTTTGACCTTTACTTTGACTTTGGATTACAATTGTTTTTATTACTTGGAAATCAATTTACTCCAAGGGAATTTTATATAAATGTGTTCAATTTCGAGGGCATTATATATAGATGATATCATCATAATTTAAATTCATGTTAAAACAAAAGTTTTCAAAACTAATCTCGAATATCGAAAAAACTTCCCTATTTGATTTTTTACCAACCAACGCTTACAATGAAAAAGTCAATCGTAACACTTTCGATTTGTCTTATACTGATAAGAATTGTTGTCCTAGTTGGTACAGTTCACCTCAAAATGGAAGGAAAACTAATATTATTCGAAACAAAAATATGCAGATATGTCACTTATGTCGTGATAGAGGGAGTACTTCATAAGTAATTTTAAATGCTTATTCAATCGATAATCTATACAAACAGATACGCCGACAGCTTTTCATATTGTAGAGGCCGAAAGAAATGTAATTTCTTATGCAAAGATCTGGCTCGTGTATAGGGTTTCCTTGTGTTATTCTTCGTTACCAGACCATGAAATATTAAAAGATTATTGTGAACCAGTAAAAAATAACAGAACCCACTTTATCCAAGTGCAAAAATTTCTGTACAGGCTGATCCCATAAATATTTACAAAATAGCAGCGGGATTAAATCGCATAGTGCATATGACTTAAATTACATTAAATATAACTAAGCAAAAGGCACTCTGTTAATATTATAAAAATTGTTAATATTATAAACCTTGTTCAGGCAATTTGATGTTTCATTTCGAATACGATATCTAGATAGGCCAATAACCGAATAGCCATGGTAGCCTGGGTGGAAGAGTAACAAATTAGTTACCGGAGGGTTGCGAGTTCAAATCCAAACAAAGATCGCCGGGTAGAAGGTGGGAGCTGGTGCACGTTAAATCTGTCTTGGTGTCGAATTTATTTTGTCTGGTTGGCGTGGTGTTGATGTTTGGAAATTGGGGTACCAACTCAGATGTGTCCTCGTCATCTGAGTGTGATCCAAAATTACGTGATGTTGCCCTCTCGGATCTAACCCTTCGGGTTTGATCCCCAGTAGCTAACAGTCGCTAATAGCCCATTAAGTTGATCCAGTGCGACTTTAATTAAATACGTACCATCCTTCCAATGACCGAGATAAATTATCCGTAATTTCCTTCCGTACTTATTGGATATTCTAATTAAATCATAATTATTGTTAGAATTAAAAAAATAATATTCAATTTGAAGAATATTGGGGTGTTTGTAGTATTTTAATTGCGAGAAGCGATATCGACAAACCAAAATCAATACTTTTTAGAGCCGATCTAGACCTCATAAATCCCTTTTCTTTACTTAGGGCCCCACTTTTTGGAATATGTATTACTTAGTGTTGTGTTCTGCATGAAAACAATAGCAAAAGCCACGCATCTTTTTAACTGTTCACTTCTTTTAACTGTGTATTTATTAAGAAGCAATCAACGACCTGTCTGTATTTCAAGCAATAATACAACTTTTTAAATGAGTTAGGCAAAATATTCTAGAATACCTTTTAATACTTATTTGAATGAAGTATGGAGAATATACATCTTTGGGATATGAAGTATTGCTTTAAAGAATGAGGAATGGATAATATTCTTATACACTTCTTTTTAGAGAATATACGTTTTAGGTATGAGGTACGCATACTATTATTAAATAATTATGAATGTATGAAGTACAGAGAACATATTTCTGTCAATATCAAGTATAGCCATTATATAAGATGCGTGGCTAATATTCTTATCATGTGTTAAAATGCAAGACTGTTCCAATTTAGGTGATTTAAATTTGACGGACTCTGCTTCTGCGTGTAAGATTCAACATAGAAACTGGTTTTATTATCTAAAAGTGACAATTCAAACGTTAGTGTGGATCCATAGAACCCTAGAAGAAACTGTGAGACAAACTACCTTATCGTGATAAAAAATACCACCTGAATGGAATATTATAAATAAAAAAATTATTTTTTATGATCTTCTGTATATAAATTCCCTTAAAAATTGAGAACTACAAAGCAACCCATAGCTATAAATTATAGTAGATGCCTCTTAAAGCGTTCGTATACGTTTGCAGAAAATGGCAGTTATTGTATGTGTTGATTATTGCTATCTAACAAATTAAAAACGACACAACTATTTTACATTGAAACATATTAAGCAATGTGTACCAAAAAGTCGTTTGGCAAATCCTTCCAGAGATAAAAATATGTACGACATTACTTTTTTCAAAAACAAAGAAATGAAAAGTGTGTGACAAGATGTTTTAAAACAGCCCTTTGCATCAGTTATGGTTCCATAAACACAGTTTTCAATATCCATTCAGAAAAAGCTAAAAAATAATTCCATCTAGTCCAAAATAACTGTGCAAAGAACATTAAATGTAAGAATGCCAGCTATAGAGTGAAAAATACAGACAAAGAAAGAGCCAATAATGACCAAGCATTCCAATAAGCATCAATTGACTTACAAAGCCTGCTTTAAATCACTAGTGGCAACATCTATTCATTATACATCAATCACTATAGTTATACATATTCTCATTGTTAAAGCTATGGACCTTTTAATGTAGACAACGCTTGGTGCAGTTTGGCCAGATCTGGCCCTTGTGCTATAAAAAACCACCAAACTATTAATTATATATTTAGTAGTATAAAAATCAATGTAGTATATATTATAATAATTGTTATGCCTGTGTGTGTGTGTGTGTGTGTGTGTGTGTGTGTGTGTGTGTGTGTGTGTGTGTGTGTGTGTGTGTGTGTGTGTGTGTGTGTGTGTGTGTGTGTGTGTGTGTGTGTGTGTGTGTGTGTGTGGTCAGAGATAAATTGTTTAAGGTAACAATGAAATTGGAACAGCACTCTACAAGTGTATATATTATTTACTTTCATCGGAGAATGAGATATCCGTTTATATTGGCACTTGTTCAGAACCGGAATCAATACATAGCTGTTTTAAGTTTGTACCTAGTTAAAACAACTCATTTGAACTTAATATTATTAAAGTATTTAAAGTCCGGATGTTTCTTTCATGAAAGCAAACAGTATGCTCAAAGCAAATCAGTAGAAAAGGAAATACGAAAGTACATTTTCCATTAATGACTGGTTGAATGTGATGCGATTGACAACATCTCCAAGGAAACGTACGTTTGCTCTTTCTCACATTGAGACAGAAATGAAGAATGAATTAAAATATTTGAACAGCGTACCTGGTACTAAAAACATATGTACTGACAATCCTGAAGGAACTGTAAAATGATTAAAATTAAATGCTATATTTTGAAAGTAGTTTGTTAAACCAAATGAAATTTCACTGATACTTTAGAGGAAGAATACAAACCAATTTTGTTGGAAAAGGAGCTCAAGAGTCACGAATTCATAAAATGACAGGACATGAAAGCGCTCATAGAATTCCTTTAACAATCAACGTGTATCAGAAAATTACACTCTTCGAGACAAATAAAAATAATCTGCCAATAACACGTTAATAAAAGAGATCTAGTTAAGCTATGTAAACATAATCTTGTATCGACTGAATTCCATCCATGGATGTGATGTCTGTGTCCCGTTCCTCCATTATATCGTACTAATGTATACTTTTTAAGCAATAGCAAAATTATTTAAATTAGACGAAATTTTATCTAATATACTTGTATACTTCTTTATGTATGAAGTATAAAGATAGAATATGCTTATGGTGTCAGGATATAATTAGTAAGTACTCCCATTTATTCCACAGTTATTATAATCGGTGCACCCAATTTCTCAGTAATGTATGATAATTTACATACTAGCATTCTTCAATTAACTACATATTCTGCTTACTTTACACTTGTTACAAAAGTGTGATCTATGAGCTATATCTACTTTTCAAGTAATAACAAAAAGCTTTAAATTAGGCTAAACTTTATATAATTATTTATAGTATACTTACGTATGTATGATGAGAGAATGTACATAATAAATTGAACCACTGAATAAATTGAACCACTGAATAAATTGAACCACTCCTCTTCATTCGAGCAATTTTAACAGTAGAGAAAATTCAAAGACGGCGTTTGACAGGAATTAACGTCTTCTATGAATTCAAAGGCATACAATTTTTTTAGGGGCCGTTTTGATATTAAATTGAGTACCAACATCATAATTTCGAATCAAAACCCCTTGTTTTACACACAATTTCGAATTATATCACAATTTAACTTTAGGTACCAAATTTCATGTCATTAGGACTTACCGTTTCGAAGTTATGAGGTCAGAAACATATATTTCTAAATAATATTTCTATAGCGCTGATATTTTGTACCATATTACTGTTGAACAACCCAAACATAATCGACTTAGTATTTCATTTTAAAAATAGCTTTTAGTAAGCAATACTAATTATTAAATTAACATTATAAAAATTAGGAAATGGAAACTTATATTTTTATGGAAATAGATTCAGAAGAACTTTTAAATATGACCATGCAAAGTTTCAGCTCTTTCCGATAATTATTTTTTGACTTACATTAAATTTTCCTAATTTTTGGGATTTTAGGGACAACCTAAAAGTTTACAAAACTTCTGACAAACCTCGGATTATAGTTCTCGGATCGTGTGCACTGGTATAGTAAATATAACAATGTAATTCTGATATCGAATGGAGTGTCTGTTTGTACATTGAATATTTTCGACCCATTTCAAGTTTTCTATCCGTTTTGGACCATTCTGATGCCAAATCCGCCTCTTGCGCGTTTGGTGTCTGCCTGTATTGTATGTGCCCTATACACGTCCATACAACTTACTATATATTTATGGACATTTGCATACAGTGAGTACTTATCTTTATTTAGTGAGTGAAAGTGGTTGCGAAAGTCTGTCTGTCCGTCTTTCTGTTCCATTTTGTGTTTGTGCAGGCATCACATGAATTTCATTCCAGATATTTGATTCAATGTGCTTTATTTCATGCATTATTTATTAATTTAGTGAATGTAATATTAGACATTTCATTATTGCTATATTTAGATGAATTACTTGCTAAAACAACAGAAAACGTTTACTTAAATCAACTATAATTTGGTAGTTTTGGTAAGTTTGGAATGTATATTGGAACAGACGATATTTTTCAAAGAACGGAAATAAAACGTAAACTCGTGTTTCTTTAGATCTGAATTAACTTCGCATTTCTAAATTTTGTGCACTTTTTAGTTGTAAGTTGTGACAACTGCGAGATAGAGATAAAAAAGATTCACAAATTAATATCTTTAGAACAACTTTTTCCCGACACCCTTTATTTGTTTTATTTCGCTGTTGTTTTTTGTTTTCTGTTTTAAATATTTATTATTTTAATAAATTGCGTTTTGTTTTCATCACACGCAACACCACCACAAAGTATTCAACTTAAAGTGGCAGTTAGGTCAGAATAAAGTAAATTTTATGTGTAAGTATGCCATTGTTGAAACAATAATGCCGTTATTGAAATCCGAGCTACAACTTTTAAAACATTCAAAAATTCTTCGTCATAATGACAGGAGAAGATTGCGAAATTCAACAATGAAGCATGCCGGATGGAAGAGTGCCACAGGTAAAAAAATATTTTTTTTGGCTATGAGGGCGAGAGCACTCGCCTTAAATCATCGTTTTTATTAATTTAGTTTTAAAAGAACTTAAGAAAGGGAATTCCAAATTTCCCTCCAAATCGTCTTTTCTAGTAGTAACCTCAATGCCACCTTGCGTCAAATTGTAGCTTTGTCATACAGCAAGGGTGCGATGTATGTCAAAAGTATTACATGAATGAATATGCATGCGTAGGATTTGAGAAAGTAGGTGGTAGAAATTATAAAGATAGCGAAAGGTGTTACAATATTATTTTATTCTACGAAAAACGTAAGTCATTATATACACTCATACCATAAATTAAGGATAATGCCAGATCCGGCAAATAAAGGTTCAGAAGCAAAACAAACGTGACTTATTCATAAAGCCCATTTATTAAACAAAAGATAAAAAAAAAGTAGATGGTGTATGCACGATACCATTCATAAAAACTACGATTTTTGCTCACTGGAGCAATTACAAAATATATCGACCTTATAAAAACTTAACTTGACATGGTTGGTATGATGGTTTATATATTGTATGTCTCCCAGACGATGAAATACAGTCCGTACAACGCCTATGCATGCTGAGGATCAAATTATCGAGCTGATATTGGTGAAGATTTCCACTTCAAGGTACACATGTAGAATGTGGTTGACAGGCTGCAACTCGTCAACCAAGCATGTCCAACACATGCTCTATCGGATTCAAGTCAGGTGAGAACGCAGGCCATTTCATACGAGTGATATCCTCAGATTCAACGCATTTGTTTACAATGTTTGCTAGGTGAGGACGGGCGTTTTCATTGATACACACAAATTCTGCACCCATGGCACCCCTAAACAAACGTACATGTTGTTCCAGAATGATGCCCCGATAAATTTGGCCTATCATAGTTCCGATATGAACATGTAGATCTATTCTGTAGCCCAGTATAATTCCGAGTCAAACGAACACCACCGAAACGGTGTCGTTCAATGATGTTGTCTTGGTGGTAGCGGGTACCTGGCGTTCTCCATATGAACATCCGCCGTGAATCAGACTGCAAGCTAAACCTGGACTCGTCGGAAAACATCACACAATCCTACTGTGACGATGTCCACATCGCATGTTCTCTAGTCCAGGCTAATCGCTGGGACAGTGAGTTGCCGTGAGCCAAACACAGCTGACAGGCCTGCGAGCATACGGTTAGCCTTGAGACTGTCCTACCCGTTTCTGAAGAGAAAGGTCGGTTGCTGTACTCCGTCTGCTTCGTGTTTGTAGTAACTGCCAAATACCGGTCGTCATTCGGCGTAGTAACTCGGGGGAGAACTGTACTGTAACGTCTACTGACATTTCCATCATTTTGGAATTGTTACCAAATCCTAGAGATGATACTTTGGGCTATTCCAAGTTCCACTGAAACTTCCATCTGAGTACGCCCACATTCCAGGTGACCTATAATTCTACCACGTAAAAAAAATCATCGACATGCGTTCTCTGTGCCATAACTATTCGGTTGTGGCACTGAGCGGCTTACAGAACGCTTGTAAATAATTTTACTTATTTGCTACCATTCCTTATATACACCTCTCTTACACTATCGTCATTGTGACTCACTATCGGCGTCATCTGATGGCTTCCTGTAATCTGGATATTATTCTTGAAGATGTGTGCGATAATTCTGCAGGGGAAATTTTTACTTTAGAGTTCGATTTCCGTGTGATTCTGAATTATCCTTAATTTATGGACATGAGTGTATTTTGATCATTTCTTCAATCTAGGGTAAACCAATTCAATCCGAGTAAGGACGGGTATTTTGCTAGTAAATATAATAATTCTTGTATAGCTGAAAAATACGTTTAATATACTGTTCAAATTTGAAATTCGGGTTGCAATAACTGCAATTAATCTAGATCTTCAAATAGCATCATTCTATGTAGAGATGATCCCTGAAATTGAAACTAACTTTAATATTGAATATCTCGGGATATATTGATAGCAAAGTCATTATATTTTATATTTAGACTACTTTAACTACACAGAATCTGGTTATGGTATCAGAACAAGTTGTTTCTCTTAGAAGTTTTATTGTTTGTGCAAAATTTGATATGAAGACATGCCGTAATGCAACGTTTTTGAATTTGAATTTGTAGAGGAAATTATTCCCCAGTGAATGATACCTTTGAATTTGATCGAAATATCCGCGACTCTACCATCATATAAAGACTATATTTATATGTTTCTTTTGTATGAAAAAAATAAAGCAATAATATACTCCATTTTAAAGAACATAATCAACAATTAATCGCAGTGTTTTCTCAATAATGATAACCAATACATCCAAATTAGCGATGAATGTACAAATTCAAAATAACACACATTCTTGGTAATTGGTAATTTTTAGTAAACGTCGTGCTGGCGCGATACAATGGGCTATTGACGACGGTCCGAGAACATTCGAGAAACGCATTATTGAGTTGCCAACATTTTCTGCTTCCTATACACTTATTACCAAAGAGTGATCTACGAGCTACGTCTGCCTAAATTTCAATCAATAATAAAACGCCACAAAATCGGGTGAAATTTTAAAGAATATATTTATATACTCCTTTATGTACAAAGTATGAAGGGAAAATATACTATACATATATAAAAAATGTATTTATATGCTTCTTTATGTATGAAGTGTCCAGGGAGAATATACTTATATACTTCTTTATGTATGAAATATGAAATGAAAATATACTCTTTTAATAAAGATTACATTTCTGTACTTTATGTATAAAGCCTGAAGGAGATTATTTATAATACTCCATATATAAATAATATAACAAATAAGCAATTCCAGCGATTCCTCAATCATGATAATCGATTCACCCAATTTCTCAGAGATGCAGGAACAAAACTTAACCACGCGTTCTTGAGTTGCCTACATTTTCTGCTTCCTATACACTTATTACAAACGAGTGATCTACGAGCAACGTCTTCCTGTATTTCAAGCAATAATAAAACGCTTTTAATGTTTGAGGGCGAAACGTTTCGCTCCTCAATACATCATTCCAATATCCGAATACAACCGGAGAGCAAAAAGTTCTGAAGAGCACTGGCAATATCTTCAAAGCTTGACCCTAGAGCTATGCCAGTGAATATTGAGTGTTCAGAGTGCTCTCTGTCCCAAAGCTTTTGCGTAGAGGAGTAACAAAAGATACATATATGTATGGGAATAAAACACCTACCACCAAAGGCATGCTATGAAATATTGATTTTGAACTTAAGCTACGAATGCCGATTTCGAGAAAAGAAATAGGAAAATAAATGCTCGGAATTGTTTGTAGAAAAACTGATGCATTCAAAAAATGTTATTTGTATGGAACGTATGCATGCCTACTCGAGGTGTCATAGATAAATGTAGAATGCGTTACTTTTTTTGTGCCTTAACTGTCCAAAAGCGATTCATGTTTACAAAATATTGATGGGAATGCATTTTTAACAAAAGTCAGAGACGGATCTCACTAGAAAGGAAGCGTAAACGCTGTTCAAAAATATCGCTTAAATTTAAAATGATCCGTGAATATGTGCACAAAGTGCGTAAAATATATATTTACATTGTTAAATATGTGTGTACTATATAGAGGGATCTGAATACATTTGAGAAAATAATAATGATTTTAAATTAAACCTGCATGGTCTTGTAGCTCCAGTGAAAATGTGAGTAAAATATGTATCTACATTATTAAATGCATGCGTAGAAAAAAGCATCTGAATAAATATGATAAAATTCTAATGGTTTTAAATTATACGTAGATGCCCTTGTGGTTCCAGTGAACGTGTTGGTAAAATATGTGTATTTATACTATCAAATATTAGTATATTAAAATAAGGAACACAATACAGATATGATAAAATTCAAATGAGTTTAAATTAAAGTTTTATGTTTTTGCAGTATCGGATTACATTGTAGATGTATGCTAAACTTGTTAGATTGCATAAAAATGTGTTATTTTTTAAAGCATATGCAAGTTCGCCCCAGAAAAAAAAAATTTATTTTTTATTTATCATGTATTAAAGAAGATTTTTTTTTCTAATGGCGGGCACATTTTGACCGAAGTCATTGACCACTACAAGGCCGGAAGTGATGGCCACTTGTGAAGGAGCACCCAGTGGGAGGACCATCATTGCCCCTAACAAATACATCGTAATTTTGAACCATATTCAGATGACGAAGCAACACCTAAGCTGGTATACGCTTACAAACATCCATGCCCGAACCCGGATTCGAACCGGGGACCTTCCGATCTAGAGGCTAACACCTTAACCACTATACCGGTTGGTCGGCGTATTAAAAAAGATAATTACAAAATTTTTTTTTTTCACTTTGCAACATCCTCTCGTCTATATTGACTAGTAAGAAGTAATCGGATAACATTAATTTGACAAGGGAAATATCATCCAGAGGGAAGATTTACACTCGAGTTCAATTCTTTCATGTGTAACTTGAATTTGCACAAAAATGCTATCTGAAATTAAATACCTTTAAATATTTGCATTTTGAAACATGAATTAAAATCTCATATTAAAACTATCCCATACGCATTTCACATTAGAAACATTTGGAATATATTATGACGGCGAAATATTTGGCCAGTATGGAATGTTTTTTTGATTTGGGCATTGTAAGATACGTAAACAACCTCACGTGAACGATAGAGGAGATTACTAGCCAATCGCAGTGAGCTTATCGCTTTAACAGGCGGATCATTTAATTTATGGTTTGTGAATACGCCTCTTGGACAATCTCAGATTTAACTCTAACCCGCGGATTTGCTTATCCACGTATTAACTCGAGGCTTGTGTGAATACGACCGTAAGACAGGGTTTGAATAATCCATACAGAGTTGTCACGATTGAGTGCAATTGCGTCTTTTGGACTCCTTTTAGGATCAAAAAAGGTTTGTGGTGCTATTTTAATGTGGAAACCAAATAGCGGCGAATGGTGGTGTTGGCTGGTAGGATTTTAGGCGTAAGGCTCATTTTGGCCAAACACAAGAAAAACAATATTAAGTAATGGACGTCCACACTAGGAAAGAACATTGAATTAAATTGATCAAAATGTTGTCTTAACCCTCCAGATGATTATTCCGACGAGGTAACATGTGATTAGCAAAACTGACCACATCTAAAAAAAAAACGGCCGACCAACCGGTATAGTGGTTAAGGTGTTAGCCTCGAGATCGGAAGGTTCCTGGTTCGAATACGGGCCCGGGCATGGATGTTTGTAAACGTATGGTGTAGAGGCGGCTGGTGCACCTTAAATCTGTCGTGGCCGAAAGTCCTCACGTTGGGTTGGCGTGGAAGTTTGGAGAGTGGGGTGCCAGCTCAGGTGTTGCTTCGTCATCTGACCGTGGTTCAAAATTACGAGGTGTTGTCCTCGGATCTTTCCCTTAAGGGACTGATCCCGGACCGTCGTCAATAGCCCGTTGTGTTGCTCTAGTACGACGTTAACTAAAAAAATTACAAAAATTACAAATTACTAAAAAAAACGAGATATCTCGTCTTTGGAAAAAAATTGAATAGTTTTTGGTTTCACCACCATTAAAAGAAAATCGACTTGATGACGCGAAATTTCGTCACCATAAAAAATTTGATAATCTCTTGACGACTAGGTGTTTCGTCATTAGCAATATTCGTTAGATCCTAATGGACGAAATAACTCATTATTTTCAAAATTAGTCTGACATTATTGACTCGTTGAAACCATATGGAGGGTTAAGCATCAAATCTCTTTGCCATCAATATAATCTGGGCATCACCACTTATCAAACTACGTTACACTACTGGCAATTAATTTAATAAATTGATATGTTTAACCCTGTAAGTGGTTTCGATGAAATATATCGTCTATAAAGATCTGACAAATTTTACTAACGACGAGATACCCTTTCATCAAGATATTGCCAATTTTTAAAGAATGCGAGTTCAAGATCTGGTTGTTTTTCTTCTAATGACAGAAATCCAGACCAGACAACCCCAGGCAGGTTTAATGTTTATTTCATATGTTTCAACATGTTATAGAAATAACCACACTTATCTAGTGTTTGAAATATACACTATTTCTCCGAAAAATTAAAAATATTTTCCCCCTTACGTATTAAGAAATTATCAGTGAAACCACTAATAGATTTTAATGCTGTACGTATTAATTTCTGCTATTACCTTTGAGTACTCTTATGTCGTCAAAGAAAGCAACCCACGCACCCAAATGACAAGGCATATCGTAAGGGCTACAATAACTGGATGAAACGGAATGATATCACATGCTCGCACGCAAATGTACATTTAAGGTCATTCATGCATACGTTAATTCCTAATGCAAATATCCTGGCATATTCTCTACTCCGAAGCCCTGAATATGGCCACCTAGCGTATAATATACGCAGATAACGAGATTCTACTGGGTAGGAACTAAACTATTAGAAGACAGCATTAGTAGCGGAACTTAATGCGTCTTCCTTGAGTAATGCCAATTGACTTGAATCGATCCTTGGTCAGGAAACTTTCATGAAATATTCATGTTATCAAAAACGCCCATCCGCTACTGTAGCGAAAGATTTCCCTCGTAAACATTGCTTAGCTCTGTCCCACTGAAGAATGAGTTTTACACAGTTCCTTATTAAAGGCGATCCTTTAAACAAAACCTTAAGGAGACACGGTGTCCTTTGAACATTTTCTTTTTTAATAATGTTTCTATAACATTATCTTATTTCAAGAACTCTCCTATAAGCAATTTTCCAGCTAGTGTTAAATTCCTATAATTTTTCAGGTTCTGACTAATTATAATACCCTTGAGACCTCATATTGTAAAGGTCTAAAGGGTATAGTTAGTCAAAAAATATATTTTTGAACTCGTTAATCCACTGTATTTTCAATACAATTAAAACTATCTCTTTCGATGACTTTTCATTGAACATCAAAGACTTGGAAATGTTTAGCATGAATATTTTCAGGAATCGATTTACGGTCAGGAAATATTCATACTATCAAAACCGCCCATCCACATGTGTTGTGAAATATTTCAATCGTAAACAATGCTTTGCTCTGTCCCACTGAAGAATAATATTTTACACATTTCCTTATTATAGTCTATTCTTAAAAACTTAAACTTAAGGGGTCATGGTGGCCCTTGAACAGCTAATTGTCTGTTTATCTGCACCAAAATATTTTGGTTCACTATTTCAACACATTAACATTCTTCTATAAGATATTTCCTAGCGATTGCTACATTTCACATATCTCTCAGGTTCTGACTAAGTAATTATACAACCCTTAAGACCTCATATTATAAGGGTCTTAAGGGTATAATTAGCCAGTAAAATATATTTCTGGACTCGTTATGTCTCTTTAGGTGGAATATTTAATGAGCATTTTGTTTAATGTATTATGAAAGTGGAATTGTGTAAAGAAAATCGACACCCCCCTTCAACATTAGTCTAACGAGAAAATATTTGATTGATAACTTGGGTTTTAATGGAGCGAAGGTTAGATTTGTCCAAACTGTACCAAACATAGGACACAGAGTGTCAAACAATAGGCATAAAAGATCCAGAGAATATAAAATTACAAAGAGTGTAAGATACTGGAATTGAAATTGTGCCTCCTACAAACTGGCGAAAATATTTGAACACGCAATGCTTTTATTGTGAATTTATTTAGTACTTCACAATTATCGTAAAAAACAAGTAGACTTCATGCTTTGTTTCAAAAATTGACTGCCGAAAAAAGCAAAAACGACTAACCATTCATATACCATCTCAGCAATTTCTAAATATAACGCTGTTTAATACTATCCTAAAAAAAATAAATACAACAACCAATTCAATATTTACCTGGTGAATTAATGCATTCATTTAAAAGGTGCACAGTCACAATGAGTCTGAAGCGAAGTGTTTCAAAGCAAATAAAAGGGCGGACTCATATTCCGAAATTTGTGCAAAACGTGTTGAATATACTTTGGAAGAAAAGGATCTCGAAAAAAAGGAAAGCTTTTCTTTTCCGGTGACTTAAGTAGCTAGAATGCAAAATAAATAAAAAGCTATGCATGTCTTTCCTTTTTCTGACTGTTCAAACTACACTCAACTGAAATAAATTACAGGCCATTAACGTACAGATAAATTTATTTAAAAACTCTATATAATAAACGGAGATTAGATTCCCTGCGGGCTAAAGAAATATCTTATTTGTTGAGCGATCTCAAGTACTCGCGTATTATTTAATTCCTTTCTTTTTATCCGCTCGTTCATTAGAAGGAAGTCTTCGGTAAGAAGAAACCCCAAACTCATTCCTAGCTTTTCGCACTAGTTTATTAATTATGAGTTCTTCTCAAACTAATAGCAAAAAAAGTTCGAGTTTTTCTTTTCCAACCGCATAAATTTTGAAGCAGTCAACCAGCCTGTAAAATTCCTCGAAGAGACTGAAGTGCCCTGGAACACTCTAAATAAGTTTGGAGTGGTGGTTAAATTGTGCATAAAAATCACTGGCATCTTTTTTTGGAACCCTCCGCGATCTCACCTATGATGAAGATAAGATTCGTAGAATGTAGCTGCGAGTGACTCAGACTGTTGGCTCGTTTATGGTGACGAACAGCTTTCGATCCTAACGACCGCGAACAAAAGAAGCAGCTCCAAGTAAGGGAATAAGAAAAAAGTGTTGTTCGAGCGAAATGATCTATCGTAAAGATCGCTTCTGTCAGACAATATTTTCTGGTGATTTTTTCTCTCGTTTTTGCTGTTTCTAAGGCTGGGTTTTACATTAAGCTTGGATAACTTCCTGGTTTTGTGTAATATGCAGCCGATCAAAGTCAGGGATTTCGAATGGACTAAAAGATCATGCGATTTTTGCTGTCACTTTCAATGGCACCGTGCTCCTGTTTGAGTATAGGGACTCAATACTGCGTGGAAAATACTTACAAGCTTTCAAAAATACTTTGATGATGTATTAGAAAGTTTTTCCCATGTCTCCGATGAGAAAAATGTTGCTGTCAAACTTACAGTCGTTCCTTCATCTCCAAATAAGGCATTGTCATTAATTCCCATAAAATATTGATATTACAGTACTTTTTACCCAAGTGATTGATGTTCGTTGCATGACGTTGTTGCACAGTTCTGTTTGAGAACTATAAGACTGACTGGGTACTGCGTGAGAATACTGCTTACAAGCTTTAAGAATATATATATTTATATATATATATATATATATATATATATATATATATATATATATATATATATATATATATATATATATATATATATATATATATATATATATATATATATACACAGAGTGGTCATAAAAAAACTTGGCCGACATATGGACCTCTAGCGGCCGTTCCGTTCAACCGATCGAGATGAGATTTCAGATATAGTTATTCAGAGGTATGAGCTCGGGATTCTGTGAACGACAACAAAGTGGCACTCACAGTTACGGTTATAGGTAGAGAAACTCGAAATTTTCGAATGGCAACACCCACTTTTTTTTCTGTCTCAAAATGCTCAGCGCATGCGAAAACCCTAAATAGCGTTGGAACGGTACGTGTATCACAAAAAATGGAAGCGTTATGCACTCACAAAAAACAGCTCTGCGAACGTGCAACAAAACCACGATCGGGGCACACGAAAGAAATTTGCATATGTTGGAGGCAAGACACCAACCACAGAACGCCTTTCGCCAAATACTCAGCCAGATCTTCAGTCGGGAGCTCGTACATGCCAACGAAATGACTCTGTCAGCGAAAGTTAATGGAAAATTGGTAAAATTATATTATTAAAATGGGATGAATGCCGTGGAAGGGACCTTGCGTGTTTACCGTCGAAACCATCGCCACATACGAGGCCCATGTATCTGGCGAAAAGCGTTCTGTGGTTGGTGCCTTGCCTCTGTTATATGCAAATTTTCTCCGTGCGCCCAGAACGTGGTTTTGTTGGCCGTTCGCAGAACTGTTTTTTGTGCGTGCATAACGCGTCCGTGTTTTGTGATACACTTACCGTTTCAACGCTCTTTAGGGTTTTCGCATGCGCTGAGCATTTTGAGACTGGAAAAAGTGGGCGTTGCCATTCGAAAATTTCGAGTTTCTTTACCTATAACCGTAACCGTGAGTGCCACTTTGTTGTCGTTCACAGAATCCCGAGCTCATACCTCTGAATAACTATATATATATATATATATATATATATAAACGCCGATTAGCAAAACGTCCGGATTCGGGACAATTCCAGATTTCAGACGTCCCTATTTGGGACTTTGTACTGTTTCTGAGGCCATAAGCAAGCAATGGGACTTTTAAAGTGTATACTTGAGGCTTCAGAAATGCTTTGATAACTTAGAAACCCACATTCATCAATGTTTTTCCGTCTCCAGTGATAAAAATATGACTAAAACTTGCAGTCGTTGATGCATTCTTCAAATAATCATTTTCAATTATCCCCATAAAATATTTAAATACAGTACCTTTTACCTAAATGCTCGATATTTGTTACAGTATGGTCTTATAGGTGGTTATGACTGACGAAGTAATATTTTGTTGGACATACATGCAAGGTTTTAGAAATGCTTTGGTGATATATAGCAAAATGCATCGAACAATGATTTTCCAAGTCTCTTATGAGACAAATGAGACTCTCAAACTAATAATTATTCATTCATATCAAAAGTAGGCGACGTCATACATAATTCGCATAAAGTATTAATAATATAGTGCGTTTCAACTAAATTCTCAATATTTATTACGTTACACATTTCTCCTCTTTGAGTATAAGAACTCAATACTACATGAAAAATACACGAATGGTATCCAGAAAGTGACATTCGAAACATTTCACAGCTGTAACAGAACCAAAAATCTGCTCATGAATGGTATTTCTAAAACTGACTGGATTTTATCTAAATACGTGAATCAGGTCAAAGTTCGTATACTTTGTGAAAACTCTTTGTACAGTTATTTTATCACGGTGGAAGTATATGTATATATATATATATATATATATATATATATATATATATATATATATATATATATCACCTCGGCAAGAAAGTGACACAAGTCAAAAAATAGAAATTTTGATGTTATGTCATTGAAAAATATGTATGAGGTGCCCCAGCGTGTTACAAAGTATCCTTTAAGTTGATGTTTCTCAAATTCTGCAATTTTGAGTTGTGTCACTTTTCTTTCCGTGGTGCGATATAGAGTAATATTTATAATAACATCAGTACTCTTAACTTGTTACGACCGACTGCGATTTCGAAACTGACAGGTAATTTGTTGTGCAAAAATCATAATATTTTATTCAAATTTAGTTCGGAAGAATTTAAAAGCAAAGATTGAAACTGAAAGAGCTATGTGAAAAAGCTCTTTAGTCCTCCAAGATATCTCATTCTTCAAGATCTTACCAATTTTGTTAGACAAGATATCTTGTATTCAAGATATTGACATTTTTTTAGGATAATGATATGAGATGTGATCAGTTTCTTTAGAATAACTAGATATACCTTCAAGATCTTGTCAATAATGGCTAGATACCTCGCTGAGAAAACGACTAAGAGGTTAAGTAATTAATCTAAAAAGACAAATTATAACAGAAACTTCTAAGTCAATATTATACAGAAGTAATTATTAATACCCACATTAAATTGGCATCTTGAAAGAAACTCTCACATCAGCTAAACCTAATCAGAATATACTTAAAATAATCGAAATGACAAATGTTTTAAGTCAATATAATTTGAATATAAACACACATACTCATAAAATTGATGAAATGTTACCGAAGCAGTATTGCTACTTCCGCGTTATGGCTTTTCACTAATTAAATTTCACATAATACAGATAAATAAATATATAATTGAAAATATTAAGATAAAAATATGTCATTAGTATCAAAACTATGAATGTCTAGACATTTTACTCATCAGATAAATATATTAAACACGAAAACATGTTTCAATTAAATTGAAGAATGTTATTACCTTGGGTATTAAAATATAACTATACATTTGGATATACTAGGTGGCTATAAAATAACTTTCAGTCTTTGAAGGCGTCTACAACTAAATCGAATCAGTGGGAATGGAATCAAATTTGGTTTTGAGATTGAAGGCATGGGGAGGTGTATTCTACGAAAATAAGTTTAATAGCATCGTCGTCGATAGGAGGAATTTGGCGCTGTTGAAATCAAAACAGTAGGCGGGAAAAGTTTCGAATGTGCAAGCTACAACCATGACACTAATTCCAGTTGGATACGTGAAGCGTGACAATTTTTAAAACAGCTGTCAATCAACACTAAAATTAATAGATTTAATTAAAAGAAAACAATATTTCATTCACCAGAACTCTGCATAATCCATTTGGGGCGTTGCGGATACGAAAGGGCGAACTCAACAAATGCTGGTTTCCAGAAAAACTTTAGAAGGTAGGAGAGCTACTGTCAGCCCTGCTTGTATTTGGTTAGAAAGGGCAAACTCAACTAAACGTTAATACCATTATTTACTAATGTCTGACAAACCGAAATTTGGGAAAAAAGTTTTCCACCAAATAATAAGTTCGCCATTCGTAACCGCAACGCCTCATTTTATATGGGCATGTTCGACTGTTTCTGACTCCAAAAGCGACACATTCCTTCTATCGGCGACTTTTGGGACTAAAATTATTTTATTATACATCTTCCACTTTTTCAAAAGTGTCAATACCAAATTTGGCTCGATTCAATTTATTCCAATCAGCTACATTTTAGGGAGGTAGTTAATTAAAGTTGCACTGGAGAAAAACAACGGGGCTATTGGGGACTGTCCGGGATTTGTCCTCAAGGGATAGATTCGAGGACAATAAAACGCAATTTTGAACAACGGTCAGATGATGAAACCACGTTTGAGCTGGAACTCTAAGCTTCCACACCACGCCAACGTGTGGTTATTTGAGGCCACGGCAGATTAAATGTGCACTAACCTTCTTGTAGATTGCTACAAAGAGTAAAGGTTATTTTATAGCCCCCTCTCTGTGTAAAGAATATAGTTGATTATATCAGTTGTACGTTTAACTTTCCTGGTGGTTATCTAAAAAAGTATCTTATTAAAGAAAACTGACCAGATCTTGGTATGAACTAGATATCTCTTTATTAGAAGAAAAACAACCAGATATTTATCTCGACATCATAAAAAAATTGTAATATCTTGGTGACGAGGTATCTCGTCACTGTCAATATTCGTTAAATTTTAATAGACGAGATATATCGTCAAATTCACGTTGAAGGTTAAGTTTTATACATATTTATTTTTCATTATTCCATCTATTCAGTCAAATTATAAATTTATGTATTCATACTTGATTAAAATATTTCTAAAAATCACATTTAAGGTTTATTAAGTATTAATTTTGCTTTTTAAACTTGATTTTCTTTTTACCCAAAAAAGAGCACTCTATATGTTTAAATATATAATTAAATTTATGTGTTTAGGGTGCAGATGTGATGAAAGGCATTAGCATCAAACAACAGCTCGAAGAACTTTCTTCGTAAGCACCTGGAACTGAAAAAAAAGCATAAATGCATTTTCCCATCTATCCATTCATACGTTCAACACTGAAATTCCTAATGACTAGGAAGAAAAATGACCCAGGCTAAAAGTCTTTATTCCACTGAACGTTTACTGCTTTAAAAAGAAACAGTAAATAGTCCTGAAAGGACACCGACTTTCGCTGACAAGATATATGGACCGTTAAATATTTATATAATACAGTATGTTACAATAAGTACACCTCGCGCAAAGAATACGTTTGGACAAACTCAAATTTAAACGATCATTTTTTAAAGTCTCTTTTTCGTTTAACTTCCTTATTTATTATTTGGCGTCTGAATTTCTGCAAGACGCTTTATAAATCGTTAAAAGATTTGTGTTTCTTGTAGCGTTCCATATTCAAGGAACTTGATTCAAAAGTTAAAAATTAATAGTCTGCGTTATTTGTTCCAGTAGCAGTGGAAGTTTGAAATCCAAGTAGTGCTTTCTTGCTGCAAAAAAAAATGATCATAGGGAGTCAACCTTAAAGTACATATTTGCTGTTAAGCGGGTTTTTGTTACTTGGGTAATCTAACATTTTGATTTTCTCTCAAACTTTTTTGTTTATTAAGGAAGAACCTTAATCATTGTTTTTTCTGATATAAAGTTTATTAAATACTTAAACTCTCCTAGTGGTTGTCTCGACGAGGTGTTTAGCAAAACTAGTGATTGCCTCGATAAGGTATTAAGCAAATCTAGTGGTAGTTTCGGCGAGGCATTTAGCAAAACTAGTGGTTATCTCGTAGGGGTATTTAGCAAATCCGATCAGATTTTGATGGACGACATATGTCGCCATTAGAAAAACTGACCCGACCTTTATCTCGTCGGCCTCAAGATACGGTAATAGCTACATCATTCGAAATTCAATCGGCATTTTTGATGGACGAGATATCTCGTTATCAACATATCTGGTCAGATTTTAATGGACGAGATATCTCGTTATTAACAAATCTGGTCAGATCTTGATGGACGAGATATCTCGTTATCAACAAATCTAGTCAGATCTTGATAAACGAGATATCGCGTTGAAACCTGTCTAGGAGTGTCAAGTTTAGAAATCGCATTACTATTTTGAACTAAATTCATTAACCTAGTTCTTTTTTTTAAGTATTTAAACTTCAGTAGAAAACAGAACAATGGAATTTTCCTATTTTAATTCAAAATTAGTAGGTTGTTTGTTTGAAGTCATTAAGAGATTTTATATATTCGGAGAAACTTCCACTCTTCAAACAAAATTCCGTTATCTGAAATCGATTCAATTCAGCTAATTAGGAATGAAAAGGCTAGCTAAATTAGAGTGTTGAATAGTTTACACAATGTGTTTAATCTGCTTGCACGTACAAATTAGATGCGTTAGGTATAAATACTGATTTAAATTGTTTTTAAATAATTATTGAAATTATTCGTATTTTGATGGAACAGTAAAAGAAATAAAATTAAGAAACATAAAGTGATTTGCGTTTTTTTATTGATGGACATCGCTTCGATACCATGTTAAACTATTAAATGTGAAAATGCCTTTTTTATATTCCTCAGTTTAACGTTTTCTAGATTCTTTCGGTCACAAACCGTCGAATTTGTAGCCGGCTTATAACTCAGGAAATGACACCAGTAACGTTTTGAATACGCACACTTTTTCCAGATACTTATTTTGAAGTGTCAAATAAAATGTTTCACTGCTTACTAAAAATAAGTTTTATAAAAATCCTTCTTTCTGAATCTTTTTAAAGTGAAGAATAAGACGTTCGTTGCTGAAGTATGCATTATCCGAGAAGACTTCAATGACGAAGTCTGAATATGAAACAATTTTCCTTGCGAAAAACAAAGTTATTCACTGTAAAGTTTAACACGAATCCAAAGGCATGCATGGAAACATTGATAACGTATTTTTTTCACTCTGTTGATTAACAATTCTAAAGTAAAACTATGTTTTAGCTCTCCTGAAAAATTTCTATTTTCACATTCGAGATTTTTACATGATATTGGAGAAAAGGTCAAAACGGAACAATAGCTTACAAATCTCTGCGTATCTTTAAAAAATTATTTTGAAGGGCCGCTCTGAAAAGGATCAAAATTAAGTAATAATATTACCGACCGAATTAATGTTACGACCACGCTAAAGGTACCAATCTGCAATATTGACGTTTCTACAAAACACGTTAAATGTTTTCATGCTTCGGGACAGATCCAGTAACGACTCAAATGTTGTATTCTCATGAAAATCGGCATTCCTCAAAGAATCAAGGTGATGGCTTTGTCATAGAATACATCTTTAAATGGTGATATCAAAAATGTACTTACCCGAAAATCACCAAAATGCAGATTGTTGAATTTGGCATGTCGGCCAGATATGCAAATGATTAGAAATGCAGCGTGATTGTGCATTGCGTAAGGCCACTAGAAATCGTTGAACTTCGTTCACCTTGGAGTATAATATAGGTAAGCAAAGCTTGTTTGAGTGTACTTAATATTTTGCAAAGAACACGCTGAGGTAGACATGCCGTTACGCAGCTATCGAAGACAATATGAGCAACTGTCAGAGTTCGAGAGGGGAAGAATCATCTGGATGGTGGAAGCTCGGTGGTGAGCTCAGCGAGTAGCTCGTCAAGTAAGCCGTTCTGATTTTACTGTGAGGACGTGTTAGGACCAGTGGACAGAACAGACGTCATTTACAAGGCGACCAGGCTCAGGACGCCCTCGACAGACCAGTAGTCGAGAAGACCGTCACAACATACGAAACGCACGCGTAGAGCCAACTGCCTCATTGGCCGCTATCCAGACACAGGCAGAACCTTCACTACGAGCCTCTATGTCTTTCCGAACCATCCCAAGGCGCCTGGCTGAAGGACATCTCGTATCGCGGAGCCCATTCCGTGTTCTGCCAATGACACCCACCCACCGACGCCTCCGTTTGGAGTGGTGTCGCGCACGACGGCATTTAACTGCAACGGAATGGAACCAGGCTGGTGTGATAATATGGGGTTCCATTGCTTACGACACACGGTCACCCCTTATATAGATCCATGGCACAATGACAGCCCAGCGGTACGTCCAAGACATCCATCAGGCACATGTGATGCCACTCATAGCAGGGCTCCCAGAAGCAATTTTTCAACAAGACAATGCTCGGCCACACACAGCAAGGATGTCACAAGACTGCCTCCACTACATTACCACTCTTCCCTGGTCTGCTCGATCCCCAGATTTGTCACCAATCCAGCAAATCTGGGATCATTTGGGACGGCAAGTTTGACACCCTACGAGTTTGGTCGAACTAGAGGCACATATTACAGCAACTGTGGAACGAGATGTCTCAGGACATCATACGGAACTTGTATGCCTCAATGCCCGCGCGTATCGCATCGTGCATTCGCGCTAGAGGGGATCCAACTAAGTACTAAAACTTTCGTTCATTTGTACTTTTTTCTGCAATAAATGATCCTTTTCCTTTGATTTTCTAATCACTTACTTATATCAAAGTAGTACTTACATGTGTAAAATTTCGTTTCATTTTGACGACATTTTCTTGGTGCGTAAATTTTAATGGCAATGAATGAGATATATATATAACCATGAAAGAATACACCGAAGGGATCATCCGAATGAAATGAAATTTGCAGCAAATGTCAATTACAAAATGTTATACAAAGTAGTAAAGTTTCAGAGCCACCACGCATGCGTCGTTTTAGCAGTCCCTTCTGAACCGATGCTAAAAGCGTATAAATAGAGGGCTGTAGCGGGACGTTGAAAATAGTGCATGGTTATTTTTTTGTGGCGAACGTTTAGTGAGACCTAAGTATGCCTACACGACAAAATAGGGTAAAATTTCAACAACTTACGGAGTTTGAACGGGGGAGAATCATTGGCCTTCGTGAAGGAGGATTTTCCTATCGCGCAATAGCAGCTCACGTGCAGCGGAACGGTTCCACAGTGATGCGAGTTTAAAAGCAGTGGACCGACGAGCACCGGACAACTAAAAAAAATGGGAGTGGACAACGGAAGGTGACGTCAGTGCGCGATGATAGACACCTGGTCTACATGGCGGTGAATGACCGTACAGCTTCCTCCAGGAAGTTGGCAGCACCTTTGTCTACTGCTACAGGTGTACTAATGTCGGCTTCGTCAATTCGCCGACGTCTGCTGCACCGTGGACTGCGCGCAAGGATTCCTTTATACAGGATCCCCTCACGCCAAACCATCGACGGCTGCGTCTGCAATGGGCTCATGAGCACAGAGCTTGGCGGGCGGATTGGCAACAAGTTGTATTTTCTGACGAATCCCGCTTTAATTTGTGGAACCATGACGGCCGCATTCGTGTTAGAGTGCGTTATCGAACGTCATAGGGGCCGATCACCCGGAGTTATGATCTGGGGGTGCGATTTCGTATCATGGACGATCTCAGCTGCTACGAATTGAGAGTAATCTGAATTGCAACAGGTACGTCTGTGAAGTGCTAGAGCCCGAAGTCGTTCCCTTCCTTCAAGGCATCCCTGGAGGTATCTTTCAACACGATAATTGCCGAATGTTGCCTCCACGCCCACATGTTGCAAGGAATGTTCGAGACTTCTTTTCAGCCCAACACATGCAAATTCTTCCTTGGCCTGATTATTCGCCGGATTAATCGCCGCCTATTGAGCACGTGTGTGATTTCGTTTGTCGGCGTCTCGCTCGTGATCCGCGTCTTACACCTTCAAAAGACGAACTTTGGGTGCGCATACAAACAATATGGAATTCTCTTCCACAAGCAGACATTCAACATCTGTTTCACTTAATGCCACTTCGTATAGCAACACTTATAGCAGCGCGTGTTGGCTACACCAAATAATGATTTCGGACATTTAATATAAATTTATTCATTTATAATATATATATATATATACCAGGTACCCATCTGGACAAGGTTTTTTTTGTCACTTCAGTGAAAAAGGGAGCAACCTCAATGTTAAACCAAAAAATATAAACAATTTATCCATATAGTTCACATTAATTACTCTTGAAACTTCTCATTATTCAGAGTGAAATGTTGCAAACTAAGTATTCTTTGTTGAATACTCCACATTCAGTACTCTTCAAATTTCTTATAATCCAGAGTGAAATGTTGAAAACTAAGCATTCAATGCTAAATTATAATAAATTAAAAGTTTGGCTACATAATCTTATGTTGCCATTAGATACTAACAATTATTCATTCCTTTAAATTTTACAATACCCCGTGTGCAGCATTTACTCATATGAATTTATAGAGAATGTTATTCTTTTTCGAACAGTTTTGTGGATTGTCTCCATTGCGAACAATGCAAGAAAAAGGGGTGTTTGTGTTTTTCACTCGGCTCTATATTAAGATGAAACATGTCACATTTTAAAATAATGTAATATTTCGATGCTATCATTTTTTTTCCACACCAGTTTGTTCCAATTATTCTGAATTTAATCAGGAAAAGTAAGCTTCTGCACGTAAGTCCCCAACCCATGAAAAATGACAAGGTTAAGGATTTCGGAAAATCGATTTCTGTTTGTTTCGCTCTTTCCTGCATTTGTATATATTTTTTTGTTGACATGAAAACTAATATCCCTCTACTTGTACATTTTAAATAGTTCCGATTTTTAAATTAACGATTACATAAATTAGTATGAAATTTCATTGTGAATAAGTTTTAAATAATTGTATTTTTTAGTTTATAAATTTTTAAATTATTCTATTATCCTTTTGAAAATTTTAATTAGCTGTAATTTTTAGTTTATTATTATTTAAATCGTTCTATTTTCCCTTTGAAGATTTTAATTAGCTGTAATTTTAAATTTACAATAATGACAGTAGTATTTCAAGTTAGTATCTAATTAAATATTAATCTCCATTGTTTAATCAATTATGTTGATCAATTGTTTTAAAAAGCAATCACTTCAAATAAATTAAATTCGATAAATAATTCAATTCGATTAAAAAACTTTTACTTTTAATTTTCAATAATTACAATAATCATTCCTCGTGAAAATTTAAACAATTGTAAATTTTACTCACCCATGACATCATCCCGCCATCCTCGGAAAATACTTCTGAATTTGATTGAAAGGCACCATCCCTCTCGCATGTCCTAAAGCACAAAAACAAGTCAGAAAATCAATTTAAATTATCCCATCTATGAACATCAGTATCAAATCCGTCACACATGCCAGATCGCAGGGCGAAGAAAAATGTAAATGATTTAAAGTAGACGAGCGAGCGCAGAGAAAAGAAATCAGATAATCAAGCGGGTTGCTAAGCGAGCTCGTTTTTGCTCCAGGAAAAACTGATACCATCGAATCCCCGAGCGCAGTTAGTTCTAATGATTGCTACCAGCCACCGAAAAATTTACGGACTTTCACAGGACATCAGTCGAATATCCTGCTGAAGGATTATTAGGGAAGGCTTCTGGGCATGTAGAAACATCTTATCAGAGGGTGCACACAATTACGAAGACTAAAAGTAATCCATTAAGAATAATCTACTCGAGGAAGGGTTCAGTTCTCTTGTTGGGGGATTAGCTGACACCTAATGAACAACTCTCTTGTTCTCCCTTGAAAAACTGGAGTCTAGCTTAGAGCTAGGGTGATTTTTTCCCTTCGACACGGAAAAGCTTTAGTTAGGGAGAAAGATGTTATGGGGTCTGGACGGTTCGCTATTTAAAGTCAGGATGTCTTTAGGAGTTGCATAATACGGCTCTTAGGGTTTTGATGTCCGAAGGAAGAGGTCACTCTGCTAAATTAATTCGGCTTACATGGGATGGTGGGCCCAAGTTAATGATTTTAGGGCCAGTAAGAATACTATGCACTGAATAAAAGGCCTGGGTAGGTTACATTCTACTTCTTTTCAGTCCCTTTCATTATTTCTGTGCCTCCAGCGTGCCAGATAAACATGGCCTTTGTGCTTAATTCTATGAGTTTCTTGGATGAGTTACGAAATTCGTTGTGAAAACCGTGTGTGCCATGTGAACTGTTTGACATCAGTTGATTTTCGAATCTGAAGAATATTAGTCTCATAGACGGTAATATAATATAATATTTGCATTTAAATGAAAATGAGAAATCTATCAGTGGGGGGGGGGGTTAGTAAATTTGAAAGTTTACATGTGTGGTTCACTATTCTGCGTTATCGCACATTTCCAGGCGTACTTTTTGAAAGACAAGAGTCAAACAGTCTGGCAGCTCAAAGCAGCAAAATAAAATATATTGAACGTTAAAGCTAAAAAGACAAATTTTTGGGGAAGGCATATCTACACATTTTAGGTTGGTTGGGTTTTATGGTAAAAATGTCTTATATGGCCAAAATGCACCATCTAAACGTTAGACGCACTCTCGCAAAACAAATTTACAGACTTTTGAGAGGAGAAATACACCCAGCATATGTTACACCCACGTTTTAGGAAAAGTCACATATTGATCTTAACCCTCCAAGTGGTTTTGCCGAGATATCTCGTTCATTAAGATCTGACCAATTTTACTAATGATGAGATATTTCGTCATTAAGATCTGACCAATTTTCTAATGATGAGATATTTCGTCATTAAGATCTGACCAATGTTATTAATGATGAGATATTTCGTCATCAAGACACTGTCTATTTTTTGCTGATATGGTCTGCTCAGTTTGCTTCTAATGATGAAATATCTCTTCCATCACGTTCTGGTCTGTTTTTCCAATGACGAGATACATCGTCGTATAGTCACAAGGATGGTTAAGTAAGCAATCAGCGGTGAAAAAAAATTCGAAATCAAGGTGATACCTTTGCTATTTCTAATGTTGAAGAGCACATGACCAAAACAAATACAATGTTCCACTTTAAAAGCACTTGTGCATTTATATTTTGCATTCTTTTCGTTTATGTAGCATTTCCTTACCTGATCTTCTTGCGTTTAAAGTTACAGAAGATTGGGAACTGATCTATTAAAAACAGTTCTCCATGTTACTGAATGAAAAATGCATAAGGAACGAGGTAGACTAAAAATTTCAAAATACTAATGCATGGCAGATAAAAAGGCAGCAATACAAAATACATCTCCCAAAGCATATGCAGTTTTTATGCACTTTTATGAAATATAGATTAATATAATAGCGAAAGAATAACGTTTCAAATTTAAAAACCTTGCGTATCCACCCTTCTTTTAGCATAAACGGGATGAATAAAAAATAGATCTCATCCCAGGAGAGCTGAAGTAAAAATTATTGTAAGAAAATAATGTATGTTTCTTCTTTATTCTTTTTTGTGGCTTAGGGTTTCTTTGTGGCTGAAGAAAACTTTCATGTTTCGAATTCTCTATAGTTCTCAAAGAAAAATTTGAAAAATCAGCGAATTGGGAAAGGTTGTGCTAAAATGTAATCGCTCGAAACAAGAAGTGATTAATTTCGAGAAACATTTTAGTTGAAATTCTTAAATTGGATATCACATAAAGTTGAGTAGTCTGCAGTTAAAATAGAGTATTTCCTTGAAAAGATAGATTTGCAATGATGCTTTCGTTTCACTTAGGTTTTCACTTTCAATGCATGTATGTCTCAAATACAAGATTTTGTATGTTAGTTGCGTTTGATAGTTTGTTGACTACAACTACTACTAGTACTACTACTAATAATAATTACCATTATTACTATTAATATAATAATTTTTAATAACTACCAGTATTACTATTATTATAATAATAACCATAATAATTACCATAATTACTATTATAATATTAATTATCAAAATATTTAACATTATAACTATTATTATATTAACTGTCATAATATTTACCATTATTACCTTTTTGTAATAATAATTACAATAATAATCATTATTACTATTATAATAATAATTGTCATAATATATACCATTGTCACTTTTTGTAATAATAATTATAATAACAATTACCATTACTACTATTATATTAATAATTATCATTATTACTAGTATATTAATAATTATTATTATTATTATTATTATTATTATTATTATTATTATTACCAATATATTACTATTACAATGATAATTATCATTATTAGTATTGTAATAATAGTTATTACTATTACTATTATTACTATAATTATTATAATAATAATTGTTATTATTTCTACTATTACAATAATTAAAATTTTATAACAATAATAATATTACTACTAATAATAATAACAGTAATAATAATAATTACTAATATTTTTTAATGTTGATATCAATAGAAAATATTGAATATTTCTTAGCTGCGATAATAGAAAGAGAAATAAAGTAAAGGAAAATAAATTTATAATTCCAACTATTAAAATACTTTTGTAATTGTTTATCTACGAGCGTAAGGAACTACTTTTAGTAACACTGTAAAGGCGTAAATGGTTCCATAGACCTCCATAGGCCGCGCGTTTTGGATAATTTCCTAAAATGACTTTCAGAATAGCTGAAGAGAACTTTTATCTAATCAGTATTTTACTATAAATGTATCACGAGTAAAATAACACATTCTTTTTCTGATTTTCTATTTGATTTGTTTGTATTCTTGCATTTTATTAGTGCTAAAAATATTATGTATGCATGTGGTTTGAGTTGTGTTCCATTGAGCACTTGGATCAAATTATGTCTGAAATGTCATTTCCTGTATAGATGTCACGGAAATGATATGAACACGCCCCCTTCACGAGATGGTTTCGTAGTTTAGGTCACTGTGAACAAGTTTACAAAATAATGGCATTTGGAATAGTTTAAGTTTAAGAGGTTTAGTTTGAAGCTCTACAGTCATTTTTTAACACGAGGGGAAATTAGACCGGGATCTACAATTTACAGTATATTTCCGATTACTACGGTTCCTTGACAAAGATTTAAACCCAGACCCTATTAAATCAAGGGTCGTATTGCAACCATGGAGAAGATATAAAATAGTAAAATAAGTAATGACAGCCTCTTTTATGTACCATTAATTATGTGGCCCAAACTAGTAGTAAAGCGACAAGCAGAATACTTTGATCTCTCCAATGAAGTCAATTTTTTTACAGAGTAGTTACGTGACTGATGATCGACATGTTGGTCACACTTTTTTGAAGCTGTACTGAATAGCAATACTCAGTCTACTTACATTTCTCCCCCCCCCCCCTCGTTGGACCATGCAACCACTCGTCTACCCGGAGCGTATATAATAGAAATCTTTAATCAAAATTATACTTTGCTTTAAGTTTATTGCGTGTAGTTTTTTTTTTGTATTTTATAAATTTAATTAGTTAACCTTTTTTGTATTTTGTTAATGTTGGAAAAAAAATTGTTACTTGGATGGTTTGTTCATTTTCTTGAAATTAAAATTCCTGCGTTGGTAAAGTGGACGCGATACTAACTCACTAACTTAGTTTCAAACTGTTGATGTTGAACTATTGTGTGGATGACAAGAGTCTGCTCCGTAGATTGCGGGTATCTGCAAATAAACAGATCAAATGCTTGTGCCCCAAAGCTCTAATGATCTTGTTGTTTACTATGAGTATTATTTAAACTAGATTAATCGTTTTCAATCGTTATGTGGTACAATATAGTACTTTTAAACAAAACATTAAAGGGGACAATGGACTTTCAAAGAAAGTTTTTTCAAGTTATTAATAGCTTGTTATGAAATTTGCAGACTATTTTTCTTTTACTAAAACGCCAATGCCTAAAGTTTGGTCTAAGAATATTGAGTCGCTCGGAATTATTACTTAAATTGGGGCCAATATTGTGATAAATTAGCAAAAATGTGAAGGTCCCACACGCACTACTTTTCAATATGCTTACAGAATTTTTATTCACCTAACAGTTTATTGTGTGTACAAATAGTAATTAAATTTATTCCATTTGGTAAGTGTATCGCTCAATTGAGTAAAATTATAAAATTTGGAATTTAAATTTTTGTCTTACTCACAATGCTGTTATATTCCAGAAAGCAATCCATGGTAAGACGACCCCATAAAATACAGGGTGTCTCAAAAAGTTATTAAAAATGGCTGATCCCGTGAGGAAATCTCAATGTGTCAAGTGGATGGCCCCATAGCATGGCAGCCCCGGTCTCCTGACATTACTCCACTCGACTTTTGGGGTTATGTAAAAGATGCTGTGTACCGAACAAAAGTTAATAGTCTCGTGGAATTGAAACAAAAATAAAGATTCAAACAGCTGTAGCTACTGTTGATGTTAGAATGCTGAAACGTTCGTGGATTGAATTGGAATATCGTCTTGATATTCATCGTGCTACGAAAGGATCTCATGTTAAAATTTACTAAGGTAGTAGAAAAAAAAATTGAGTTATTATATCTATTGTTGTAACTAGTTTTGCTGAAGGCCTATTCTTTTTTTTAAATAAATTTTTGATGTTATACTGATCTTTTGGGGACACCCTGTAGCATTGGAAAATATTTTGCCAAAATATATCAATGGTCAGGAGATATCACTTCCATCAAGACCCGACTAATTTTGCTGATAACGAGATAATCTCGTTGTCAAGATATTGGTGACTTTTTGATCGTAACAAGGTTAAGTTTTTCCAATAACGAGATAGATTTCTGGACCTTCAAGAACTGGTCAGGATTCGTAATGACGAGATACCTCGTAGAGACAACCACCAAGATGGTAAAGAAAATAAGAATGAAGCAAATCGGTAAAAAGCCTGGGAATATGTGGTAAAAGTATGAAATTAAAAAAAATTTCTGGCTGAATATTGAACAAATCATATTTGTAAACCCACCACGACATATATCATAAGACAGAAAAATTAGAAAACATGTTGTTAAGCATCAACATTCCCGTTCTGCGATATGTGCATGTTCCTTTAGGTATTTGAAGATATGTATACAATTTCCGAGCTTGTATTATTTCAGATACAAATTAGTTTTATGGTCTCATTTTTATGTTTTACTTTACTAAAGCTTTGTGCATAAGTTTATCGTTACATAAATAAAATCTCAACTTTTTTACGCCAGCTGAGTACCCGTTTTTATATTTATTGTATGAGCCATTCTCGTAATTTAAAACGTTGCTTTCACAACAGAATGACTTCCTAATTAAAAACCACATTTATTCTAGAATATGAAAGCGTAAGCTGTTTTTAATTAGTTTAAGGTCGTAATATTTCATTTTAATTGAAAAGTCTGTTTTTTTTCCTACTTGAAGTTGCAGGAAGTAGGACTACCTTATGCCGCCTGTTCATAAAGTACATAATTTTAAAGTACAACGCAGGGAAGTGGCCTTAAAATAAATATGGCGGATTGGAGCTTATATTTAGAAAGTGCGATCTTGCTATGATGACTATATCATAAATCTTTTTTGTCCGTATGCATTAAAGCATAATTAATTCAACCCATTGCGCGAACAATTTATGGTCCGCTTGAAAGTAAACTTCCATCTCCTAAATTTGGAGGATGATATTTTCGCCGTTTTGTTGAAATGTAAAAACAAGCGACTCTTTCCAGAAGTTTTGAAAAAAAGAAATGAATCGCGTATTTTTACTAATTTAACTTTGGGTATTTTTCAGATGCATAATAAAAACAAGGCTCTTTTAAATTTATCTCTTTTGAAAGTTCAACCTTTTCTTCACTTCGTAGTTTCTTAACTCTTTTAATCTAAAATGATGGAATACATTTTGCGTGTAGTTTCCTTTTATCACTTCAGAAGAAAAATTTTAATTTTTCGCCTTGATAATTTTTGCCAGAGTGTTCCAGGACAATTGGACATCAATCATCATAGCTCTAGAAGTTTGAACAATTACTACATTTTTTAAGTTCAATTATGAACCAATTGGAGTTTTTCTAGTGCACCACAGGATTGGGTAGATTCATTCACTCCAGAATGACAAATCCGTCCATGTCTTACCCCAGATTTTAATCAGGAAACTAGCACCCTAAATATTAGACCGATAGGTCATTTACGTAGTTTCCTAATTTTTTTAATCTTCCTCAAAAATGGTGAATGTATTCTGCTTGTCGTTCACTTGTACCACTGCAAAATAAAAATTAATATTTTTCTTCTTCATAATTTTCTCGGAATATGCTCGATTAATTGAACATTACTTATCATGGCTCTAACAATTTGAACACGCTTAATTTAATTATGAGCCACTTGGCGTTTAACTACACATATAGAGAAGCAACTCATCCACATCAGATGGACAAATATCCATGTCTTGCCCCATATGGTAGCCGGGAAACTTTTGATCAGGAAGCCAGAACCCTGATTACTATACCGATTGGTCATCCTACAAAAAAATATTTTTGATACTCAAATTTGGCAACAAATATATAATATTGCATTAATGTTCGTTGGTTTCATTTAAACCCAGAGGGTGCTTTTTTCTCTTTACCGAATTTTATGTTGGGTTTTGAAAATTTATTGTGACTTAATCATTTTACTTTATAAGCCCAAAGATAAAATGTTTTTGTGTAACTAAATTTAAAAAAAATTCCACTAATAAATTTGCCTTGAGCTTGTCACTTGTATCTTTTCAACGTCAAGCAGATTAAATAGCTGTCATTTGACATATTTGGCCTTGAATGCTTTGACATTTCCCTTTCAATGGCGAAAATGGACCAGTTTTACTTCTCGGTTAGGAATTGTTTTCAATTATTATTCCAACTAAAGCATTATTCACGGGTGATTTTCGATCCTATCAGACATAAAAAATATGACTCGTGAACAGCATTCAATCCTGAAGAAATTGGGAACAACGAAATAATTTATTTTATTGTTTATGAACAACGAATCAAATTGTTTTGCAACAAAGAAAAATATTGTTTCATCGTTTTGAGGCAACACTAACCAAATTGTTTGGGAACAGTGAATCTAATTGTGATATTGCTTTGTAACTACGAAACAAGTTGTTTTACTGTTTTGCAACAACAAAATAGGATTGTTAACTGCTTTGCAACTACTAAACAAATTGTTTTATAACAACGAAGGAAATTGTTTCAGTAAAACTCATTTTTGTTAGTCACTGCAACAACGTAACAATACTCTGGAACATTTTAAGCTTTGACGTATTATCAAATGCAGTTTTCGGAATTCTGAATAAAAATACTCAACTACCGATAACATAACAAATCAGTCCTCTTTGTTTTTGGAATTTCCACCATTTACTTACTGCTTTTATTTTTTTTTGCAGTACATTTTTCTGTACATCTTATTGCTCATTGTAGGTTAGGTGAAAATTAGGTCTGTTTGATGTTTATTTTTCTAGTTTCAATTGTTTCAGACTTCTAATATTTATACTACTTTCAACCTATATTATATAAAGATGTAAACAAATTCGTATTTTAAACCCAAATACATTTTATTTTATACATGGAAGATCCATGTAGTAATATTAGTACAAGAACTGTAGGAAGAATATTTATAAGGGAAGAATAAATTTTATATTAAGGTAGCTTATTATTATTATTAACAGTGATATTTTGCATGTTATTATGCCGTTTACTCTACTAGTGTCGCTTTATAAATAAAACAAGAAATTTGCAGATAATAAATTATTTTATTTCACCTTATACTCTCAACACGCGAGTTCTTGAAATTGAAATAATACTCCACATGTGATCTAATGAACGAATTTGGTAGGTCAGGTCTAGTCATGACCCCCAAGCTGTCATGATGGTGCAAACACATACGTATCGTACATGATCATAAATTTTATTTTATTTAACCTTGTCTTCCCAACTCGTTACCCTGTTATTCTTAGTATATAAGGTATAATAAATGATAATAACATCACGGCAATGCTGCTGAGAATAAGTGTCTTCTGTCTTGTGTACAAGATTTATATATCCTCGAAGATGAGTAGGCATATTAACCCAATTATATTTCATTTGTCTTCAATATCTAGTGATGAATAACGCCTCTTTCGCAGTCAGAGACTAAAATCAAACCAAAGGTGGATCATATCTTGTGAGCTGAGGGAAATAAAAGAGAGGAAAAAAGGCATCCAAGGCAAGATTGTGGAGCATAGATCTCTTTTATTTCTTTGAGCACTTCGGTTCTTTGTCTTTAATTGTACTTTGATTTTGTGTTATTGGTCCAACACTCTTTCAGAAAAGAGGACTTAGAAAACTCTTTCACTTCATGTGTATCAGAGGAGGCGTAAAAATGTCCCGCTCTTTGGGAAGTCTTTCCTTTTTTCTATTGTGGCAAGTATCGGTTTGCAGTTATGAGAGTCATAGTTTGCTTCATGATGTGATTTTTTATCATGCATTGCTGGGAATCCTTCATCTGCTGTTTTTCAGGGGACCTGTAGTGTACCAGAATGAAAGAAGAATCTTTGGCATAACTATAAAAAAACTTATATTCTTACGCCTTTGTTGCTATATAATAAATATTACTTTCCCCAATTGGTACTTTCTTGATAGAAATATTTGTATTGGCGTAACTTCTAAAAGTGCTGAGATATATTGTGCATAGTGCATCAGTATCTAGAAAATACAAATGAGTGTTACAAATGTTCAGATATTTGTTTTATCATGCATTGCACGGGAATCTCTCTGCTTTTTATCTGATGATCTGTAGTGTTCCCTAATCAAAGAATAGTCTTCGGCACTTCTAAAAATACTTAGATACTATGGTAACAGTAGATTTATACATCCTTACACCTTTGATGGTATATAATAAGTATAAGTTTCTCCAATACCGATACTCTTAGATACTCTCTATATTTACATCTATATTACATTTCTTGACAGAAATATCGGTATTCACATAGCTTTTAAAAGTTCGTAGTTATAGTGTGCAGAATGCGTCAGTGCCTAGAAAATTCAAGTGCGTGTTAAAAATATTATCTCATGACGCGTTTTTTGTCAATAATTGCTGGGAATCTTTCATCTACTATTTTTCAAACGACCTGTAGTGTTCCATAATAAAAAAATTGTCTTCGGCATATCTAAAAATATTTATATTCTTACATCTTTGCTAGTATATATTACTTACCCAATTGCTACTTTCATGACAGAAATATCGGCAATCAATTTTTCTGTCAATTTTAATCTTCGTAATTTTTGAAAGAGCGAATAAGCTGAAAGTGTCAGTTTCTAAAATATTCAAAAGAGTGTCAGAAATGTGCCATGGAATTTGTTTAATGTGCATTGGAGAAATATTTCGTATACTTATGCAGGAAAAGCGACCAACTGGACTAGTCGACCGGATTTTTTGTTAGTATTCCTCTTCATGAAAGCAATAAGCTGATACCATACAGAGTCCGTCTTTGAACATCCGTGCAGCAGATGGAATTGGGGGTGGGATGTAAAGAGCCTCAATGGAGTTTATTGCTACTTTGCGTTATACAGATGGGTGAGTAAAAGTTTCTTTGCATGTGTATGTCCATTACTTGGTACTGCATGTCTTTGGCTTGTAGATTTTGACAAAATATGGCCGTTGCGCGATAAAACATAAACTACCTTAACTGACATGCAAGTGAATGTTACAGTGCTCTCCCGCTTTTATAATTGACATGAAAGGGTTGGTTGGTTTAAGGTTTCATGGCACAAGGGTCGTATTTGGACAAGTTGATCTAAACTCAAGACAGACAACACAATAAGGGAGGAAGAAAAAAAAGCATAAGGGTAGACGAGAGAGCATAAGGGTAGATGAGGGTAAATATGAAACGGAAGAAGGATCACTCGGTATCTCGGGGTTGTGATGCCCGTACACACCTAAAGGAGATGAGCCATGAAGCCGTTTAGGAGACGTGAAAGGGCTTACTTAAGACAAAAGTGGTGTGGTAACACTGTTCAAAAACATTGCGTAAATTAAAAATTTCCTCTTTTTATTTTATACCTGATTATGGTTCCAAAGAAAAAAAGAATTTTCCATCAGATTTTCATATTTATTACATTTGTTTTAACTTGTAGGCCTATGAGTATGGTCTATATTTTTAGCTTTTACTCTATTAATTGATGACACTGTTTTTGGTAACAAATGGGAGTAAGAAAAACTTTCTCAGTTTTACATTGCACAAAAAACTAAGAGGATGGTGTTTAAAGCAAATCTAACAGTTAGTATATTTTATGAATATATTTATAATTATTTTCTAATTATTTTATTATTATTTTGAAATGTATTATTATTATTACATTATTTTTATTTAATTTTGAAATTTATTACTATTATTATCACATTATTTAATTATTAGAATTGTTATATTACATTATAGTATTTTATTATTATATTATTAAATTACATTATATTATTTTATTATTATATAATAAAATAAAATATTAAAGCATTATTTTATTATTATTTTATTATATTATAATTATTATTTTACTACATAAAAAATTATTATCTTTATTTATCCATTTAGTTTTTAATGCTAATTGAACTTATATAAACATTTATAACAATAAATTATATTCAATTATATTTTATTGTTGTAGTATTATTTTTCAATATACTTTTATCTTTTCGCTACGAATTTATCACTTGCTCCTTTTTGGTAGTAAATATATTTTCCAAAGACATTTCTCCAGGCTCAGTTTGATTGTGGACAAAACAAACTGAGAAAATTGTGTTGCTTTTTCGTTTAGTTTTTAAAGCGAATTAAACTAATAGAAACATTTATAATTTTTTACAACCTTGAATTATATTTTATTATTTTATTATTAGTTTGCGATAGATTTTGATCTACAGTATGAATTGATCACTCGCTTCTTTTTGGTAGTAAATATGAGCCGATAATCTTTTTTCAAACTTTGTTGTATATTTGACTTAAAACATTGAGAAAAAGGTGTTAGTTTCCGTTTCGTTTTTAAAGCGAAATATATATATATATATATATATATATATATATATATATATATATATTCAGCATATAACTTTTGCAGTATGAATTCACACTACATTTTCTACTTTTTCGTAAAAGTATGAACCAAAAAGGTTTTCCCAACCAAAAATTCATACGTGACAAAAAAACTGAATAAATGGTGTTGCTTTTCTATTAAGTTTTTAAAGCAAATTTAACAAAGAGAAACATTTTCATAACAATAAACTATCTTAAATTATTTTTTTAAAAACTGAGAAATCTGAGCGCAGCCTAATTCCCTTGTGAGTTGATATATAATTAAAAAAAAAAACGTACTTTTCGAACTGGAATTCAATTAAAAGCACAAACATGACGTAGTAAAGGGACTCTAGTGGTAGTTACAATTACTGTTAAGATACCGAGACAAACATCTCTCGCTTTTTCTAACTTCAAACAATTTATATAATTAGAGGTGGAATGGACTGATTCGAAACCAAATGTGGAAAGAAAATATTAATTGCTTGGAAGAGTTTCCTAAGGTTTGGTTAGAGCTGTTTGTAAAAGGTTTTGAATTTTTTTTTTTTTTGGTGTTCGCACTCTTGTATTTTTTGTTTTGTTATATGATATATTATGTTCAGAAAATTGGTTTGAATTTTCAAGTGCAATTTCCCCGCTAATAAGTAACTGAAATTTATGGAAAAAATTTCTGTAAGTCGTAAAACAATATTTTCAGTACACTTGTAAACTTTAACTTGCATGTAATTAATGACGGAAACTTGAGGAATTGGTTACTCTTTTAAGGATTTTCCCCATTGTGCTGAAGGCTTGCCCTTCCCACACATGTTATAGTTATTTTCGATTCCACCCCGATATTTTTTTTTTGGAATAGGAATGAGCTCAAGAATTAGATTCCCTTTATAGTTATTTTTTCTATCCCATTCCCGGCTTCATAGCTTCGAAAATCATGTATCTTCTGTTTCTTGGAATTCTGATTTGAGTGTTATCTAGTTTGGGACAGCGACTACTCTTGGTTTTCTCCCGGTCTCATCTCGTACGTGACCCACACCAATTGGACAATCTGTGACTCCCAAGGTCAAAACAACCATGCTAGAAGCTTCAACCGCTACACTTTTTAATTACCTGAAGTTGTTGGCGTTATTTGGCTATTTTCTTCCTATGGTTTTTGAACATTCCGTTGGGATAAAAGTATAACCCCGATTGTCCATCTCCCACTGTTATACGTAATGATTGGCGTTAATTTTTTCCCTCGCAATGGGGTGACCTTCGTTTTTGGCGACCCCGGAAAAAGGCCGAGGGACTGGTTTTCAAGGGTCTCTTTTTTTTTTAGAGAAATTATTCTCTGCTTCGCTGCTGGACTTAACGCCAAAACTGTGATATTTTTCGTCGTTCTTTTTTTCTTTTATTTTCAACCAACGCATCTTCATCCGAGATCGCGATGAAGGAGCAAAATGCTATTGCCATGAATTTCTCATCGGAATATGGTCATAACAATTATTAACGAAGCTGTTCTTGCTCGCGTGGATCGCTAACCCAGTTCTTCTGCTCTTCGAGCCACGAATGTCTTCACGTTGACGTCTAAGTAGAATGCCCTCAATCATGTCCTGGATTATTTTATAGCCAAGCCTTCCCCATTTTGACCTTTTGGGACTACTGAAGGGATTAATGATTCCTCTGAGGTCTGAGTACTTCGTGCTCCCTTTGAACCTATAGATCGCCCGTATTTTTCCAATTTTTTCGTTCCTACGTCGAGATGAAGAATACCGAAATATTACCTGTTGAACAAACCAGGTCACCAAAATCGTTCCTGTAATCTCCCTGCCATCCTGATAAGACCATATATATATATATATATATATATATATATATATATATATATATATATATATATATACATATACTACATTTGGTGCCTATGGCCAGTCCTACTATATGTTCTGGATAATTTTTAATCTTGGTTTCGAGAGAAACTAGTTTTTTGGTTTTTTGAGACTGCATGTAAATTTTTTCATTTGACCATTTTTTTTCGGCACGTAGATTTTTATCTGTTTAATGTTATATTATGTTAATATGCTTCAAAATCACATTTTGTAGTCACATTTGCCACAATATTTACACGTGTTGATATTTCAATTTTGTAAACGGTAAGTCGTGGACTGTTAAATGATGATCAGGACTAGAAGTTACAATATGTTATTATCTTTCTAAAATGTTTTAGTCTAAATTTATCCTGAATATAAGATACAACACTACTCCCTACCACAAAATAACGTGTGTGTACAAACACAAGTAATTTAAACAACATTGTGTTATATTATTAGGTAATATTTAGTTTTAGTGCTTTACAAAGTATTCAATATGGTTAAGACTTAATTCGAATTTTTTTTCCTTACTACTGTCCCGTTTGACGGTGACCCAACGATATTCCATTTTTTTAAAGATCAAATCTCAAACATTGTGAATATCAATTATTGGTCAGAGGACTAGTCCCTGACATTTTAAAAATCTAAGCTCTCTGGAGCAGTACTCAAATTTCTTAACAACTCTTAAAATTGAACAAAATCTAAGAATATTAACGGTCATATTTTATTTACCCATGTATATGTAACAACTTAAAAACATATACTGTGTAGTAAATGGCTCTGAATGCTATTTGCGACTAGCAAGAAATGCAGACTTTATGATTTGTCAACGACAGTAGATGATGTTGGAGAAAATGTTTAGAAATAGAGTACTGTAGTAATGCTGGAATCTTAATAACTTTAACAGATAATGCATTCTACAATGAGGACGAAATGAACAAATGCTGAATGCTTCGTTAAGGAGGTTTCTCATCATTGGCAATACTGACCAGATGTTGATATACTTTGCCAGTAGAAGAAACCTGACTAGATCTTGATCTCATCATGATCGGTAAGGCGTGGTACATCGAAACATCGTATCTTGATGAGACATCCCTCATTAGCAAAACTGATCCGATGCTGATGAATAAGATATCTCGTAGAAAGTACTTGGAGGGTTAAAGTTATATTTGAAAACTCAATTCACAAGAAATTCTGTAGCGCTTCTAATGGTTGTCTCGCCGAGCTATCTCGTCATTATCGAAGACAACCAGATCTTGATGGACGAGGTATCTTGTCATCTGAAACAAGATAATCAGATCTTGATGGACGAGGTATCTTGTCATCTGAAACAAGATAATCAGATCTTGATGGACGAGGTATCTTGTCATCTGAAAGAAGATAACCATCATCTCGATCTCGGAATCATAAAAAAATTGGTAAGATCTTGAAGACGAGATATCTTGTCATTAACACAAAATTGATCAGATCGTGATGGATGAAAAGTCTCTTGAAACCACGTGGTGAGTTAAGGACTTTTATATTTAAATAATTAGGATAACAGTAGTTAAATCTTAATCATACAAATAAACTGCATCTTATTTAGCCGTAACTGTTTAGTAGATTTGAAACATAGGACATACGTTTGGCTGTGGGGAATGCGCTTTCTGTGGTGTTAATCTGTTTGATAGACAAGTACGAGTATGACAGTGCTTTACTGTACACTGAGGTGCACAGTGTAATAAGAGAGCTGACATCCTTGCGAAGAGAACTACCATCCTTCAAAATCCAAATAGCGAAAATAAAATGTCTTACCTCATGGTATTACCTGCCAAACTCTTAATTAAAGCAGAGTTCAAGAAAATGTTTAAAACGGAAATGATAAATGAAGCCACGGGAAATGGAGCGTCTTTCTAATTTAAAGACCTTGATTCCAAGTTTTCGCAGATCATCTGGACAGAATCTTCGTTCATAACTGTCTTTGTACCTGTCTGTTTTGCTTTGAACTCAAGAATTCGTGCGACTGCTTTCTCTGTGATTTTGGATGCTCTATGAATAGTGAATACATTAACAAGAGCACTGTGCTTAAATGGTCTTAATAGCATTGTTGAAAAGTATTGGGAAGCTAGAAGGCTAATGACTTAAATGGTAATCACTCAGGATCCTCAATTTAGTTCAGAGTATTACACTGTTCAACCACGAAATCAGAGATTACTTTGTATTTGTCACATATTTCAGTTACTCGTACAGGTATCTTTAACTTAACTTGGTGGTCTCAACTTTGAGTGCTTGTTGTGAACCTGCAAGTGTATAAATCAACCAGGAAATATGGGAGCGGTTTGAACATGTTCCTTACTTCAGTTATTGGTACAAGTATCTTAAACTTAAATTGACTGTCGCAACTTTGAGAATTTACTACGAAGCTGCAAGAGTACCGGCCGTATTCACAAGTCCGAGTTAACTCGAGGATCAACGATAATCCGCGAGTTATCGAAAAAACCGTATTCACAAGTCCTGATCCGTGGTTTAAACTGCCGTTTCGGTGTTACATTTTGATCCTCCGAAATCGGCGAGTTAACTCGCGGGTTACATTTAACGCATGCGCAGTACCATCTTTTTGGAAAAGCAAAATGGAGGACACATTTCATTCTATGCTCAATTACAGTATTCTTTCGACGACTGGACTGGATCTGTCATTACGGAGCACCTGCTCCATAGCAGCTCATCTCATCATCATAATATTGCTTAAATAGAAAAATTTAAACATATTTTTATTGAAATTCAAAAGAAAAATGAAAATAAAGGTAGCTGCGTAAATCTTAAACAAGCAGCTTAGCGAAAAGATAGATGGCGCCACCTCTGTCCTATAAGTCGGAGAGAGCGAACGGTAGAAAACGACCATGGCAGATACAAAAATTCGTCGTAGAATAAAAATTATTCTGTTGATTTATTACGAATGAAAGAAAATTGACAATGCAAGTTACTTTTCACGACACCAACACACACCCATACTGACAAGTATAAAGATAATCAGATTACATACATCTGTCAAGACATTGTGTACAATTCTTTCTTGCCAAATTTAGGTTTCCATAAAAATCCAATTTGAAATAAATACCTTTGCATTTCTTTTCCCAAACCCATATTAAAATGCTGTGCGAGTCCTATTTATTCACAATTTGGAATCAATTCTACGGTGAAGTACGTGCTTGATCAGTATGAATGCATATTGGGGCGTCGTAACCAATGTAAACAATACCACGTGATCGTGAGGTAGCCAATCACAGCGAGCGTCTCATTTTAATCCCCGGATCACTTAACACGCCGTTTGAGAATACCGTTTTTGATAATCCTCGAGTTAACTCTTACTCGTGGATCAACTGATTCTCGAGTTAACTCGAGACTTGTGAATATGGCCGTACAACTTTCAAACATAAACTCCAAGCCAATAAATCTTCTGATTCATAGTCTTTCATTTCTACACTTTAGTGCATCCCCTATCACATCCAGGTGACGTTTGTCAACTGCATTCCTATCTTACTATTTTTTTTTCATTCCTCTAAAAGTTTCTAGAGTAAGTTTTGAAGCATTCACTATAATTACGTTCAACGTTATGCAATTGTAGGACTATTCGAAAGTATCATTTTCATGCATTTAAATCTCATAAACTTCAATGTGGTCATAAAGCAATTCCTCTTGTATACGAGCCCCTAGAGACTGCAATTTTGAACGAATCGGAATGAAACTTGAGGTTTAGAGATTTCAAGGTATTCGCACGACAGTTATGCAAATAAAAAGAAAGAAGCTCTCGTGGTTATGGATGAAGTTATAAAATTTTTAAATGGAGGCACCTACTTTTTATCGCAATGTGATCGACCCAATGAAAAAAAATGGCGTGGAAATTTTACCTTTATCTCTAGAAACGACTGCGCACGGGCTCTGTCAAAGACAATTAGTATTAACGACTAATGCTGAAAGGTAGGTATTTAAATAAACAGGAGTTTGGCAGTATGGGGTAAAACATTCGCTATTTGAATTTTAAAGAAAGGTAGTTCTTTTCACAAGGATACCATCTCTCTCATTATACTGTACAGATGAGTGTATAAAAAAACACTGTAATGCCAGTCTATCAAACAGCTTAATCTGGCCACGTGAGTGCCCTGATACCAAACTTAAACAGGATAAATCCCAGGTTACAAATCTACTAAAAAGGATAAATAAGACACATTTTTCTATACCTCGTAGGTAGGTATTTTAATTAACATCGCACTGAAGCACCACCACAGGCTACTGGCAACCGTCCAGGATCAAACCCGAAGGGAAAGATCCGTAGAGGACACTTCGTAATTTTGAAATACGGTCAGATGACGAGTTCACGTCTGAGCTTTTATCCCACATTCCAAACTTCAACATCACGTCAACATGAGGAGATTTTTGACCACGGCAAATTTACGTCCACAAGCCCCATATGTACACGACGGTCTTTAGTTGGATTCGAACTCGTAACCACTTGTGTTGCTAATGCGTTACCCTTCCAACTGGGCTACCGCTACCCAAAGATGAAAGGCAACAATCAGCTATAATAATTCACGTTTATTTGTATTATATAAATAATAAGTAATAAAATACCTACCACGAAACGACAATTAGCATCAACTGTTTTTGGTACCATCGCAAACAGTTCCTATTAGTATTTAAGGTTGTAAATTTAGTCAATAAGGGTACCTGCGCTTGGAGAACAAACCAAGGGTGTTCTCTATACAACGCGATAAACTGGCAAATCGCTATTGAATTGCTTTTATGCAAATGAAGTGCATTATAATTGTAGATTGTTGTCTTTATGTCTTCTTTTTTGCTTTCACACACACTCTTTAATAGTGCTCATAAGTAGTAGTTTCTATACCTAAAGATCAAATTTCAAACTTGTCCAAAAATCAAATCATTTTTTCAATGTGCCCATCCCATTATGATACAAAACAAAGTGCTAATAAAAACTTTCAAACATTGGTTAATTGTATCCGTAACCATGAGAGAACGATTTTGGATACTTAAATAACTCGAGCTTATACCCTGAAATATCTAAATTTCAAGTTTATTTCCGAATCGTTGAAATTTCTGTCTCTAGGGGCCGCCTATAGAGGAGTTATTTTACACTTACCTGTGTATCAACATCCAATAAAGTTGAATACAAATTCACTACTTAAGATACAGTAGTTTTGAAAAAAAGTCTTTAAAATAAAATCACTTTTACAGATTAATCTCATGGCTCAATTAATTATCCTACTTTTGCAGCAAACAATTCTAAATCAAACCCATTGTAAATTCTAGGAAATTTGTTTCCTTCGATTTAAAAGCTAATACTGCGGATAATATTGGCGGTATTTAAGAGGGTATAAAATATGAGTTGATAGAAATATATGTGGTGAAAATATAGTATGTAGCGGGCATGAACACGACAGTTATTCCGTGCAGAAAAATTACTTTACACCATAAATTACTGCTTAAGATAATAAGGCACCTCATATTCTTGACACCACTCTGTGCTCCTATAATTTAACGTATCGTATATTTACAGGTTGCTTCCAGGTTTGTAATGACAGTTATTTCTCGTTACTTGTTAGTTATGGTTGAGGAACCCTAGGAAGAGAGTATATCGGCTGTACTCTTGTGTTGGTTTCAAGGAATATTTTATGCTTAATTTCTAAAATGCTCTTCGTTTTTTTATGGATTTGGTGAAGTCGCAATTTTAGGAAATATATGTTTTTAGAATCAATACACATTTTTGGTTGAAATAATTTAATAGTTGTAGGGTGTTTCCGTTGAATAAGTCAATAAGCGTAAAAAGTTTAAGTTTATTTTCCAAAGTAGTAGTTTCGCTTTCATGTGAATTTGGTGCAGTTATTTCAATAAATAGGCATATTTATTGCCACACATTTTCGGCTCAATGACGATTGATAGTATCCAAAAATTGCAATGCATTTAGTGGAATTCACAATTAAGAGGATTATTTTTAACGCTCTATTTTTTGGATGAATTTAGTGTCGTTGTCATTTTAAGATATAGACATATTCGTACTTCATACACATTTTTGGTTTGAAGAAAGCATCAAGCATATAACAGTTACAATCCTTTCATAGAAGAAATAAATTAAAAATTGATTTTATATTGTAGTTCCAGGAGCGTCTTTATTTACAAAAGCAAAAAATTATGTTTCTGATTTCACTCAGTATTTAACTCCGCATTTAAAGATTCAAATTAAATCCCACTCAATAACTGTTTTACATAAATTCCAAAATGTCTTCTCGTGTGATTTATATATTTTTTTATTTCTGTCAATAACACCTCGTTTTTAACAAAATCCTAACGATTAGAAGTAGTGAATAAAAAAATAAAAAATAAATACACTGAAGTGCAAAAGTCTTGGAATACCTAATATTGTGTGGGACCTCCTTTTATCCGACGAAGTGTAGCAACTCGACATGGCAATAACTTAATAAGTCGTCGGAAGTACTTTGAAGAAATAATACGCCATACTGCCTCTACAGCCGTCCATAATTGCGAAAGGGTTGCCGGTGCAGGATTTTGTACATAAACTGATCTTTCAATCATGTCCCATATATGTTCGATAGGATTCATGTCTGGCGATCTAGGTGGCCGAATCTTTCGCTGGAACTGTCCAGAATGTTCCTCCAACCAATCGCGAACGAATCTGTCCCGGCGCATGGTCATCCTGGAAAAGTCCATTGTTGTTTTGATACGTTAAGTCCGTTAATGGCTGCAAAAGGTCTCCAAGAAGCTGAACATAACTGTTTCCAGTCAATGATTGGTTCAGTTTGACCAGAGGACTCAGACCGTGCCTTGTAAAAATATCCCACTCCATTAATGAGCCTCTACCAGTTTGAACTGTGCCTTGTCGGCAACTTGGGTCCATGGCCTCATGGTGTCTGCGCCACATTCGAACACTCCCATCAGCTTTTAACAACTGGAATCGTGATTCATCAGGCCAAGCAACGTTTTTCCAGTCATATGGGTCCAACCGATATATTCACGAACCCTGCAGAGACGTAACGCTGCAGCCGATGTCGTGTTGTTCGTAAGGGCTCTCGAATCAGTCTTCTGCTGCTATATCCCAACAACGCTAAATGTCCCTGCAGTGTCCTCATGAACACGTCTGATTGTTGCTGTTATTTGACGCAGTGTTTCTTGTCTGTTTACACTGACTACTCTACACACACGTCGCTGGTCTCGGTCACTAAGTAAACGTGGTCGGTCACTGCGTAGTCCATGGTGGGAGGTAATGCCTGAAATCATATTTTCTCAGTACGCTCTTGACACTGTGGATCGAGGAATGTTGAATTCCCTAAATTTCGAAATGGAATGCCCGAGGTGTCTAGCCCCAACTAGCATTTCGAGTTCAAATTCTGTTTAATTCCCGTCGTGCGGCCATAATCACATGAGGAAACTTTTCATATGAATAAATTGAATACAGATGAAAGCCCTGACAATGCACTGCCCATTTAAACATTACTTAAGGGGGGCCGGGACACAATTTTCTATTTTTTTGTTGCTAATTAAGATATTGCTTTGGAATTTTTAATGAAGACATAGCACCTAATTTACAAATAAAAAAATTCTAAAAAATTAACTCAATATCAGTTCAAAAAATTTTAAAATTTTAAAATTTTCAAAAAAGTGACTGTTCTTACTTCTGATATAACTTGAGAAATTATTTATGAAAAGACACAATATTTACATTTTCTAAAAGCAGATATTATATTTAAAAATTTGTCTTCACAGTTTTTAAATACATGCATATAAAAAAATACTAAAAATTTTTTAATTAAAAATGAGCATTTTTTTATTTTATAATTTATAAAAACCCTTATATTTTAAAACATATTAATAATTTTTAAAATTTCTGAAGACAAATCACTTAAATATGTATGAAGAATATACATACCAAATTTCATGCAATTATCTTGAATAGATTTTGAGTTATATCATTTTAAAGTTGGGATAAGTGTGAAAAATCCATCATGGAGAAAAATCACCTTAAAGTTTCATTAATGAAAATAAGTTACAAAAGTGAAATTTTAGTACCTGATCGATTTTTCACTCCGAGTACGTAAGTAAATACGTTAATGACTACAGACCTTTGATTAAGGTTTATTTTGGATAATAGTACCTTTCTACGGTACTATTTGTATGCAATTGTACTTTTCTTAGCAGTTTTTCGGATAAGTCGACATATTTTTCGTTTCAAAACTTTGACAGCTATCAAAACGTTCTTTTGTTCATAACTTCGGTTCTATTCAAAATATCATCATAAAATTGGTGTCAAACAAAAGAGAATTAAATTCCAAATTTTTCGAGAATATAAAACAAAAAAGGACTTTTTGAAGGTTTTTTGTGTCTCAGCCCTCCTTAAGCGATGTTATTGCCATCTCTATATTTGCATATTGCTATCCCCATGACATTTGGGACTTCAGTGTATAAACTAAACTAGTGAGAAAATACTAACTAAATCATATAACTAAAAAATTACCAAACTAATAATAGTATACATTTTTCTGACAATTTCTTACCTTAAAAAGGTTCACTTTCTGCGTTGAAATTTTCATTTTTTAAATAGTACTATTATAATTGAACTGGATACGAAGTAACAACTGATATGATCTACAATATGCAGCTGTAAAATCAATATAATATTCAACTAAATATCAGAATAACAAGAGAGTGATACCTTGAGTACACAAATTTCTTTTTAGAATTGAGACGTTGAAGTCCTATGTTGTTGAAATCTATACGCTGATGTACAAAATTATAGGCACATGTGAATGTGTACAAAAGAAATGAAACTCGGTATTTGGGTGATTGTTTTTTCGACTCGATAACGTTATGACAGTTCCAAATAAAAAAAATTATGAGTAAACATGCTCTGTTTTCGTTAGGATGCATGAAGTATAAATGCCTTCACAGTGGTGTGTGTCCTTAATATTTTGCAAATCAGTGCATATGGAATGTTTTTAGACTTTATAATGTTATAAAAAAGCAAAAACCATTAAGCCGGTCGAATGACCCTTTACCGTAGAAATAGATATTCTTAATATAAAAGTCGAATTCAGGGAGATATGAAAAGAAATTAATTCTAAATTAATTTTTTTAAACATTTCAGTAAAAGCCGTCAAGTCAATTGAGTTAAGCACTCATTCCAAAGTCAGAAATTCTTTTGAAGATTTAATAATTTTTATTTTTATTTTTTTATTATAGAACATATTTTTGCAGCTCTCATCAGTATATCCTGTCCGGAGTCCTCCAACTACAATCTAGTAAATATATCGTTCATTTTCTGAGAACATTCAGTGAATGCCATCAAAATAGTTTAGTCATTAAATTATTTCATCAACGTAACTCTGTCATTTAAAGCTCTCTTGAAATGCAAAGCAATCGCTAATGCTGACGAGTAATTTGCGTCGAACATTTATTTACATATTATTTGCTATAATTTCTCATTACTCTACTCTACTTCAAGCACAAAGGAAACTGAATATATAATTCAACACTATAGCAAATAATTTGCTGACATTACAATGTACCGTACCGGGATAACTAGATTTAAAATTTGGGCATTTTATGGCACTCTAGTCGTTATGTATCCGCATTTATTTAAAATACAGGGTGGTCATAAAATAACTTTTACTCTTTGGAAGCATCTGTAGCTGAATGATTAAGTGTAACGGAACCAAATTTGGAATCGAGTGTAAGTATTCTGTTGAAAACATTTTAGTCAAATGTCGAATTCCAGATAATGTAGACATCCATTTATAGATTCGACTTACAGGACACTCTTTTATTAACCAAAATCAGGTTTTAGACTTTAAAGAATGATTTCCATCTATTGACCGTTCTCTGCTCAGACTTCTCTGTTAACTTTGTCATAGGCCGCAGTTGGAATGATAACATATTAACAACCGGAGGGTTGTGAGTTCAAACCCAACCAATGACCATAGTGTTCAAAGGGAGTGGTGCATGTTTAAATTTGTCATGGCCTCAAATGTCCTCACGTTGGCGAGGTGTGAAAGTTTGGAGAGTGGGGTGAGAGCTCAGGTGTGACCTCGTCATTTGATCATGGTTATGAATCTTTCATTTCGGGTTTTATCCCGGACCGTCATCAGTAGCCCATGTCTCCAGTCTGACGTTAATTAAAACTTATACTTACCTGCCTATATAACCGTCTTACTAAACTCAGCCTGTAGAGCGTTCCGTACAACAAATGTAATTTGTTACACACATTAATGGCCAGTACGTTGAAATCGACCATGTGGTAAAGTGAGCTTATTCTATCAAAGGTTGTTTAATGTGAGGGAATCTGTAAATTAATTTGTGAAGACTGCCATTTTTTCTAAATTGCAACGCTCTAAATTTCTAGCTGGTATTGGTGGCATGGTTGTCGCTATGCAGTCAAAAGAATCCCTTTTATCTGCGGTTAATACACATGTCCGACTATTTTCGATTTCAACAACGCGACTTTTGGTATTTTGTTTTCTCAGAATACATATCCCCATATTTCTTCGACTCTGAATTCCTAAATACTCTTTAGTTAACTGTAAAAAAGTCTCAATATTGATGTCTCATAATTCATTTCCAAAGTCTCATAATTTTTTACTAAGTTTTGGAAAGATTTAAGGTTGGTAAGTATTCTAGTTAACGTCGTTATAGATCAACCCGATGGGCAATTAGCGTCGGTCCATAATCAGTCCAGGAACAGCGCCTCGTAATTTTGAACCACGGTCAAATGACAAGGTCACACCACCACCACTCTCCAAACTTCTAATCCACGGCAAAGAGCGGATATTTGAGGCCACGACAGTTTTAACATGCAACAGCCTCCTTGTACACGGCGATCTTTGGTTGGTTTATAACTCGCAAAAAATCCATTTGAAAATTCGTTTTTCTAAACGGGTTATCTTCGCTCCTAGGAAAGATCTAAGAGTTGCAGTTTTGTGTGGAATATTTTCTTTCCTAGATTTAGTCATTATTTTCACTACTGTACGATAGTTATTATTATCTAAATATTTTCTAGGATCACAACATCATTTAACATTGTAAATTATGAACAAATTATCTGTAAAAATAATTGGTCAGAACAACAGAAAAACATTTCGTTTCTACGATTATTAGTGTATATTTTCTGTTATAGGAACAACTATTTTGTCGATTCGATGTTTAGCTACTGGTGTCTCAAGTGTGGAAATTATTTTATACCCACACAGTAGATACTATCCTTTGAGTTTAACGAGTTTTGTCTGACTTCCATCCGATATCTCTCTTTAATGGAAGTTGATCTCCTGTATTTCGGTATAACTCTTCGACAGTTGTACACGTCACGAACTTAAGAGAGCCTTAGGGTTGCATAACGAGCCTGATAAAACCTAAGCTAATAAACTCAACATAAAAACATTTTTATTTTATATTCTAGTTTCCTGAAATATTATTCCTTAATCGAAACAATGCGTATACATCTCATTTTTGCAAATGAGATCTTTACTAATTAATTTTTTCTTTAGGTATCGCAAAAAATCACCAAAGGACCATTTTTTAATTCATCAAAAAAGTAAATGCGCAGTTTTTTCCCAATCCTCAGAATTATATCTCTAATTACCTTCTTTATCTTAGTTACGCTTTTTTCTACATATTTTGCGCGTTTATCTCAACAGTGGAGTAGATGTAGCTTCTTTTTTTTTTATCCAATTCTATGTTACGATTTTGTTTCTTACTCAACATTTGTATTACTTATACTTTCAAATTAACTTTAAAAAATTTGCTTATTAGCAAAGGATATATTTTTTTACAACCGATGACATTTTATTTCAATATGCAGCACTATTTGAGGATTGTTTCGTTTAATACAATACTGTGAAAATATAATACCACATAGTTTGAAAATATAATACTTTAAAATAAGTGGTTTCAAAATTCTCAAATACCACATACAACTCTTTCTGTTGATGTATCTATAATTTTTATTGTGTTTATATGCATATATTCGGAGATTTTGACATTTTTGCAAAATTTCCACACGTTGAAGTAAGATATCTAAACAAGTATTAAATACTTAAAGTTTTATTTCAATATTATCCATAAAGCTCAAAGATACAAAACTAATGACACCTTAACTATCGTTCTTGCACAAAACAGACCGGATCTAAACTAATTTTATGTAAACGGAAGTGCGCATTTTTGTTACTCAACTTTGCGCTGTGATTGCATCAATTGATGACGTCAGCGCAAGATCAATGAGCATTCATAACATTCTTTATTTAATGGTCTTTTGAAAGCGATATAGTTTATTTATGTAACATTTTTTTCATTTATTTTTTCAAGGTATTAAATGTTTTGCATATACGTTTTTTTTGTAACATTCACAAATAAAGCGTGATACACCGGTTTCGAAAGAAATTATGTCTTCTACGTCAAAACACATACACTCTGTTTACTTCTGAAAACATACTAAACAACTAGTTTTACGGGCTGTATTGAATATTAATTGAGGATTCACAGTATTGTCCCTACTCTGTAAACGTAATACACGATTAGTCACTGAATTATGAGTACCTAATAAGTTCGTAAATTGTAGTCTGGGCCAAACAGAAATGTGGAAGAATTCTTCTGAAAGTCTGACGATCATGGCTGGAGGTGAGAGGCCATTACGTGGAGAATGAATAGGTTATTTAGCTATTTATATACAGCATATTGGGGGAGCTCTTTCGTTTGGAATTAACTTAATAAATATTATTTACGATCAAAGGGCGTGGAATTTGGAATTTCGGATTCCAATAAAACAACGTCGATAACGTAATAACCAAGGCAATGAACTACGAGATATTTGTATAATTAGATACACCAACTTCTTGTATCCATGAATTTAAATGTGTATTTATTCTAATGTTTGGTAGTAGCTTGTAAATGTATCAAAAACAAATTGAATTAAATTAATGTCTTTCGAATATAAATAAATAGAAGTTCGGTCAACATTATAAACCGCACTTCAAAGTTTTCAGAAGAGCGATTTTCAAAGCAATCATAATGGCTTATAAAATACTCTAGAGGTCTTGTTATCAAACATTTGAAAAGCTTTCATCTTGAATAAATTGTTTTTAATTTTTCAGACTCTGGTTTAAAATTATGATGTGTACGTACTTCACAACTGATTCCAGATCGTCGCATATAGCCCACTGCGTTACTGCAGTGTGACAAAAACGTACAACTTACTTGATTTCTTTCACGAAGAAAAATATATTTATCTTACTTCTTACTACCTTACCCAGAGCTCTTGAGTTAGAATATTTTTTTTTCTGTTATGATTTATGTTTTTTCTTTGTTTGGGCAAGTGCAAGATTCTTCTGGGATTCGAATAATCTGCTAAATATATTTTAATTTGCTCTTTCACTACTTTATTTATGCTGTGTTTCTGCAGTGTGACTTTTATTGGAATACATACCTACATATATGTACATATTTCTGTGCTAACCATCTACAATATTCCATTCAATGTAAAACATTCCATGTACAAAATTGCCTGTAGAACAGTCCATGTTGAACATTGCCTGTAGAACAGTCTATGTCAAACATTACATGTAGAACATTCTATGTAGAATATTCGATGTAGAATATTCGATGTAAAATGATTGATGTATTTGTAAGAATAACAAGTTTCCCTGTTCTGAAGGAATCTTTAAATAATGTGTGGGTACTAAAGAATTATGCATCATAAACAAAACCGACTAAATTTTCTTATCTAAAATATATATCACAAGTATTTAGACTCAATGTGAGAATAAACGAGATTCCTTTTTTCGAAAGGCTAAGAGTAATATATAAACAAGCCATTGATTTATTGGAACATTTTTGTGTTCTGCACTTTAGTACTAATGAATTAATTCATAAAATTACTAAACACAATTACAACAGTGTGAATGAAATTACAATATATCTTCTCATTTTTGTTGATGGAAAACAATCTTTAAAATATTAATCATCAAACATTCTAGTTTAAAGTATTTGAAATAAATATTATTCCTTAACAGATAGCAGTATAAAAACAATAAATCTTTCAAGATGTTAATCAGTAGAATGTTTTTGTTTTCTTCTGGGAGTAAAAAAATATTTATCAGATTATTTTTAATCTTACATAATTTAAATTCTCTACATAGGTGAATGTAAATTAATTCCAAATGTATGGGCAGGAACAGAGAAATAGCTGAGTTTCGGCTTGAAATCCTGTTTTTGCAATAGTTTGCTAGTTTAAACAAAAGTTACACAGTATTCTAATTATAACGAATCGTCAAATTCATGTTAAAAAAATTGTTATTGTAATAAAACATTCTTGAATGTATTCATATAAAAACTGTTTCTATCAAATATGTATCATGTTTTTGCGTTTATTTTGCTGAAAATTGAGTAGTGTATTTTTAGTGCATTAGAATGGAGGTATCTTAAAAACATAACCAAAAAAACATCCAAATATTTGTTTTTTAATTAATATATTGTTTCATTAACTAATTTTCACTGAGATAGTCCTATTTAAAGACCTTTAAATTTATAATTAAATTTTAGTTTATTATACATCATGGTCATCGTTAGTTCTTTTAGCGATATGTTTGAGTTGTTATCTATGAATACCATAGAATTTGTATTTTCTAAACGTTTTACTCATTTTTAGTCAATAATTCGCAACTAATAGTTTTCATAAGTTGGATAGTCCTCTTGATCTAATGAATTGTGACGATAAATCATTTCTTCTTCCGAAAGTATTTTTTATATTTCTAGTTTCTTTTCTCATCTAAATTTTTTAACTTAAGGGAATTTGCTTAAATCGAATTGCCTGATATTGTTACTTGATCTGGTATAAATCAGTATTAGTTATAAACCCTTTCATTACGTGATGTATTAGTTATAAACCCTTTCATTACGTGATGTATTAGTTATCAACCTTTACTTTACCTGATATTAATCTGTATTGGGTAAAAACACTTTCTTTACCTCGTATTAACCAGTATTAGCTATCAATTCTTGGATTACCTTATATTAAATATTCCATTTCATTACCTGTCGTTAACCAGTATTATTTATGAATCCTGTACTTACCTGTTAATAATCGAACGCTAACCCACCAATGGTTTAACCAAACATCTCGTTTATCAAAATCTGACCAATATTTTTCCTGACGATCATCGTTATCAAGATAGTGCCGATTGATCGGCCGCAAAATCTGGTCAGTTTTCTTTTAACGCCGATACACCTCGTCCATCACGATATGCTAAAGGTATTACTAACGACGCGATACATCGTCAAAGCAAACATCAGGATGGTTAAACAACCAATTCTAACACACATTTTACGTATGTGAATGTAACTGTAATGTATGAAGTGAAAAGACATTTTACTTGCAAATACTTTATTTACTATTATTTTCTCACAAATCCTAAATATCATTACATCACTTAAAATTATCAAAGCTTCAATACATAAAGCGCTTTTTGTTTTCAATTTACAGTAGTAATCAAATGCATTTATATACTGTAGACTTGAGTCATTAACATTTGCACATTTCTGGATTTATAGTTCACTGAAACCCACAAAGGTTTTGTGAATAACTTTAACTTGTTTCCACAACGTACACAAAATACTTGGAAAGTAACAGCCCACTGCATTTCTGGTTATTTCACTTTCATCTATATACTTACAAATCAACATGATTTAAATCTTTGTATAATAACAAATAGAAAATCGTAAAAATAATTATAAACACTTGATATGTGGTGGGATATGTTTCCTTTGGCCTTTCAAGTTGTAAATATGCATGTATAAATTGAAGAAGGTACAACACATTAACGTAATATAAGGATATGTTTAATTGACTTTAATGATTTTCGAACATTCAAAAACTAGAAATTACGGTTTCGTAAGCGTTCTGAAGATACGAGGGACACCTGTAATAGTGACTTCAAAGCCCCTGTGTTCAACTTTCCAACTGATTTCAACAAGATATCTCGTCCATCAAAACCTCACCAATTTTCCTAATAATCATATGTCTCATCATCAAGATATTGCCAAGTTCAAGGTATCATTTACTTTTTTACTAATGACAAGGTATCCCATCTATCATGATCTGGTCAGTTTTGCTTAGTGACGAGATAACCGTCAGGTGGGTTAATACACGAGTATTTGCTACCCAAGTATTGTTTGTCAATCACACGAGATGCTTCAGATACAATATCTGTACCGGTATGTTGCCTTAGAACCGAGACATCCCATTTTTAATAGGGATTCTTGTAGAAAGCGAGTGTCACATTGGCCCACCTAGAGACATATGGTCTTCCTGCTTCAAGCCAGTATTGGTCAAGATTGCAAGAAGCGCATCATAAATCCCCCCCCCCCCCCATTTTCATTTTTAAGCCATCCAAGCCTACCCGAGCATATGTAGAAGTGGACACGCATCTTATTGTATGTGAACAGGAATCCATACCTCTTTACTACGTACATCAATGCAAAAACACTAAATCCCTTGTCATCAGACGTTCTTCCTTCATCTTTGCCTGGAGTGGAGGAGACTTGTCTTCAATTATAACGGCTGTATTTAAATCGTAAAGGCCATCTACTGAACTTCCTACTCAGACATGGTCACGACATGGAATGAGTACACTTAACAAGACTTCCCAAGTCGACAGGTCGTCTGTGAAGGGTCTGTGATACCACAGTGAACCCCCTAGAGTCCACTTTGAAATTACCCAATAATTATTTTATTTTTCTAATAAAATCACAGAAGATCCACTAATATGGTCGATCCTTTTACAGAATAGGTACAAGGATACACTAGGTGTTGGGTATTTCTAAGCGAAGGAGCTCCCGCTAATGAGTCTCTCAAACGGATGTGAAAAGGCGATTCTCCCTTGCTTTGTGTTGCGCTCTCCAGGCGTTTGTGAGATAAGAAAACCATTCCAAAGGGTTACATGGAAGGAATATTGGCTTTTAAGGAAGACGAATGGTAAACAAACCATCACCCATCGTTCCGTCGCCAAACCACCCACCGCCAAATTCGCCAAAACCTCACTCTCACTCACCCTTAATTGACAAGTACAAGTCTTGTCTCTACAGTTACCGCCATTATCTATACTTCGTGTCTGGAGTAGTTCTCGTGGTAGACAGACATTACTCAGATTTCACATCACCGACCGTGTTATTAATATACGGATATCAATAGGTTTTATTATCCGTATGTAAATTTCACTTCACTATTCCGTTCCGAGGAGTCAACTTAGAATACCATCGTGATATTATAGAACTTTTTAACTTTTCACACATATACTTTTGTAACGTTTCAAACAGTTGAATGTTTCGTGTGTAAAATTTCAGTGATGGAAGGGAGAAGTAATTTTCATTATTAGAATTTAATGGGAAAATATTTTTAAAGCATTTTATTGTGTTTAAATTTTGAAGAAAAAGTCTACTTCTATTTCCAGAATTAAACTAGATGATCCTTAGCAAGTTAAAACAAATCAATGCTAACTAAGCAATTAATGTTAAATATGTCTTTCATTCTACTTGAAAGCAGTATGTATAATTAAGTCTTTAAACTTGTATTTCTTGTAGAAAGTAAACAAAAACAGATAAGTTTACTGGACTATATATAAACAATGTACTCGAGCATCATAAATACCAACCGTTTGAATTCACGTGTATCGGTGTACTTGAATACACGTTAGTACAAATCTGTAAGGCCAGTACACGGATTCGGATTCATAAATCATACATCCGTGTCAGTTAAGTTTACTTGAAATCGTGATCTCTAATTAAAACCTTTGGTTCTATAAATCATAAGTGTCCATCAATAATAAAATCAACAGTTTAATATCATCAGATTAGCAGAAACGAATACATATCCATGCAACTTCGATGTTAAGTCGAAGGTTAGTAAAAACAACACTAGATTAAAAACAATTATAAATGTTCAGTCTAATAGTCTGATAACAATAACACTGAACAAAACATCAATATAAACATAAGATGAGCTATTTTTTGAAATTTCTGTAATACAAAAAATAGTTTTACTTTAGGAAGGGGAGAAGTCGAGTATTATTTTCCACGAACAGTTTTCCACGATGAATTTTAAATATATTACCCTTAGGTAAGGGAGAGAAACGTCATCGTGACGTCAGACATATTTTAAGATATCAACATCGTTCATATTATAATTAGCTGATGATATTATTTATTTATAAGTTGAACACTTTGATCACTTTAAGTTTACTTTGATTTGACCTATGGTGTCTGGAAAGTATTAGTTCTTGAAGTCGAAATTTTGTGTGTGTGAACTTTGAATAAAATAGTAATAAACAACCGCTTAATAAAATGTTTATCACTTTGATTTGACCTTCGGTGTTGTGGCCTATCAAAGAATAAATTTCAAATAGCTGGGTTACAAGAACGTATCGACTAATAAAATAAGTTTATCACTTTGATTTAACATGTGTTGGAGTGTTGGAGTAAGTAATAGTACTTGATTTCACAAACTTATATTTGCTGGTAATAATGGTATATATATATATATATATATATATATATATATATATATATATATGCTTGATTTCACATAAATTGTCAATTTGGAATCGTCCATTACAGTAATGAGACGCTTCATAAAATAGTGTATATTACTTTGATTGGACACCCATGTGTTGTGGAAAACAGTACTAAATTAATTACATAAAGTCTAAATTTTGAGTCATCGTTAATATCGAGCCGCTTTATAAAATAAACTGTGTTGTAAGAGGTGATCGTATTTAGTTGTGGCACTGATGTGTCAAGTAAAACCTTCCTAAGTAAAAGAAACCGGTGTTAAACGCATGAGTATAAACTACACGAAAATAAGGACATTATTTGATTGTTCATGATTAAATACAGTCAATTGAAGAATTTAAACTCATATCCATTCAAAAGTACATAGTGTATAAAGTATTAATTTTTATACATAGTATACTATTTGTTATACCAACAATTTTGCTTTAAGACGCATAATTTATTGCAATTGGATTTATCTCTCTCTCTCTCTCTTATACTATTCCATATATATATATACTGCAAGTAAAATATTTTATTTACACAATGCATTTTATAAACGACAAACATATAACATGTAGAACCTATATTCACATTACTTTTCAAGCGAACGAATATCATTTATTGGACTCGCAATCCTTAACATGCCAAACATCTTTCAAATACTTCTTGAAACGTCTGAATTATAACTGCATACATTGGCATTCCAGTCCCTTTATCACATAAATATGTACTTGCAATAGAGGAAACACTTTTTCCTTTAATACCACAAACAATGTCAAGTATATGAAGATGAATATGGATATGACGTGTTATTATTATAAGTACATCTATCATACGGGAAAACATTTTTGATAATCACAACGGGTATACATAACAATGTACTTATCAAATGAAACAAGTATTTGAATTTTGGACATGCTGGTACATATAGTTCGTGAGCGATGCACCTTCATGTTGAGATCTCGTCATTTTAAGCCCGGCCACAAGCTGGAGCAGTGTGCGATGAAACATACAACATGCGCATGCGTACTCCGTTTCTGTTCAGAAAACACGTCAGTGCGCATGCGTATTTCAGCCAATTTAGTGTCGCAGGATTGATGTTGTGCCAATGTGTGGCTTGCCTAAGACGAACATTTATTCCAAAAATGAAGTATGACCAACATAAACACCACAACGTTTTACAAGTGTTGCAAAGTGGTAAGAGATCAATATACTGACTAGATCAGACTTGAAAATCTTCTCGGGAAGAAGTCAGTATATTAACTGGATGATATTCGGAATGACAGAGGGCAAGGTTCTCTGAACGGCCACATGAATGCTTACAGTCACAGTGAATTAGTATTTGGAGAATACAGCCTCAGAATTGAGCGTCTGAAGCGTTTTGGTGACGAATGAAGATGACATTGTTATTTGGATGCGAATCATCAGTCCTTTTTTATTTGAATTGAACTTGGGAGTAGACTGCCGAGGAGGCATATGCTCACAAAATCAATTAAATGAAGAGGCTTAGATTGATAAAAGTTCCTGGAATAGAGATTTCACAACACAATCTTTCAGCACTAAAAATAAAATCTGTTCTTTGATCCAAAGAATTTATCAGACTAAAAGTAGTCACTTTGTCGAGACTTTTAAAAGCTTAGTTTTTTCTTCTGTTTTTTTTTTCTTCTTCCAAAAAATACCACATTTTCTACTCGTACAGCGTACATTTGATACTTATTTTTTGTAGATTTTCGGCATGTGGAATGTTGCGTCACTGTCTGCAGTGCGGGGAGTGATCTCTGGAATTTAAATAAATATGGCGTGCTTTTTAAGTCTTTATTCCGGATGTTAAAAAACCTGGTTAATGGCGCAGTCATTTCCAATTTCTGCTATGGATCGTTACGGAATCTGCAAAAAAAAAAAAAAAAGAAAGAATATTGAAGATTAATAAGGGAAAAAACATACACTTGTTTTACTTAAAATGAGATATTTAGCTAGATATTAAATCTTAAATCTAAATAATCGAATTAGATAAAATTATTGAGATCAAGATTGAAGAACTGTATTTCAAAATACATATAATCAAAATGAGGTAAATATCTATATAAATAAGAATGGAGTGTTTGTTTGTACATTCAATATTTTGGACCCATTTCGTTTTCTATCCGTTTTGGACCCTTCTGATGCTGAATCCGCCTTTTTCGCGTTTGGTGTCTGTCTGTATGTTGTGCCCTATACACGTCCACGCGGTTTAAGATATTTTCATGGATATTTGCATACAGTGAATACTTATCTTCATTTAGTGAATGGAATTGGTTGCGAAAGTCTGTCTGTCCGTCTTTCTGTTCTATGCTCGATTTTGTGTTTGTGTGTTTGTGTACGCATCACATGAATTGTATTCCAGTTATTTGATTGCAGTGTATTTTTTTATACATTATCTCCTAGTTTAGTGAATGCAATATTAAACAATTCTTTATTGTTATATTTAGATGAGTTTCATGCTAAAACACCTGAGTAAGTATACTTAAATCAACCATAATTTGGTAATTTTGGAAAAATTGGAATGTATATTGAATATTACGATTACTTCGATTAATTTACCAGTACTGCTAAAAAAGTAATTATTCTTCAAAAATTATTTATGGAATTTCAGTTCTGATATTTCATTTATTTCGAGTCTTATTTTTGTTCTTTGCGCTATGAAAACGATTTCGGAATATTTGAGGCAGACGATATTTTTCAACGAAACGAGAATGAATGAGATCGCGTGAGCAGTGATATTTTCTGTTTCTTTCGCTCTGAATTAATTTCACATTTCTAAATTTTGTGCATTTTTAGTTGTAAATTGTGGCAACTGTGCGTGATCAAGAGATAAAAATGAATCACAAATTAATATCTTTAGAACAATTTTTTCCAACATCTTTTATTTTGTTCGATTTCATTGTTTTTTCTGTTTTAAATATTTATATTATTTTAATAAATGTGTTTTTCTTCTCATCACACGCAACAGCACCACAAAGTATTAGACTTAAAAATGTTAGGCAAGTCAGTATAAATGTTCAGTAAATTTTAAGTGTAGTTATACCATTATTTAAAGAATAATGCCGTTATTAAAAGAATAATGCCGTAATTGAAAAAATAATAATGTTTAAAAATCCGAACTAGAACTTTTTCCAACATTAAAAAATTCGTTGTAATAATGACAGGAGAAGATTGCAAAATTTCACAATGTCGCATACTGGAGGCAAGAGTGCCACAAGTAAAAAAAATATTGTTTTGTTGACTATGAGTGCGAGAGCACTCGCCGTAAATCGTAATTTTAATTAATTGAGTTGAACATGAAAATAACTTAAGAAAGGGAATTCCAAATCTCCCTCAAAATCGTCTTTTATAGTAGTAACCTTAGTATCACCTTTCGTCATTTTGTAGCTTTGTCATACAACAGTTGTGCGATGTATGTGAAATGTATTACATGAATGGATATCATGTGTAGGATTTGTGTCCAAAGTAAGTTGTAGAAAATATAAAGATGGCGAAAGGTGTTAAAATAAAATTTTATTCTACAAAAAACGTAAGTCATTATATATTTTGATTATCTCTTCAATCTAGAGTAAACCAATTCAAACCGAGTAAGGTCGGGTATTTTGCTAGTACTACAATAATTGCGTGAACATGTAAATTACTTTGAGTAGAGCAAAACAGATGGATAGAAGAGTAAAATAGACTATTGATCCATATCACTTTCTTTTAATCCTATTGATGGCTGTCTCGACGAAGTATCTTGTCATTATCAAAAATTGATCAGACCTTACAGTGTACGTAGACACTAGAAGTGTTTTTTAAACTTTAAAAATCCAGTTTTTTCACAGTACGTCATTGGTTTATGCTTAAAAACATTTCACTGAGAAAAAATCATATTAAACTAATTATTAATTAGCTTCATGTTTTTACCCTCAATCAAGTTGCTAGAAAGAAAAGTTTTTTTGTTACAACTTTTTTTACAGAGGATGCATAAAAATTCAAGATTATTTTCTGGAAATTTAAGATTCAAAAATTTATATCTTAACTAATTATTCTGATTGAGGGTCAAAACATCCACTGTATTATATAGATCATAATGATGCAAAATAATTATAATAGATTAACTTATTGTTGAGTTATCATTTTGAACAAAGCATCATACTGCAAAAACTTGTTTCTTCAGAAATCGAGTTTACACTTTTGGAAACATGTCTCTTCATGGTGACAGCAGCTAACGAAAACCATTGTAGCTAGAAAACTATTTCGAATATTTACAAGATCTTGGTCTTGTCTGAAAGCTAAAGAATTGAAGAATATTTTGAATCAATAAAAAATTGACTTTCTGTTCGATTTTCAGGATTTCTAGGGTGTACATACAACTTAATGGACGAGATATCTCGTCATAAGAAAAATTTAACTAGATCTTCCTCTAGTCATTATACAAAAAATCGACAGTTATCTTCATCACAATAAGATATGTCATGAAAAGCAAACTTGGTTAAATCTTGATGGACGAGATATCTCGTCCATCATGAGTTGGTTATTTCTGTTAATGACGAGATATATCGTCGATCACGATCTTGTCAATCTTTTTCTTATGACGAGATACTTCGTCGAGATAAAAACGGGAAGAATGAAGAAGTAAAAACTAACTATCCCTTGTACTGCACTAGAGACAGTTTGTCACAGGTTTTCGCTTCAGAGACTGACCATTACAGGGCAGTTTTCAATACCAAGATAATCCACGTGGACGGTTAATTGACACAAAGGTGACTTTCATAATATGGTTGGAAACACTAAATTAAAAAAGTCATGTGTTAAATATATGCATTCTGTTACGAAACAAATACGAAGGTAAAGTTAATTTGCTTTTCCAAATTGTACAGAATTCATTTTAATCACATCACTTGATAGCTACTTGAAGTCGAAAGCTTGCGAATTCATCTGGCGCTAAGGGAAAAGCCAAATGGTCTTTAACAAAAATAAAATTAAATCGATGCAATAAACCTCGAAGTTTTTTGTTGCCCTCTAAGCGTTTGTTCTGGTTTAGATTTCATTTTTTAAATTATTTTGAGCGAGCTTAGAGTGACTAGTTACGTGGAAAACAGAACGATCTGTGATGGGAACTAAACCCACTCGTAGCAAGGATAGAATACATGTATAATTTATATTTTATCCAAATAAATAACACCTATATTCTCTCAGGAAAAAAAAACACAAGTTCTTTTCTTATATTAATATCCATCACTACTCGTTTAAGCTATTACTGGGATTCAACGTTTCGACAATGTTCCAATTAATAAAAAAGAATTATTCAGCTTCTACATCAATTTCATCAATTGCTTACGTTTTGTAAATGTTTGTAAGACATAGTTATCCCTCAGTAGAGCGTTTTAAAATTTTCGTTTAACCGTCCGTGTAACGACGAGGATTCTCGCCAGTAGCAAAACTGATCATATCTTAGAACTCGCCATCATAAACAAACTGACAATATATTGATGACGAGATTTGAAAAGAAAATTATTGTATTGTAATGACAAGGTATTTTGTCCCTGAAAATTCACCAGATCTTGATGAATGGGATATCTCTTCAAAACCACTTGGATGGTTAAACATCGATTTTTCAGTTGAAAATAAGGTTTAAGGATAAGGTTTTTGCGTTATAAAATATTATTGGTGAATAGTTAATACATAATTAATAGTAATTTTTCATTTTTTTGGGAATAGATTTTTCAAGTTTTAATTTATGTACAAAAGACTATTTTCGTTGGAAAAACAGAACTATTTTCCAACTCACCAAATGCCGCCATTTAACACCTACTCACGACAGTCACAGACATATACAGCCGTAAAAAAACAGACTCACCGGATCGCAATTGCATATTTTAGGGGTCGTCTTCAAATCAAATTGGGTGCTTGCTTCGATATTTTCAATACAAACCCACATCTTTTATCACAAATTTGGATTATACACACAATTTCAAGCGAATTTGATCAAAACATAATAATAAACGGCGCGCGCGTAAAATTGAACGAAAAAATCCGTAAAAACCATTGAGGGAGTGTGTTAAAATTGATATCCGCAGTAGAAAGGGCGGATTCTGATGAGATAGTCCAATTCCGTGAGTATGTGTCGCTTTCAACGACTAATTGAGGAATATTTGTTTGAGTGTGACACGTAGATAGTGTCGTTGTGTCCAATAAATGAATTGTTACAATCCTAACCAACAGTAGTATAAGTAGATTTTTATTATGTTTCAGAAATATCTGAATTACGAAGTTAAATTATGATTAGCAAAGCGTGACAAAATTCCCTTCATACAAAAGCTCTACAATAAATCATTTAATAATATTATACAATCACATTATAAATATTAATACGATGTGTAGGGTCCGTCGCATTCAATGATTTAACTGTTTCTTACAGGAGGCTGATAGTTTGTTGACAATTTTTCCACAATGTCAACAATATGCAAACTTACAGTGGATTTACATTTCCGAAAAAATTCTGTTTTCACTTTATGAACGACCCCCAATTAGGATAGCAATCATCAAATTTTGGAAATAGTCTTATTGCGCTAGTAATTGTGCACGTAATGAGCTGAAATTTGGAATTACGATGTTTTAATAACAGTTCAATCACATGGTGACAAAATTTACCCATGTTTCTATTTACAATTTGTTTTGAGTATTAGTTTCATAATTGATAATAAAAAAAAAATTTAGCTTCATAATTAAAATGTTTATAGATTGTGTTTGGGTTTTTGGGTAGCAAAGGATGGAAAAACAATTTCCAAGAAAAAATAATGCTTTTAGCAAATATAACAAAAAACGTGAAATACCAATTTAACATTAGGAGATCTAATTTTCAAACACTTACAAATCGGTGAAGAATCCAAGAAAATTGATAATTTTTTTTTTATTTCTGCCTGAAATTGTGTGTAGAATTCAAATGTGTGATAAAAGATGAAGCTTCGTATTGAAATATCGGAGGAAGACTCCAATTTAATATGAAGACGGCCCCTTAGTCAAATGTTAAATATTAATATTTGTGGAAACCTTTCATCCCTATCGATTGCTACCTTCTGTTTTGTTCTGCGATGTAAATTGTGCAATTGCGATCGTGTGAGTCGTTTTTTTTTTTTTTGGCGGGTGTACTTACTTAGTAATTAATTTCCCTGAAATAAACACATTTTGAGAAATAGTACATTTGGGTTACTCTACAGAACTTTTAAAGTTTGATTAGGGAATTTCAAATCTTCTTTAATCTCTTAGAAAATATTTTAGAAAACGTTATTGTTAACGATATCCAGGACATATCTTTAGAAGTAACATATTTTGCATATTATTTATTGCATAAGAGCTGGGGAAAAAGATAATTTTTAACATGTTTCATAATATCTGATATTTAAACCTCGTGGTAGTTGTCTCAACCAGGTCTCTCGTCAATAGCAAAACTGATAGCAAACTTCATGTTGAGATATTTCGTACATCAAGATTTCATCGCCTATCGTCATTAGAAGACAGCTAACCCCATATCTTGATCTCATTATTAAAGAGTTTGAATATCTTGATACAGACATATATCATCAAAACTACTTGGAGGATTAAGTTATGGCTTTTTGCAAGCATTAATAGGTTATGGAGATCATATTTGCTATCATAGTTTGGTTGAACTCGAGACTTGTGAGCTTTGTACATGTCCAAACTTATAAATGAAGCCATTTCATTTAACATTCACAGCAATACTTTCTGACTTGTTACCAACATTAATAGGTTGTGGTAGATCACACTCGGTTGAATGTGGTACTCGTAATATTTGCAATATTTTCAAGCCTATGAATAAAGTAGTCTCCTTTTTAACATTTATTGTCAAAATTCCTATTGTTTGTGTGTGTGCTCAGTGCAATTCTTCCAACCCTTCAGCAACAAAAGAACCGACAAAACTGCTCTTAAGATTTTAATACTTCTTTTTCACCACAACATCACACACGACATCGCAATCACAAGTTGCCCAACGCATCGGTGACATAAAAGGCGTTTGATTATCCCACGCAGCGTCACCGCTTTCGCCGGACAAAAGAAATACCCTTTAATACATCAGCGCGGGACGGTGACGGTAAATATTACTACGTTTTTTTGCTGTTTTGTTTCCTTATTTGAAAGACATTAACGTGCTCTCTGCTAAGCTGCTTTTCAATTCCCTTTATAAAGAGATGCGCTCGGAGACATTCTTTCAAGGGATTAACTGAAAACTTACAATTTTATAAAGCTTTCAATACGTGAGTGCGTTTCTTTTCTCCAGATTACGGTGACACAGTTTTTTGCTCGTTTCTTTCAAAAAGATAATGCATTTTTGCTGTGCGTGAGTTGAGTGATACTGGCCCATGCACATTCCAAAAACACTTCCTCCTCGGCGTAAGAATCTGAAATACCTCCTCAGCTCAAAATGGAAAAAGGCTTACTCTAAAACGCCGGGCTTATTACCTTGCATAGATTTTGAAGTTTAGGAGGGTGGGGACAATTCCAGAAATTCCCGACTTCCTAGTGTCCACTACAGAAATTCCTCCTCGACAAGGCCGAAATTGTTTTTGTACTGGAGTGCTCCTTTACCTGAGTGAAAAATTCTTTTAAGGAAATTCCCACTTTTTCTTAGCGGATGGTTTATTTTCCATGCGTCTCTCACTGCCTACCAAACTTTTTGATCCATTGTGATGCGAACCACTTGTGGGGAAGTGCTTTTGATATTCATAAGATTCTATGATTTTCTGTTCTAAGACTTTGAAACTGCCTTCTTATAGGATGACATTTGTACTTTTAAAAAGTGATATGCATTAGAAGCTTTCGGGATTGTTACTTAGTGTTTTATGTGAAAACTTAATTTCATGAAGAGTAAACGCTTTTGTGTCATATTCCTTGCAAACCTTAAACATGTGTGCTTAAATATGTTTTAAAACTTGCCATTCTTTGAAACGCATTTCAGATTCAGGCAAAAATTAAAACTGTGCACTTAATATCCGTTCAAACTTATGTTGATTTATATTGATAAATTCCTTACTGCGTATCAAACTTTTTTTTATCATTCGTGTTACGAATCACTTGTGATAAAGTTATTTTGGTATCTATACGATTCGATTACATATTGTGTTAAAATTTGTTACTATTCGTATAATAACCCATTGGTGTATACTTTTCAATTAATACACATTAAAGAATCTTTAAAACTCTTTCGTTTTGTGGTTTATGTAAGAAATTTTGTTATGCAGAGAGAGAGAGAGAGAGAGAGAGAGAGAAAGGCTACATTATAATGAGAATCCTAACACATATATTAAACTGTGAACTAAATATGTATTAAAACTTATCTTAAGTTATAATCAAGTTTAAAAAATAGAACTGCACTTAAATATGCATTCATCTATTCAAACATATAGACAGGTTTCTTACTGCGTATCGATTTTTTTTCATTGTGCTAAGATCGTCTTCTGGAGTCGTGGTTTTGATTTTCATAAGATTCGATACATTTTTTATGTTCTAATACATTGGAATCGCATCTTTATAAGAACATGTATGTTCTTTTACACATGCATTTACAATAACCATATTTCGAAAATGTATTAATTTTTTATTGTTTTGGTTACTGAAATCCGTTAAAAACATCCAAAATATATTTATTTAGTAGGTTGGTAAAAACCCTATTTATATAAATATGTTCTTATTCTATACTTAATTTTAAATCAGTTCTTATAAGGAAAGGGAGTGCTGTTATTCTAACTTAAATTCCATACAAACGTAATAAAATTTAATTTCAAACATGTGTTATCCTTATAATGATAGGTTTAACAATTACAATTGTGAACTTGATTACATATTCAGACTTTTGTTGCTTAAATTTAATTAAAATGAAAGATAATGAGGGGGGGGGGGGGATTTTTGGTTACATACTACTAGATTAAGCTATTTATTTACTGAATTCGTAACGACAACGGCTAACGTTTTAGGGAAACGCGGGTAAATTGGCCGTCTTAGTGCTAATGAGGAATTTACTCGAATAAAACATTCACATTTCATTTCCCTCACCATTTAAAGCTTATCATACGCGTTTGACATCTGAAATAATCTACTTAATTGGATTTTATTTTGAAGTTTGCATCCCCCAATCTAAATTAAATTTTTAAATTCAAATCGTACCTTTTCATCTAGATGTTTCTTTGAAACATAGTTGATTTAACACACATATCCGGTCTTCGGAAAAAAGAAATGATTGAATACTATATTGCAGTTACATACCATCCAGAAATTATTTAAAAAATGCTAACTACACACGATACATTGCGACTATGCGTTATGAAAACAACAACTTGAACTGAAATAAGAATAAACGCAGTTCATATCTGCATTTTTAAAATTGAGATATGCAAGAAAATTTTCTAAATGCCACTGTAATAAAGTAAAAACCCAGCCTATATTCCTCTTAATCTGTGCATTTATGGAAATTTATGAATATAAAGCAGTTTAATACTTTGATGTAAATTTAAAAAAGAGTTAATAACAAGATGCTTAGAAATTTAGGGAATCATTAAGATGTTCTTTATAAATAATTTTACCTTACACAACAAAAGAGTGCCGAGATTTAGAGAAAAAAGGATTCCTGTAGGGCTGGGAAATTGCCTATTTGCTTAAATAAACAGTAGCCATTCATATTTCGGAAAATAATAGGCCCCCCTGTTCAAATGAAAATATTTATAGCGTTGGAAAAGATTGCATAAAATGGCAATCTAAAGAGCAAACTGTATAAAGACATAAAAAGAATTTCAGCAGAAAAAACGGAATGCTAAAAATGGACGGGGATTTCAAAAACCATAATAAACAAAAGTACGCAAGGGACGTAAAATGTAAATCAGACCGTTTGGTAACGAAGAATACTCCCAGACACGTCTCTTTTAAAATGTGTTGTGCTTTTCCATTTTTATTTTTGAAATGTGGTTATGGCCCAAATGTGTCGTATGTCATACAGTAAGACGATTTCTGGAAAAACTCCGACGAGTTCTTTTGCAATCATTTATTTCTTACGCACTTATTCTCTCTTTGTTCCTCACTTTTTAGTTCATTTCTTGTCAAATTCAGGAGGTTTTAGGTTTCCTTTTATGTTCCCATGTCGTGTCCCGACTCATCACTGTTCCACAGGCAGAGTGTGTTCCTTTTAAGTTGGCGAACCTTTTCTCCCCTTCGTGTCTCCAAGAATTGCCAATCATAGCAATCCCCCCTTTTCTCGTCTCAGCCAATTATTATTTACGTTTCAATCATTTGCAAGTATTGTGTAATCATTATTAAATCGAGTGATCACGCGAATGCATTTCGCAATGAAAGAACACGTCGCGCACAAATTAGCAGTGTTTCATTCAAACAGATGAACTTTTTCTCTCATTCATGTCGCCAAGAATTGCCAACCACAACAATCCCACTTTTCCCTCGTCTTACCCAATTATTATATACGTTGTAATAATTTGCAAGTATTATGTAATCATTGGTAAATCCAGGGATCACGCTAATGCTTGTGACAATGAAGAAACACTTCATGTACAAATCGGCATAGTGTGTTTTGTTTAAACAGACGAACCTTTTCTCCCCCCGCGAAAGAAAACACAGGGCAATACCATTTTTATTGCTTACTCAATTACTAATTACGTTTTAATCACTTACTAACATTGTATGATTATTGGTAAATCATACTATATATATATAATTCATACTAACTAGAGAATTCATACTAATGCTTGTGGTAATGATTGAAACGCATTGTGGAAGGTTAACATTCGAAAGGTTCAGATGCATATATTTATTCTGTAACCTGCAGTTTTCTGTACTTGACTTGTTACCAGTTTTAATCTTCTTCACTAATACAATCTTACCTACGATTATTTCAAGGGACATTTGCGATTGCTCAGCCACTATGGGTGTTGTTAGATAGAAGCAACACTAGGCTACTCGTAAATCTTGCGATGTTTAAATAGCTAAAGAAACTAAAAGCACAATTAGTTGTGTGCAAAATACATTCATATATTCTGATCGGCATGCTACATAAAATTTTCTTTTAAGAAAGGGCTTTTAGCATAATACCCTTCTTAGGAAGATGTACCTCCTCATTACCTGAACCTTAAAATGTGTCTTAACCTGAGCGATGACTTGAGATATTCCATTCAATGTCCTAAAAGACGCTGCAAATGCGCTTCTCAAATTAGCTGTTAAGCGTTTCACTTTCGACTTCCCTAATATCGCATCGGTAGGATATATAGAATCTGATGTTTTCTAAGCGCTAGCGATAAACTTAGCAAATAGGTACAAGCTCCAGCGCTGTTTACACGCTAGGAAATGTTTTCCATTAAGACTAAGAGAGCGGCTCATAAGGTCCAATAAAAAGAAACCTTAAGGGCCCCCGTTCTCCAGAAGTTACTCGTTTACGGAAAAAATTACACCGTAAGTGAACGCAATCTCAAATCCCCGAGGTACGCTATCATCTGAGCAGTTTAAGAATACATTTGTATCTGGTATTCCACTAAAGTTCACCTATTGTTTGGTTAGGAACCAATAACATTAACTCTGGGACGTAACGTTGAAAGTCTAAATAAAGCCTGTCCCTGAGCGACAAATTGCCTTCTGAGATAAAGAAGCAACAAAAGGAGGCGCGTTTTCATAGCCTTCCAGCTCCCTGCAGCTGAATTTAAGGGCTATTGGGGACTTTCAAGTTCGGGAATGATTCTTGTTATACACTCTACCTGTAGAGAAGGTTACCACTCAATGTTTTAGCTCCACTTTATGTAACTTACAGCGGAATTGTAAGAGCGCCACGTATTGGCACTGTTCCATCCCTTGCCGATGCTGCGGGCTTTTTTTTATCAAACATTTTCTCGCTTTAACGGTCGGCGCTTTAATGCATTTATGATTAATTTCCCCTCTTCTGCCCTGGTATAATCTGTTTCGAATCGTTATTTAAAGAACACATTATGTATCTCAACTCACCGGAATCGTTATGTGGGATTAATTTCACGTAATATGCATCTTTCAGAAGTCTGCTATCATCAAAGAATTTATCACTTAAATGCGCTTTTGAATTATCTGGTTTCTTTTAAATGACTTTTGCGGCTCAAAGTTTTCATTGGGGTAATTTGAGCGGGATAATGTGCTGGAAAGCTCATTATTCTCTAAACAAGAGTCGAATTTGATATATATCTTCTTTCGTGTTTCAGATATTGTTAACGAGTATCTAGTGCATTTTACACGAACAGTGAGGTAAAGTAATTAAGAATGAAGAGAGAGATGATTGAAAGAAACTTGTTAAATGCATAACAAAGAGTTTGTGGTTATGATTACCCGTTTTCTAACCAATTTTAAAAGCTACGTATATTTCTGCAGGAAATTAAATTGAGGCAAAATTTATTCTTTGGCTTCACTCATACCTGGGGCCTCAGTTGCTCAGTATAACATAAACACTAGGACAATTATATATTCATATACCGTGACTCAGTTTCTGAATTCAATCCTATCAATTGTCCCTTGTATCTCCCCTTAATCTTCGTATATAAGTTGAATCCTATTGGTTTTCCGTATAACTTAACTCTTTTAATTCAGGCGTGACATCTTTCCCATCAAGATTTGACCAACTTTGCTAAAGACGATCTCGTCGTCAAAAATGACGATTGAACTACAAATGAGTAGATATTGCCGTTTTTGATGATGACAAGATCAATATAATTTGTTTTTCAAATTACAAGACATATCGTACATCAGGATCTCAATAATTTCTCTAACAACTAGATACAATGTCATATCAAGATGATACCAAAGGTTGGATGATGCTGAGCTCAAAATCCGATAAGGTTACTTCTAACGATGAGTATCTCATCTTTCAAGGTTTTGTCAGTTTTGCTAATGACGAGATAGCTCGTCTGTCAAGATTTGGACTGTTTTACTAATGAAGCTATACTTTGTTGAGACAGTCAATGGAGGTTTAAATGAAGTACCAATTCTATTGAGAATATTCAATATGGAGAAAGGATTTAACACACTGGTGTGCAGGAGCTTCGAAAGCTTTCATTTCAGTTAAAATACATAGGGGTTTGAGTTTAGTTATAAGATAAAAGATTCTATACTTAAAAGAGAAATCCCATTAAAGTACGTCTAGCATTAACCTTTAAGATTTCTGAATAAAAATTTAAGAATAAATTTTGCCCAAGTGTTATTTTCACAGTTTTGTGGACCGCGAAATATCTCAAAAAGGAATAAGTCTGTTCTAAAGAAACTTTACACACTTATTATAAAACATGTTTTACCCAAGTAAAATTACCTATAATTATAATGAGTAGCTTATAATGAAGCTTAAAAATGTTAAATTCTTACCTCACAGTTGCACATATCACCAACCCCACTCTTGAAATACATTTTTAAAATTACCAACATCAATCATAAATTTTACTCTAGTATTTACATTTACATTTTCATAGGCGTAATTTCAGATTTCTTTTCATTTTAGCATTGAAAAAAAAACGCATTAAGAAAACAACTGGTTGGAACTATTACGAATTTTATAATACACACAATAAAACAAAACTTTTGTTTCATGGAAAATATATATTAATCAAGTTTCCGATTTTAACCATCATTGCAGTTGTGGAGGTATCTTGTCATTAGGAGAAACTGGCCAGATCTGGATATTTTTATAATAAAAAGAAATGGAAATATATATATATATATATATATATATATATATATATATAAGTATATTTTGATAACGAGATATATCACCACTTTTAAAATTGGTTAGATATTCATGAACGACATATCTCGTCGAAACCCCTTGGAGGGTTAATCAAATTATTCAAAACTCATTTATTTCCCACGACCTCCCCAAATTGAAAGTGCCAAAGAGGAATTTAGGATGTATACATGTCGATGGAAATCAATGGTAATCAAATGCCTTAGTTGTGAAAATCTTCGTAATTTAATCACGTCTATACTGAATTCGTTAAAATTAAAACTTATTTTTATTCCTCTTAACCCAAAGTAATTCTTTCCGTGAAAGCAACATTGCTTCAGCGAATTGATGATCTGAACTTTCCTGCGTATTAAGAATACTAAAAAATAAGCTTCCGAAAATTAATATTGATTTTTTATCGAAATAAATTTTATTTAACTCTCATCCTTTCAATAATGCTTGGATAGCGTGACTGAGCAATTTTTTGACTGTTCTAATGTTGAGGAGTCACCATGACAGAATCTTTTTATTACTTCCGAGGGAAAAACAATTCATTAATTCAGTTTGTTTTCTCTAAACACATGGTTTAAGAAAGTGTTCTGTTGTAGCTTAAGAGTACGAGTTGGAGGTACGTGATATGAGATTAAGAAGTGGATTCTATGCCAAAAAGTCCTTCGTGTCTTCCGCGTGAACTATTTTTGACTTGATGACTTGTGCATCAAAATGTTTCGGATAATTCTAATGTGTTTATTAAATTATTTCAGACGTTGATGTTCCTTTACCCTTTCAACTGTGTCATTCAAGAATGTTTTGTTGGAAATAAACTTGATGGATGGTAACAAATCAACTTTTTGGTCATTTCATGTCAAACCAAACAGGTAGCAACATGATCACCACGGATTTTGTTTTTAATATTTTAAAACTTTAAAGATTGGGCAATTTTTCATTGTTTTAAAATCAATTATTAGGACTTATCTCTGGATCTAATTGTTTGATCGGAGTAAACTAGGGCTTATTTTGTAGATACAGGTGTAACTCTTCTATTGATGCGGGATAAGACCTTCTACATTATCTTTCTAATTTCAAGGAAATTAAATTTGACCTCGATACACAAAAAAATGTATTTAATGCATATTTTTTTAATACAGTGAAACCCCGATTTAAATTAACGATTTTAAGCATATAACGTCATTTTTGATTGGTTCCAAATAATTTCCTATACTTTCAATCTTAAAAAATCCCATATTCAACTTTATCACTTCTAAATATTTCCCGCATTTAACGTTAATCCCGTTGGAGAAGGGAGAATTCAAAGCGATTTTCTTAAAACAGTTAGATACTAGCAGTCCAGCACGGCGTTGCCCGTGATAGTTCTTTTCGTGTCCTTACTGATACTGAAAACATTAAAAAGAAGAAAAAAAATAGTAATAAGAATGAAGACTACCCGAGGTTTCGATCTGGTGTAAAATTTTTCCCAGATTTCAAATCCGTGTAAATTTTCACAATCTTTAACGATCGCGAAGATAGAAAACCTCAAATAGTTATTTTTGTGTTTGTAATGAGTATCTTTGAAAATCTATGGAATTCTTTGAATATCAATGAAATTCTTTGAATATCAATGAAATTCTTTGAATATCAATGAAATTCTTTGAATATCAATGAAATTCTTTGAATATCAATGAAATTCTTTGAATATCAATGAAATTCTTTGAATATCAATGAAATTCTTTGAATATCAATGAAATTCTTTGAATATCAATGAAATTCTTTGAATATCAATGAAATTCTTTGAATATCAATGAAATTCTTTGAATATCAATGAAATTCTTTGAATATCAATGAAATTCTTTGAATATCAATGACATACAAAAACATTCATACTCTATGTAGCCAAATGTCACCGAACACCCCTTCACTTCAAGTAAACGATCCCTGTATGACGTCAATAAACCTCACCGACGCTATATAAGTGAAGGCAGAAATGCTGGAATATATGAAACGCGTGTCACGATGAGCCAACCTAAAGAATTGAATGTATTTGAAAGGGGCATGATTGTAGGTGCCCATAGTTGTGGACATTCGGTCAGAGAGATTTCTCAGCAGTTAAACGTGCCCCGGTCCACAGTTAGTCAAGTGGAAACGACAAGGAAATACTGAACCGAATTATCGCTATGATAGGCTCAAGAAACTAACTGATCGAAACCGGAGAACCCTGAAACTTGTGCGAAACAATCGGCACACATCTTTGTAGGGAGGTTGCAGAGGACTTCCGTCTTAGCTCAGGTACACAGGCCTGGATAGGACTGTCCGTCGAGAGGTGATAGCACTTGGTTTTCATGGTCGTGCTACCGCCAGAAAGCCTCTAAGCACATGCACCAATGCCTGGAGGCGTTTGCAATGGGGAAATAAGTACCGTTATTGGACTTTGGACCAGTGGAAGAATGTCATGTGGAGAGATGAATCACGATACAAGATCTGGCACTCTGATGGGCGTGTATGGACCTATAGAATGCCTGGCGAACGGTATTTACCGAAGTGTATTGTGTCAACTGTGAAATTTGATGGCGGTAGTGTCATGGTTAGGGGCTGTTTCACCTGGTTTCGGCTTGTTCCGTTAGTTTTAGGCTACGGGTCGATGACTTCTGGTGTACGAAGACATTTCAGACAATACCATGCTTCCGACACTATGGAAACAGTTTGGAACAGGTCCTTCTCTGTATCAACTCGATAGTGCTCCTCTTCATACAGCAGACGTCATTGCGTCGTGGTTTGAAAATAAGCAGGTGTTAGTGCTTGCCTGCCGGCTCAAAGCCCAACTTGAACCCTATAGAACATCTTTGGGACGAGTTGGAGTGTCGGTTGAGTGTCAGACCCAATCGACCAAAACCCAAACGTGCACTGTTCACCGTGCTACAAGAGGAATGGACCACATTTTTGTCAACAGTTTACCATTACTTAGTGGATAGCCTACCCCTTAAAGTAAACGCTATAATTAAAGCAAAAGGAGGCCCGACATCCTATTAGTTATACGTCTGGTGCTTTTCAAACCAACAGTACCTGGTATCCGGTGACTTTTGGCCATATAGTGTATGCCTGGATAATTATGTTAATGATTTAGCTAGTAAAAGCAAAACGAAAACCAAAATAACAGATTTCCTTAAAAAATAAACTCTTGTAAAGGAAGAAATAAAAAGGTATATGATACTCCTTTCTGGTTCCTTGAAATACGTTAAATGAGGGTTTCACTGTATAGTTAACCCGCCAAGTGGTTTTGACCAGACATCTCGTTCATCAAGATGGGACAAGCAAATGACAAGATACGCCTAAGATTTGCAAATAAATGACAAGATGACTTATCATGATAACGCTGATTTTTTTACGATGACGAGATAACGATCTGATCAGTTCATTACATTTCGAAAAACGTTAGGCACTTTTAAGATCCGTGATACAGGCATGTAGTTAATTTAACTTCGCACTGGATCAGCACATTGGGCTATTAGCGACGGGCAATCCCGAAAGGGAAAGATCCGAGTTTAACCTCTCGTAATTTACAACCAAGGTCAGATTACGAGGTCAACATTTGAGCTATCCCCCCGCTCTGTAAACTTCCACGCCAAACAAACGTGAAAACATTTGAGGTCAGGAGTTCATGATACAACAGTACCAAATAGATTCCAACTTCCAAAATATTTTGAAAAGGTCAAAATCTGAACTGGTACTCAACTCTCAAATTTGCACAGCATATGAACGTGAGGACATTTGGGGCCCCGAGCACGTGGTACAACGGTGAGCAAAACTTTTTAACAGCCGAAACATTTTAAAATTGTTTTCCTTGATGTCTTCATTAGTTCTTGCTAAAAATAACTGATCCCATCTTCGTATAAATTTCTTGGCATTATATAATTAAAAGCTCGTCTAACTATCACACATCCATAACAAGATGCGATTAGAATTGCATCTAGAGAAGCTAAAAAATTAATTAAAAACATCCCAGGCAATTATTAGTCTCGGGTCTTAGAGGAGTTTCAGATAAGGCAATCATCGGCAAAAATAGTAAACAAAGCAAGCAAGGATTAATGCTTTTTAACTTTAACTGCGGTATCGTTAATTAAATAAATCCGATCGATTTAAATTAATCTCTTAATATCCCAACACAGCGAATAAAATACTTTACCAGAATGGAAAATTCGGGGCTATTACGAAATTAAAATTTTTACCTCACCTTTTTTTCTCAGCTTCTTTTCACTCCCAGGTTTTGTACATTAACAAGAAGCGGCGAGAAAAAAAACGTTTCAATTAACATAGCGGTGCCATTTAATTAAACTATGGCAATATTGAATTTTCGAACCCTTTGTTTTTATAAATATTGATCAAAGGGAAAAGAATTAAAAACGGCGATAGGGTGAAACAGCCGGCAGATATTTTTACTCGAGCCAAAAATATTCTCAATATCAAAAAAAAAAAAAGAAGAAAAAAGAGAACCAAACACAATGGATGAGTAGAAGAGTAATAATAAAAGAGAGTGATACATTTGCTAACCATAATGTTTGTTTCCCCTTTTATTATTTTCGGCCTTTATCAGAAGCTTTCCATTTATTTAATGGAAATATATTTCTCTTATTAATGACACGAATCGTTGGGATTTTTTGCGATTCAAAAGCACAAACAAAGCAGACGGATTCATAAGTTTTGCTTCGAAACAGAAGGAATTTTTAAAGGGGGACCCAAAAAGGCTCTCCCCTTCGCTGTTAGGAATGAGAACATAAAACTTACTCCCGTCGTTATTTGACAATTTAATGCCTGAACCCTCAACGCAGAAACTAATGGCATACTCTGCGGAGTAGACTACTTCTATTTTATAGCCTCTTCTGCCCGGATTAAGCTTCTGTCTCAGAGATTTAGTTCCATATTTACTTAACATGGGAATATGATGATGAAATTCTTTGATTTCGTTAGGATGGAATGGAAATCGCAATCGCTCGACAAATAATGTAAAAAAAAAAAAATGCTTTCGTTGCAGTATTACAAGTTGGGGCTTTGGAATAACTCTTCTTGGAAATTGTTTAAACTGGGATTTCAACTCCCATCTGGACTATTTGTTGACTCCAGACTTATATACCAAACAGCAAAAAACTTCACTGTTCTTATTTCGGGTCTTTTCTCTGTAGTAGTAATTCCTCTAACTTTGGTATTAAAAATAAATAAAAAAAAAGTTAAAATATATCTCAGATCTATTTTTCTAATTGGTCAGATCACGATATCGCCTTGTTTTGATTATGAGAAGCTCAAGATCTGGTCAGTTTTTCAATTTCTAATGACGAAACATCTGGTTCATTGAAATCTTGTCAGTTTTGCTAATGGCGAGATACCCGGTCAAGGCAACCAGCAGGAGGGTTAATAAAAAGGTTAAGCTGGATTCTGTCTCAGAGATTTGGTTCGATATTTACTTTACATAGAAATAAGAAGAAACTTTTCTTTGATTTTTTTATGATGAATAGAAATAGCAATAGCTCGACAAATAATATGAACAAATGCTTTTGTCCTAGTACTACAAGTCAGAACTTTTGAAAAACTCTTAGGAATTGTTTAAGTTGAGATTTAAACTCCCTGTTGGTATATTTGTTTATTTACGGGTTTTTTGCTAAGCAAAAATTTTCTTGTCTCTGTTTCGTGTTTCGTTTCTGTCGCAGCAACTCCTATAACTTTGGTATTTAGCAATATATAAGTAAAAACAAATGGTGTGTGTAAATATCTATATTAAATGAAGGATAATAACTTTTAATAACTCTCCAATAAGTCACGATGGGGTATCTCGTTCATTAAAGTCTGATAAATTTTGCTAATTGATCATATGTCAGATCACGATATTGCCGTTTTTTTGTAATAAGGTCAAGATCGGGTCAGTTTGTTTCCTAAAGACAATGTATCGTGTCCATCAATATCTAGTCATTCTCACTGATGACGAGATACCTCATGAAAAATAACCAACAAGAGTGTTAAGAAAATTTATCTTTGATGTTATGATTGAATAAAAACATTTAGCCTATAAGGTTTCACACTATTCTGTTGCCTGCATGATTTCCTGCATGCCATCTAAACAGTTTTGACTAGTAGAATGCTTCTTATGATTCATAACAAGATCCAGATCTGGTCAGTTTTTTTCTAATTACGAGATATCTTATTCAAGATCTGGTCAGGCTTTTTTATAATGACGAGATATCGTATCGAACAAAATCTGGCCATTTTTACTAATGACGAGATACCTGATGGAAACAATCATCATGAGTGTTGAGAAAATTTATCGCTGATGTTATGATTGAAGAAAAAGATTAACCCTTTGAGGTTTCACACACCTTTCTGTAACCTGCAATCTACCCTGCATGTCCCCTATAATACCATCACTCTACATTTCTCAAAAAACCACATTCGGATATTTCACTTGTGGTACCAAAACAAACTTCTATATTTAAACCAGAAAAAACATTTTTCAAACTAACAACAATTATTCTTAATGCTATTTAGCTTCAAGAAAATAGTAAAATTATTCATAGTATAGAACTGCAATATTTATTTTTTTTGTAATAATAATGTATCCCAAATATATTATTTATTTTTGATTTAAGAAATTTATCTGTGTTCACAGGTATTTTTCTTAATCTTAATGTTTATTTTCTTAATGTTATAAACTCCTAGTCTATACTGAATTTAAGTATTTACTTGAAATTTTTAAACATACTGGAATAGCCTAATTAATAAAAATGGTTATGTCCTCAGTAACGTTATCTTTAACGGTGGACATCATTTCTAACAAATACAGGGATATATCACAGGGTACCTCTTTTTCCAGTACTTTAGCTAAACTTTAACCTTTACGCTGAGGCGCTAAGATTTTTTCAATCATCTCCAGGAACGGCTCTTTTGCCTGTATGTCCGACCCCCTTTACCTCATTACCTAACTTGAGCGAAAGAGCCTTGATTGGCACATTTACGACTGACACCTTATTTTCATTGTTGACAGGGTAGGGTACGAACAAAAAAATGGTTCCTCTAGATGGTCAGTCACTGACAGCTCGTCAATGGTGAACGGTGACAGCGGTCTTTTAAAAGAGGATAACAACCGCCGTACACAAATCAATACCATGCCACTGGTGTAAACGAAATTTTAGTGGTAACAATTATCTACCCGGACACCATTTATGTAAAAGGTCACTTGTATCTAAATTCGTAATTTCTTACTGTTAAATTGACGTGACTTGATTACTTTAAATTCATCATATTTCACTGATTTTTGAAAAAAATTATCTTACAGAATTAACCTTAAAAACCCAATAGTTTATTTATATTCACCAACTTCTTTAACATTCATATTAATGCAAGCACTAAATTGATTATTGCTATCTATGAAAAAAGAAATTACTTTCGATTTAATATCAACAAGCTAGTTCCCTAGAGTTCAAATATCTTTACCACTATTTATAAAGATATTATCTATTATCAAATACACAGAATTAATCATATTTCTAGAGATCAAATCACTTTCAATACGTAAGTCTAAAAAAACTATAATCCACCATCCAGAATAACGATCCGCCCACAGTTTTCCAAAACCGTTTATTTCAATAGTTCATATTTATTTTAATACATTCATTCCCTCCTTTCTAAAGTTTTAACATCATATTTGTTTTTCTTTCTTTATATTTTCCTCTGATACCAAAATGCGTCATAATTCCCCGTATTCAGAGTTTCAATTTATATAACTGTTAAAAAATAAAAAATAATCTTTTAAATATTATTTTCCTTTCTCTTCTTACCTGTTAAAAATCATTCATCTCGTTTTCTATCTATAATACCGCTATAGTACTACATATGAGACATACTTTGCATTATTTTCTTGATTGCAATTTTTTTGTCTCTTTGATGTGAACTATTTTCACTCCCTTTTGAGTTTAATTTTTTTATTTGTATCTTACTTGATTGTAATTATTTTACTTGGCTCTGATTGGAAGTTGTTTATTTGTTTTCTTTTTAATTGGTAACTGTTTTCCAATAATGTTTGACCCGGCGTCGTTTGAATTCAATGAGGTTGGTGTATAGGATGTTTCATAAGTACGTATACAGTTTCCAGATGCTGTAAAACAGGAATCCTTTAAGACACGGTCCCCAAATGTGAACTGTTAGCTAGGTATACTTATAAAGTTTGTGTTCACTCCCAATCGAAGTGACGTAGGTGATAGTGAACGTGTCACGTGACTAGGCAGTGTAAATGGTTGCGCCAGCAGTGGAGAAGGCGTTTTGTGTTCTAGAATTGAGAAAAAGGGAATCTATCGCCGTTATGCAACGGCATTTTTGATAACGATTTGGAAGAGAACCTCAAACAGAAAATTCATTCACGATTGGTTTAAAAAATTTAAAACTACGGGCTGTTTGTGCTAAGTTCCAAAGCCAGGGCCACCGAGTGCATCGGTAGATGTCGTCGAAAACTTTATTCATCCAATTGGAAAATAAAAGTATAAAAAGTTCATTCTCCAATAGGATTTGGCGCCACCACACTGGTCAAGTGACATGCGAAATTACCTCTGATTACATCTTCACCGTTGGATTGAACGAAGCGCCAACTACAACATGCCGCTAACCCAATGGCCACCCAGATGCCCTGTCTTGACACCCTGTGACTTTTTTCTTTGGGGTTACGTAAATGATAACGTATTTAACCCTACTCTTCCTGTTAATCTAGCGGAGTTGTAACCGCGTATCGCATTGACTGTCACTGCACTTGTTTCAGGTACTCTAACACGCGTCTGGGCTAAAATGGGTTACCGATGCGATATATGTAGTATGACTAAGGGTACACACATAGAACATCCGTGACTGTCTCTAAAAAAATTGAAGCATTCACCTACACTTCAGTTACAGATAACATAAAATCTCTTACATTGTGATTGTTATATAGAGCGTTGAAGTTGTATACTTACTTATGAAACACCCTGTATAATCTATAACTAATCCTTTATTACCACTCCATTAATTTCATCCTTTCACAATTATTTCGCATTAAATTGTTGTTTTTGTATTGGTTTCAATTTCCAATTTCACTTATATCCTAAAGCTTTAATTTTGAGGTATCGGGGTTAACTTGTATTTATACTTCTTAGGCTAAGCCTCACATTTGGCCAAAATAACTCAACTCGAGAAAATTATTTCCTAAGTGATTCACGTCCTACTTCACCGCGATAAAGCAAAAGTGCTCATTTCTTTTTTCAATTCACAATGTGTGTTCCCTTGAATACTTGAGCTGGGGTAGCTTTGTTGGAAGAATAACGGATTAGCAACTGGAAGCTTGTGAGTTAGAATCCAACCAAAGACCGTCGTGCACAAAGTGGACTGGTGCACGTTAAATCTTTTGTGGCCTAAATTTTCCTCATGTTGGTGTGGTGTGGAATCGTAGATAGGTGGGAGGCCACCTTATCATCTGACTGTAGTGTTGTCCTCGGATCCCGATTCGTGTTTCCCGAACCGTTGGCAATAGCCCGTTATGTTGCTGCAGTAAGCGGTAAGTTAAAATACCATACCCCAAAAACGTTTTCTGGTAGTAAATTCATATATAAATTACTAAAATTTAAAAGAGACTTGGCCCCTACAACTTCATTTGGTACAAGTTGATTATCTTACTTAAACAGTACCAACTCAGCTTTAGTAGGATAGGTTGCACTTTTTCAAGTTTTAGCAACTTCTTCAGAAAGTAACAAATGATTGTAGAAGTAAATACAGTGGCCTTGTCATCTGGGAAGGGAATATTTACGCTTTGATTTGGTGGAAGGAACTTTTCCAAAAACTTTTAAAGGAACACTTTTGTGGAGCAAGGTTCCCAAAAAGTGTTAACTACTTATTTTTGTTTCTAAAAAATTACTATAAATGAAGAGTTCCGTCAGCATAGCTATAAGCCATAGAAACTTCTTCCAAAATGATATTTGTATCTCAATATGTAATACTGTCGGACCAATATTTTCATAATGTGGTTATATTAATGTCTTACATTTGAATTTAGAATGTTTTGGATTGAGTTCCCAACTCAATTAAACCGTAACTTTAAATATAAAATGAGACTTATTCACAACGGATTGGGCTCTCTTACTTTACAATATCATAATATGTCGAAATCAAAAGTGTCTAGACATATATTTCAATTTTAAATTTCCATTTCAAAAAACTGATTGTTGGATTTTCAAAATTAATTTTTCGATTAACATTCATTGTGTAGTAAAGGATCAGTAATGAAACATGGAAGTTATTTAATTTCGTAATATATTTCGCTGTGCACTCAAGTATTCAGTACACATTTGTAATAGCAATGAACATTAGTTTAATATGTTATCCCTTTAACACTTTGTGGGTACCTGTGGTTAGATTTTATTCCTATTTTCGAGAGGTTAGAATGATAGTAGAGTAAGTATAGACTGAAGTTATCAGAAAATAATATTTTACGGAGCTATGTATATAAGTCTCATAATTCCCCCACGAGTTCCGTTCGTACGGATTTCAATTCTGATGGGTGGCATACCCGAAATATTTCCAGACTTCCCTTTGCCGCAAGGGAATTTTCACGACCTGTATTTGAACTGAATTTTCCAAGCTGCGTTAGTTTAGCTTACCGAAGTACAAAACTGTATACTTCTATTGAACAGTTCACTCACTTTCCTATCTAATCAAATGATGACGAACAATACCTAAAAACAAATTCTACAACGTAAAAATATTGACTCCCATGTTTTCAAAAAAGGAGCCCTCAATATTCTATAATGTTCAAACACTTGATTTGAAAACACAAAAACGTGAAAGAAGGAATTAGTTAAATACATTTTAATTTATATCTCTATTTAAACCTCCTGGTGGTTGTCTTGACGAATTATCTCGTTTTTAACAAAATCATTCGCACATCTTGATGCATGAGATATCCTGTAAATAGAAATAAACTAACCTGGTTTGGATCTCGTCGACATCAAAAATCGGCAATACCTTGATGATGATGTTTCACGTCATTAGCACAATTCTTAAGATTTTGATGAACGAGATATCTCGTAAAAACTACTAGATGGGTTAATAAGACAATATCTATATGTAATATATGATTATGTCTTATGTAATATAAGATTGTATCTATCTATATGTAATATAAGATTGTATCTATCTATATGTAATATAAGATTGTATCTATCTATATGTAATATAAGATTGTATCTATCTATATGTAATATGAGATTGTATCTATCTATATGTAATATAAGATTATGTTTCTCATCTTACGAGTACGTTGTAGTAACGTACTATGGCTTGGATCTATAATAAATATTTTAGGGAAAACAAAATGAATAATATGAATTTCATTTAATAAAAAATAACTTAAAGTAATTTGAGTTAAAAAATAGTTGTAAGCTTTAGTGTAGCAAGCCAATTTAAAGCAATCTGTTGCTCAAACCAATAAACAAATTGATACCAAAATATGCGAAGATTATTCAGAGGATCGAAGAAGGATTTGTAGAGCATAATTAAGGTAAATGCACTTTATATGGAACATTGTGTGACATGGCACAGCACGCAATATAGTGTGACATTGAACTCACACCTAATCATCTATTCACCTGCCCACTAGTAAAAGGTGCTCTTCAAATCATCGATTATCTTCCTGAAGAACAGCGAGAAAATAATCGAAATCGCCAAAACTGAAAAATGCACATGTGACATCTATTCAAGAAATGGGCACAATAACATAGTCCGTTATTTTGAAACATGTATCTTTAATGCAATTACTTATATTTTTTTTTTACATTTGCAAAAATATTTTTGATTCATTCGTTTACAATTTTTCCTGTTTTGAGAAAATTAAATTTAATTTGAACATCCCCTTAAGAAGAGTCATTAAAATACTTTATTAAGAAACTTACACTTTATTAAGAAAAGTAGTCATATTCCTCTTCTATTACCTTTTCCCAACGATCTGACTTTTATATTTCTTTTAATAAAAGTTTCCTCTCTGGTGCTTAAGAGGTGCTTCAACACCATTTCGATGTCTTGTCGATTTTGGAATCACTAAATGATTGTCCTGAGTAAAGATGATGTGTGATGTCGAGTTGGTCTCTTTTGCTGTGTATTGTCTTTTTGTTAGACGAAACCTAACCTCGTCATCATCAAAAAATAGGCAATATCTTGATGACGAGATATCTCGTCATCAGCAAAATTAATTAGACTTTGATGGACAAGATATCTCTTCTAAACCACTTGGATGGTTAAAAGGGGGACTCCAAGCTTTGGCAAATGTCCGTGTTTGTAACTGGTATGCCAAATGCGTTATTAAAAAGTGTGATTCGATACAACATTTTATTTAGTAATGTTATCATGGCACATCCTCTACTATACTACTGCTAATTGAATCCTTATCTTACGTATTTTAAAATTATTTCCGTTACAGTTGGGAAATAAAATGGTTTCTAAAATGAAACTCGGAGAGATCAGTCGCACCCCTTAAAAATTAAAAGTGTTACAGACGTGCATTTGAAAAACTGTTTGTTAAAAATGAGGGAAATGTGTTCCATATATATGGAAATGATACCAGAATCAAATTTAAGCTTCATCTTTAATGAAACCGCTTTGGTAATACTGCTACGTAATTTAAACGCATTACAGGAAAAGCATTCAAATGTTAAGTATCTCAGCTACTTTCCATTTCTGAAGCTAGATGCTTTTGTTACTTACCAATATAGGCACATAAAGATGAATTTAACAATTAATGGAGAAGTGGAGCTCCGTCTTCGAATGACGGATGGAATTTTATCATGATTTCAAAAGTGCGTGTCGGAAAAAATGTATTAACTTTTCATTAACGGATATGAATTTAGTAATGTATAATTTTTGCAAATTATTTGTGTTAAAAACATACATTTATTTCATGGTGAGTTGGAGGTGAATATCCCATGATGAAAGGAGGAGTGATTTTAATTGTGTACATTTGTATACAATTTGTGTAACACTTCGTTTCATGCAGAATTGCTTACAATATTAGATCGGGTATAAAATGAATTCTTTTTGTACAAGGATTTATGAACATTTAGAGGATCGGAACTACAGGGAATTCTTTTCAAAAACTAGATTAGTTGCAAAATTACAGTAAGATCGGAAAAAAACGGTAATTATTTCCATGTTAGGAATTACTTACAATATTAGAGAAGGATCGGGAACATTAATTCGTTTCATACAGAATAAAGTATCGTTTGATACACTATGGCTTACAATGGAGAAGTATTGGGAAAACAAAAGTAATTAGTTTAATACAGGATTACTTACAATATTATAGAAGGATTGAGAACAACAGTATTACTTAATTTAAAGGAAGATTGGGAAGACAAGTAATATGTTTAATACAGGATTACTTACGATATTAGAGAAGAAACAAGAATAAAAGTAATTATTTCCATATAGGATTTTTTACAATATTAGAGTAGAATTGGAAATACAAGTAATTCGTTTCATACATAATTACTTACAACGATAGAGAAATATCGGGCATAAAGAGAATACTTGTCATACATGACTGCTTACAATATTAAGGACGATTATAACGAAAAGTAAATATTTGGCTTTGCAGTCTTTTGAAGAATAGAGTGTAGTACTTGAATTAAATCATTCTCTTCCTAAACGACTATGAGTTTAGCTCTGTTTCCAGCACTGGCGATTTGGCATTTGAGTCACGTGGTCGTGAACGACTCTTTTGGCTTGGATTCCGGCTTCAAATTTATATTTTGGTTGCGGAAGTTTTTCAGTAATAATTACAATATTAGATTAGCAATAGTTACAATTACAGATTATATATTGCTCCAAATAATCGATGAAAGCTATCGCCACAAATGCTTTTTCGTCTGACAGCCTTTTTTACTATCTAGGTTACTACCTTTCTAAAAATCGACCGATCCAAGGTCATCCACATTCTAACCAGATCAGATTACAAAGGCTCAAGGGATAATATATCCATGCTAGTATATAATTTGGAATGACACTATTGATCGATGAAAAGTGTTAAAAAGTTTTCTTTCAACAAGACAAACCTTTATTTGTTATCTACGCAGCTTTTTTTAGATATAATTTTAAAATGAAGTTTTCACCCTCTCATAATCAATATAAAAACGTGTTACATAATAAATAATTTAGTTATCAACAATTGAAAAGTGTTCGTGATTTCTAGGATCAGAAATGCACAATATTTAAGTACATTTAAAATACGTGCTTATACATTTTGGATGAAATTTGAGGCTGATAGTCGCGAAATGAAAATTGTTTTTAATCATATATACAATTTAATTTCCATGCAATGAATAACTGTACGAGAATTGTGAAGCGTGTCTACTTAGGAAAGCATTCTTTTTTTTAACAAGGAATTCACATATTTACATGTTCAGTGAATGTTCACAAATTTGTTTCGTTAAATATATAATTAGGAATTTTTTCCTAGTAGTATGTACACAATTTAAAAAAAACCAGATCAACTTTCACGAACCTAAGGCTATCGCTATGATTAAAACTAAAGTTGGTTGTGTTTTTACGACACAAGTTATGACACAGTATATTTAATTTATTTAAGAATTTTATGGGTTGGGGGGGATCTCGTGTGTTTTCCTTTCAAAAGTAAAGGCAACTAACTGCAACAGAAATTCTCTTAATTGCTGGATATGTATGCTTTATTGTCTGATGCATTTTGCATACAATTCAGTTGCCAAAGAAGGTATCAAAAGCTTCAATGTTCATATTGATTGAACTTTACCAAATATATGTCTGCTTCTCTTGGACAATTTTAAGGGCTATAAAACCATCCGCTAAACTGCTGATTACGTGTTTTTTGTCCGATGTATCGATTCTCCCTACAATTCGACTGTCAATTGAACTATTGTTAGACTTCAATAAACACATTTTTCAAATCGATTGAAATTAATCAAACACTTCATGATCTCGTACGAGTTTCCCTTCGAAAACTTTAAAGGCGACCGAATGTAAAAACATTCGTCAAACGGCTAATTACAACTTTATTACCCTATGTATCGATTCTCCATACAGTTCGTTTGTCAACTCGTACATTAATGTAGTATCCGTCTTTTGTCCCCTCCCAATTACTTGGTCGCAGTGGCGTCTTTTATTTCCCGAAGATCCCTCTTCCCATAATGAAATCTTTCGTACATACCATCACTGTAGATAAATCGCTAGCTCACGGCTCTAATTAGAAGATTGAAGGATTGTTACCTAAGACTGACGCTACATAATTTTCGATTACTGCCAAATCATTCACATCAGCCCGGAAGGCATACATGGGTTATGGTATGGGATTCTATCTGTATATTTTCGATTCCTTTTCTTTTGGTTCGGTTCACTCATGGTAAATTACCCCGCAAAGACTGAAGTGCTCATTTGGGCCGTTAGGGGATATTACAGTCGTTGAGCGTTTGTGTTCTTTAGAATGCGCTAGAGTCGTTTATGACTTTAATGAAAATTACCCCAAAGAGAATGACTCCCAGCTTTCCTCGAAGTTCCGAGGCTGGTGCGGAAAAGATAAATATTTGTCCATATTCTTTCCCTGCTGGATTCCCCTGGGTCGTAAGAATTGAACGGTTTTCACTGACGACGAGTCGGTTGAGGAGATAGTTGCTAAAGTGTTGACATGGTGTGAATAAACTGTTCGTTTAGTTTAAATGACTGCTTCTTTAAAAACTGGTCATCCTAGAGATACAGAACAAGCCATGTTTAAGCGGCATTCCTCTTACCCAGTTCTCCTGCACGTAAGGGCAGTATCTCCTAGTTAGGCCATTTTGAGCTGGCGGTTGTTGCATACTGGGGATATATCTAATCTTGTAACACACACAATGTTGAATATTTTAACAACTTACGATCTTTCAGTCAATTGTTGATTAAATGCTTGGGATTTTATTTGGAAGGTACGAATCAAACTATTACCTCCCTCCATTTTACCATGCCTTGAAATACATTTATGCCTTTTATGACATAGTATGCAAAGACACTATGATATGTAAATAAATGAATTTTATAGCATGCAAAGGCCTTCAAAACGATAGTTCCTCCAATTGATAATTTTTAGTTGTCGTCTGTTTCATACTGATGATTTAAGTATCAATTAATTTTCCAACATTAGATCATACTAAGGATATATGTATCTAATACTTCAGCAACTTGGAACTAACGATATTATATCGGAATCAATTGTTGATTACATTCTCTGAATGTTTTCTATCCAAGATACGAAACAAATCATGTTGAATACCTTTACCAAATTCTGTTGTGTTATTTAAAACAACAGAATCTCCAATAGGCCATTTTAGTTGACGGTTGCTGCACACTGAAGATATAAGTATCTAATATTTTAACAGCGTTGGATATTTTAACAAGGTACGATTTCTCAATAAATTGATGATTGAATTTTATGCACACAAAAAATTTCGACAAAATACGAAACAAGCGGTTCTCTCCCTCAATTATGTCAGGCTTTTCAAAAAGCCAGTATCTCCAATTGGCTATTTTGAGTTCATGTCTGTTAAATGCTGCTAATTTAAGTGGATTGCGTTTCCAACATTAGATCATACTGATGATATATGTATCGAATACCTTAAGCAGCTTTGAATTCACAAAATCATCTCACTGCCAACTGTTAATTAAATGTTCTAAAGTTACTATGAAACAACCAATGCTGCATTTCTCTTGTTAAATTCTATTGTGTGAAGAGTTGTTAGGTCGTTTTGAGTTGAAGGTTATTACATACATATGATATAAGAATCTAATACTTTAATTGAATTGGACTAAATAATAGTATTATCGCTCAATCAATTGCTTATTAAATACTATGAATGTTTTATAGCGCTATGTGATAGCGGATGCATTGAAACATCTCAGTTTTCGGAACTTTAATCTATCTCCATTTTGAAATTGACTAAAACTATTTACAGATTTTGTTTTATACCAGTCGATTTTCCTATAATATAAGTAATAATGTTAGTTTTATGTATAATTTAGTCAATATGTATGTTGTAGGGTAAAATCAACACTATGTAACTCGGAAATCGTGAAGATAGGTATTAATACTTTAGGTGATTTGCTAATTAATCACATTAAAAATACATTTGCTCAATGTGTGTCGTAAATTACTGTCACCAGTTTGGATATATAAAAATGATTTTGAAAAAAATTGCTTGTCTGCTACCATTTAAATTTCTTAAAACCTTCCTCTTGTCACCTTACTTCAGACATTTGAAATCTGTTCGTGGGATAGCGTCAATTCTGTAAATTTAATCACGTAGACTGTAAAGCACAACAGTTTTGTATCAACGCTTTGGTATAATTTTATATACATATGTAAAAGATGTGATATTTTAAGAGAAGAAAGAAAATCGTGTAGCACAAGTTCATGATAACTCCTTAACTCATTTAACATTGTTTGATTAATTTGTCTGACTCAATATAATTTTAGAAACAAAGCATTAAGTATTTTTGGAAAATAAAAGAGTATAATTATATATTTCTCATTCCTCTCTTAGAGATGTAAGATCAAGATCTGATTATCCCCTACTCAGCAAAAAAATTCCTGCAGAGTGACAAACTAAACCATACAACTTTTAACTTGGTGGAAAGTCAAGATGTTAGATGATTATGTGTGAGGATAATAGGGCCCGTTTTCAGGCATTAAACTATTTGTTTTTCTTACGACATGAGTAATTAATCTTTCAACTGCAATTACCATCTTGTAAAACCGGATAATCTGCGTTTCAAAATGAAATTGAATAGAAAAAAAAACAGTACTTTGCTCTAAAAACACAAATGGCTATTGTAAATCCATTCAATGGAAAGTTCAATTCCTTGTTCTAGTTAAATATTTGACAAATAATACTTATCGCGAGACTAATGTCGTAGAATAATATCTTATTGTTTATATTTAATTGCTTTTAGATCACTTTATGGGTAAGTGATCTAAAGGCAATTAAATATAAAACTATTTTTAAGTAAATCCAAATTAATATCAAAGTTTATGAGTAATTTACAGTTCTTGATATAATAGAATGACAAGCACGATTTTTCATTCGCTAAGTCATAGTTATAGCGTAATACCAGAGCTCATGCGTGAAGATACTGCTCAAAAGTTCCCATTTATTATTCAATAATCAATGTGAGGATTGACTTTATGAACTTTTAAAATATGAAGCATATGATTGCTGGTTTAGGTTAGGATATTCACATACAGATGTACAACATATTATCAGCATTGTATATATGGCCTTCGAAGGATTAAATACCACGCATTTTTAATTAATAACTACTCTTATTACAAGATCTGAGAGATGCAACACGATAAACCTTCTTTTTAAATTTTGGTGGTTTTCTTGACGAGGTGTTTCGTCATTAGCAAATCTGAGCACATTTTGACTGATGATATGTCTCGCCATTAGACGAAAACTAAATAGATCTTACTTTGGCCATCATAAAAAATAGGCAATATCTTATTGACGAGATATCTCGTTAATAGCACATTTTTTCAGATAGTGTTGGACGATATATCTCGTCGAAATCACTTGGAGGGTTAATGGGGGCGCAATACCACACCGAATAATTAAAGTCAATACGGATATCGGGAATATCCTTGCAGGAGTTCTCGCAGTGAATCCCGACAAGCGCAAATAGAACTCACTTTCCACATGGTGTGGAAAGTAAACTCAAGCATCCCCTATCGGCCATGACGATGAGGCATGCTTCCGTTCAATGGAATCTGGAGCCGATGAATAACCGAATTCATCTTTCGGGAAGTACACCATAATTTGGGTATAGTGGTATTGCGTTTCTCGACACTTCTAAATACATTTCAGGTCTTACTGAATCGAGTCCAGATGTAGGATCTTGGTATTTTACACAGGCCTGAAGTATAGATTTACTCTACACTCATACTTCAAGTTTATAGCCTTGGTGAGAATGAATAGCTCAGGTTGAAATTTATACTATAACATCTATATCTTATTTCGGTGACTGACTAGGAGTTTTTAAATGTACATGAGAATTCATGGCTTGTCAAGCTCGGATGCTTGAACAGTTTTTCTACTTAACTCTCCGCGGTTTCGACGAGATATCTCGTCTATAAAATTCTGACCAAGTTGGATATTGAATGGCTGTATCATCAAAATTGACAATTTATTGTTAAATGATGATCAAATTGCTGGGTTTTAATGGTGACGAGATCGATATGATATCGAGATCAGGTCAGTTTTCTAATAACGAGAAATCTCATGCATCAAGGTCTGATCAATTTTGAAAATGACGAAATACCTCGTTGAGTCAAACACCACGACGATTAATGATCAACTTAAATATCCATCTTTGTATTACTGTCTAAATATTCAAAAAACTTCATATAGAAATTCGGCAATTTGCCTTTTATTCAAAAACGCAGTATCTCCAAATTTGGTACTTGTAATTTTAGAGTTACGTAATAAATGTTTCAAAGTACCTCATGTTTAAAAATCACTTTTAAAGAGTTACAACACCCACTCAACTTTTGATTAATTGGAGATACTGCTTTCTGAACAGGCACGGTAGTATCGAGCTCAATTCTCACAAAAACATTCAATTACCTTTTAAAGTGTTTGTGAAGCCCAGTGCGATGAATGTTTCATCTGACTTCAAGGACGGTAGTTTAATACAATCCTTGGAGTTTTGGCATGCTGGCAGTTTCAGTCTTTTCAGGTAAAGGGGGTTAAGCGCCAGAATTTTGATGACTCGGCCTCGTGATGATTTTCAACACACATTGCCGCCACGCTGACAGGAACTTCCACACCACAGAGCACACGAAGGAAGACAGACATTGGTAGATAGGACGAGGATTGTGCCGAGATGATCGCCGATGCGGGACATGAATGGGATGGGTGAACGAGATATGTTGCAATGAGAATGTTTATGACGATTAAGATGATGGGACAAAACACGTCCAGTTTTGAGTGGACATCGTGGCCCATTTTGTCAACGGTTGCCACCAGTGAAGTACGGCCACTCCTATCAAGGCCCTTTCTGGCGGTCTCGGACGTTAGCTGTAAAGAATGGAGGTATTAGAAATGAACAAAACAAAAACAAACAAATTACCTACAAGAATGGACATTGAATTAACCTTTCAAGTGGTTTCGACGAGATATCTCGTCCATGAAGATCTTATCAATATTTTTATAATGACAAATACACAACCACCAGGAGAGTAGAGAATAAAATTTTAAATTATATAATTGAAGAGCTCCGGGCAGCATAATTAGCCCCAAAAATATATATCGCAATAACAAAAATTAACAATCGTTTTCTGAGTGTTCGAATGAGTGCGTAATACTTGAAATTTTAAGATATCCAGACCTCTAGAATAGTATACAAACCATTAACATTTTTAAATAAAAAAAAATATTAAGTTGGTTTATATTATAATGAACCCCAAATACTTTAGTCGGGTAAACGAGAAAAATGTAAGTCTTTGTATAAGTTATGACATCGAGTACTTGGTACAAATTTGTCATCTAACTAGAAACTCGGGCCCTCAGTACAAAGATGATGGTTACGAAGATTACAGGCAAGTTCGTACGTATTTTCCAATGTCTTACTTTTTCATTTTCAGTTAAAAGCTTTCGGCGTTTTTCACGTATGATATATTTCAATAACAGTGACAATATAATAGTTTTATATTTGAAGGTCTTCGGGGAATCACAACAATTATTTTCAAATTTCTCTAAATTTATGTTTCCAAGACACTCCCAAATTATGTTTGATTTTCTATTCATGTCATATTTTACTATATTGTTAAGTTTTAAGCCGTCATTAAACAATCAATCTGAAGCTATTGTAATCCTTTAGAATATATTTTTCATTAGGGAAATTTGTCATTATGTCTGCGTTTTTTCCCTATGTTGCCTGGAGTCTTTCATTTTAGACATCGACAGAAACATGTATCTAATATTCATCACATTCTATGCAACGTGATTCTATGCATCAACTGCGAGAATGTTGTTAATTATGCCGTAGAATTGCCACCCCAGTCATATAGATAAAAAACTGTCATGCTAGTCAAAATTGTGGTATTTTAAAACTGTGTGCTTAGAGGATTTCTAAAATGCTGTATTTAAAGGTATATATTTACTCCGTGCCTTCACATATGTGTAGAATCTCGTAGACACACTCGACCAATATTTGTTTGAGTGGTCATACTGTTATTTAGTGTTGATACCTTATGCAGAACATTTGAACAAGGGTGTACCGTAATGACCAGAAGACCGTATACTTCACTAGCATATGTATAAACATCTCGGTTACTGCAATACATTATGTGCCAAAATAACTACGACAGGATTTCTGCAGAAACTCACAATCAGGGTACGCTAGAGTTAATATGAATATAAGAATATTGTATACCATCATATTCAGTAAAACTATTTTTCGTCCGAAGTATAGCCTAGTGCAGTAACAGCGAACAATATTATTTTTGAACACTTGGAGAAGCATGGGTTTGAGATCTATTTATACTATTCCCTGCGTGATATGTTTCTTATACCATAGAAATTCAGAACTATGCATAAGGTAGATATAATTATTACCCATGAACAGTTCTTAACTCGAAATATATTTATAATTTGATTTTGAATTATTTAAAGAGATTGAAATAGTGGAATGCATTTTCCGGAACTGTCGAAATGACCATGGAAAGACAGCAGTCCATTTCAACATTGCACTTACTTGTTTATAATCCACTTTATGCGCGAGATTTGTTTTGAAATGTTTAGGTTTAAAGATATCTCATTGGAAAATAACTCAATTTTATAGATTATTTAAACATTGTCATAAAAATGAAACGTGATTTTCCCTGACATGTGTAATAGGGGTCGTAAGTTGTAATCCTAATTTTAGTCACCATTTTAAAGATTTAATTTAATTTTTGACAGTACTTTATAAAATACAGGATGACCATGAAATATTTTTGTTTGGAGGCATCTGTAGTTAAATCACATTAACGGCATGGAAAAAAATTTGATACTGAGATTTTTAAGACATGTGTACTATTTGAAAGACCATAAATGCAATGCGCTACATACCCAGTTCAAATTATTGGATTGGTTGTTGTTTACCCTGGTGAAACTATGAACAATCAATTTTATCTGGGTTTAATGTAAATGCTCTATTGTTTACGACTCCAACAGTGCTGAATGTTTCCCTATCGACGTCTCTTGTTGCTAATTTGTTTTCATGGAATGCAACTATCCATGTCTTCGAAAGTCTTAATACCAAATTTGGTTCCATTCCACTTTTTCTATATATCAACAGAGGCCTCCAAAGAGTCAAAGTTATTTTATAGACAACCTGTACTTACGACTATGTGCAAAATCTTCAAAGGATAATTCTCTTAGTAAAATAAGGGTATACTTACCCTGGTATTGCATACGTCTGTGCATGGTAGGACACTCACTTCCCTAGAAAGACAGAAATCTGAATCAATGCCTTTATTCCGATAATCGACTAAACAGAATTACACAAACATTTACTGCGTTTTCAAAGAAAACTTAAATTTTCTTTGCTTTTAAACTCATTATTGAGCTGTGACCAGATTACTGGACATGATAGTCATTTGTTCATGCTAGCAAATACTTAATTTGAAAGGTTACGGGAAGTGACTGACCTGTAGTTTCTGAACTGTGTTGATTTCAAGTATTAAAAGGAAGTTTAGAACACTTACCTAGGACATACTGATAGATGAGAAATATATACTCACTTGAGACTCCATTTACGAGGCACATCACCAAGAGTTTCTGTTTTGTACTCCATATTTTCAAAAACACATTTTTCAAGTAATGTCTAATTACATTAGATAGATTTTAAAAAAATCAGATACAGACGTAATCACTCTTACGAAAACGAAATATGGCATCTATTTAACCCTCCAAGTGGTTTCAACGAGATATCTCGTCCAGGGATATCTGAAAAACTTTGCTATTGACGAGATATCTCTTCATCAATAAATTGCCTACATTCTGATGATGAAATCCATATGTGGCCAGTTTTCTTCTATTAACGAGATATATCGTCCATCAAGATCTGGTCAATTTTGCTTTTGACGAGTTACCTCATAGAGACTGATGTTGGTCTCGGTATGGTACCTCGCCATTAGCAAATATGACCAAACCTTGATGGATGATAGAGTCTGTCATTAGAAAAACTTACCTGATCTTGAACTCGACATAATCGATAAACGGCAAAACCTTGATTATTCGGAATTCCATCGGCATTCTTGATGACGAGGTATCTTATCATCAGCAAAAATGGTCAGATCGGTGATGGACGAGGTATCTCGTCAAAACCCCTAGGAGAGCTAACATATACTACTTAACCATTCCTTAGTCTTTTATCAATTCGATAACTTTTTTAACCAATTTTAAATGCGGGCATATCTTTGGCGTACGTCTTCGGCGTATAAGTCTTCAAACAACTGCAGTGTAAGATTTGTTTTTGTCAGTGAATGAGTTTTTCACTGAAGCCCACGATATGTTATACTCTGTCAAAGGGGATCTAACAATTTCAACTTTGCAAGAATTTGGGAGTAATTTAAAGCTGTACGTAAAAGGTTTGAATTTACAACTGCTAGTGCAATATACTTTTAATATTTCTGCCCATAACTTTCACATTGATAATTAAAAACTTACCAGTATATCCAATGCATAGTTTACTACTGACTGATTATGAATAAGATCCGAATACTATTGATCTCAATACCTAGAAATTAATTAAAATTTTTGATAAAAAGACAAACGTTAACAATGTTAATTTGAAAATACGTTTTTTGGGGATAAATCTGATGTAAATGCAAAATATGCTTAAAGTTTACACTGGTCTAATTTATCTGATAAATTAACTTTCTGGATTTAAAGTATGAAAATAATTTGTTTAATTTTTAATTTCAAAAGATAAAAGGGTTTTAATCTAAAGGCATGAAAACTGTTTTATTACAGTTACAAAAATATGACTCATTAAATAAACATGTTTTAACATTTTATTCCTAACCAGTTGGATATCAAGTCAGAAAAACAATTAAAAATTAATTTTTGAGAAAAATAACGGAAACACTTTAAAAGTAAAATTTGCCTTAGCTGCTTTTATATTTTTACCTGGTTTTCCAGCTTTCAGAATTTAAACTTACAAATATTATATTTTGGACAGTATGCCTTATTTTCTTACCTTAAGTACGAATAATTGAAATTTTAAGATTTTCTCGTCATCTGCGTTTTGAACTAAGAAATCATTTAAATAAACTTCGAAGACATCAAAATCAAAGAAGAATATTCTGATGAAATCTTTTAGTCTACCCAAGATTATAAGTATGCAATTTTTGAGCCCATAACGGAAAATTCAAAAATTAAAGGGAGTTTTTTTAATATATTAGGAAATAGGAATTGCCAATCACGCTCGTTGGTTTAGACAGTAAACATAGTGAACTTAATTCAGTCTATCTTGTACTTGCTTGCTGATATGCAAATACAACATAACTGCAATTATTTTACTTGAAGGCACATGAATCAGTCTTCGCGTTAATGATAATGACGATATAATGCTGTCATAAGTAGCCTATATTTCAATAAATGTAAATTTTATATTGCCTTAGGATTATAAAATTTGCCAAGACAGCCAAATAAGACATTTTGTAAGAGTGTTAGCTAGAAATATAAGGTGAAGAAAAACATTTAAATCATTTTTTTAAATTAAAACATTATGTTAAGATTATCCACATTATTTAATAACTATACTATCCAACTAATGATCAGGTTGACAAGTATAAAAAAAGACTACCGTTTCCATTAAACTGTGGATTTTGTAACCTGTAGAGTTTTAGTTTAAAATCAAGCAATGAGAAATAGGGTGTTATTTCATTTAAATAAGGTCTGTAATACCACGTGGATCAAAATTAACACTCGTTTACTAAATTAATGCAAAACTTATAAATATTTTGGTTCATTAGGGTTTCGAGATCTACTCTCACTTTCACGAATCAATCCCCAAATAGTCTTTCATCGATGCATGGCATATCCTGGTGAAAGCCTTCGGATTGCTTCTCGGATTACGCTCCTGTGTTCTCCTTGATAAGCATCAAGGATATGGACTTTACAGGAATCCTGCAGCCCATTTTGCCTTAATTCGTCAACAGAACCTCAAGCAGCCTCCACTGTAGCGAATCAGCCCCAAGGCACTCTCTCCCTGGTAATGATCATCTTGGGGAATTCCTTGCCCTACAGGAACTTTATCTGTGGTCCAACGAAGACGCAGGTTTTGGCTTACCCTCACACAGTTAAGGGGAGAAGTCTCGGAGGTACTCGATAGCTGCCTGCTCCTGGTAATGGAGTTGTGACAAATTGTTTAAAAGGTCTAGTTTGATGTGCAGCAATGGCATCAGAAACTTTCGGAAGACCATCAGTGGTTTAGATATGAATTTATACCACTGTGGATTCGCCTGTTTGTGATAGTAGCTTTTGCTATTCAAAATGTAAATGCATCAGGGATATTCTTTACCATTTGGTTGGATTTTAACCAAGGATGCCAACATTTCTGTCACCAATAAGAGAATGTACTATAGTTCAAGGCGTCTACAGGGACATCGATGTTGCAACCCTCTTTTAATGTGCAGTGATGACATCGGAACTTTTCGGGAGACCATCAGTGGTTTAGATATAAATTTATTCACTGTGGACACTTGTGTTTGTGGTAATAGTTTTTGCAATTCAAATTACAAATGTGTATAATAGAAATGATTCGTTATTGTATATTTGGTTGAATTTTAATCAAGAATGTCATCATTTCGAAGCTTAAAGCATTTAGGGGGAATTTGATGTTGCAACCCTCCTTGATGACCCCGAGTCAGAGGTATGTAGGTATTTAACATCGCACTGGTGCAACACAACTGGTTATGGGTTACGTCCCGGGATCAATCCCGAGGGAAATACCCAAGGACAACGCCCCGTAATTTTGAACCACGGTCAGGTCACGAGAATAAAATCTGCCTGAGTAAGAGGAAGAAATTGATTAGTTTTCTTGTTTTGAAACAGAACAGCCTTATTGATTTTGGTTGAGTTGTGGATAAAGAGGCAACAGTAGTTCGGTTGCATGTGATTTATATCGCATTCAAATGGTCATACTGTTGCAGCAGAAGCAAATTTCCTCTCGAAAGTGGGAAAAGATAGTTATACTTTCTGATCTAAAGTGTACACTTCATCCGACAAATTCCACTGCTTGAATTTTATAGTAAAAGCTACAAATTGGATTTGTAGTTACCAAGAGATCTGAAAAGTATATCTTTCTATTAAGGGTCTAGGAATTCAGTTCCTCATTAGGAATTGCAATCTAGATGTATTATTAATTTACTGATTACCGACAAATCCCATTGCTTGAACCTAGACGTCAAATGCTAAAATTGGATTAGATGAAAAGAACTCTGTTATAAATTTGAGGTAATATTTTATTTACTTGATGGCTCGAAAATATACGATTTTGCACTCATCCATCCGCCGCTGACCCATAAATCTACTATATTCAATTCAAAAATTTAACAACCAAATCTTTAGGGCCAGATTTTTTAATTCCATATCTTCATAGTGTGTGAAACATGAATATGAATTAGTAAGACTATTTTTCTATATAAACAAGGTGTGTATCACACACAAATATTGGTTAAAGACAATCTTATGAAAATATGCAATCAATGTGAAGGTCATATTAAAAAAGTCTGCATAATAATAGTAAAGTTCCAAAAGGAAAATTTGTATTTCCAAGTATTTATGATTTGCTCTTGTAAATTAAATTATTTTTCATTAAATTGCTTTTCATCATCAAGATGTCTATTAGTTGGTTGTCGAAGCTTTTATTTTATTACGAAACCTAAACCATCCATAATTTGTGAATATTTCGTCATAGCTTTGCAGTCATCAATCCATTCATCTTTTGAACTTGTTTAGTTAGAACAATTGTTCTAGTATTGATGGTTCCACGGTCCCGACTAAGACATTCCAATAACTTAACCCATTAATGACCGTACTACTTTTCGCTTGAAGGAAATGAACAAAAATCATTTTTTAGACGTATTAGAGTCTAATTAAGACCAAAAAAAGGTAACATGAAAAAAAAATTTATTTGTATAAAAGATACAAAATGCTGCATAAACGCAACGTCAATCAAAATCGACTACTTTTGGGAAAGATGAAGCACTTTCTATGTAACGCCACATTACATTTTTTACATACAATTATTGTTTTGCTACAACAGTTTTTGCATCTTTTTCTTTTGTTTGTTGGATATTTCTCGATAATATGACTTTTGGAATCCTAGGCCACCACCATTTCTTCCCCTTTACTTGCACTCTATACATTGCAACGAAATTATCAAGCGGGTCCACCTCACCCATATGTTTGCTGTAATCCCCGATGAGTTTAGGTTGCTTTACAGATGCGGATTTATTTATTTTCCTTAGTATGTCTTGGCCATTGAAATGGATTTACTGTATAAAAGTTGGTGGTCATAGAGTAACAACGGAATTTTCGTTACATCGAACTACTGCGATACTATGCTCCTTATCAAAGACGAAGTCATATGTTCCACGTTGTTCTTTTTTCATTTTGATTACAGGTGTAATAGGACATTTTCTTAATCTGTTGTCACGGATCATTCCAGTGGCATGAAACCATGACTTTTTCAATTTCGACAACAACATCAGTGATGCAAAAAGTTGTCAAAGTATACATAGTGGTTTGAAGAAACTTCGACTACACATAAAAGACGTTTTCACTTAACCCAGATCCGTCGTTTTATCTGCATATTTACCTGAGTATATATCAAAATGATATAAGTACCCTTCAGAAGAACATAAACGCCAAACTTTATATCCGAAACGAACGGGTTTTGCTTTCAGAAACATTTTGCACGAATTCTACCGAAATATCGATAGAAATATTTGATGATACAACACACGCCACTGCATGAAATTGGCATTAAAAATGTTTACAAACGGACGAATTTTAGCCATTTTATATGTTTTATATCCAATACATTGTTATCCGCTAAATGCATATTATGTTTGATAGTAGTATGCATAGAACGTGTTAGTGCTGTACGTACTAATGGACAACTGACATCTTCTGCAACTGAACAGTAAAGTCTCTCTTGAGGAAGACATACGTACATAACCAATGTAAAGCAGAAATCCTATAAAACGCTTCAATATAGGAACAGAAAGAGGAAAAATTTTGAAGATTTCCTGTTGTGCATATTTTATACTTTCTTGAGTAATATGTTCCAAAAGATTCTGATTGTACACTTGTAAAAATACATCAACTGGTTCTAGATCATGCAAATTTTGTATATTTACTTCCTTTTTTGCTTTTTCTGTGGTTTCTTCGTTATCAGGCATTAGTGTGCATACGGGAGGCAAATTTTTCCAACAATATTTTTTTTAGGTGATTTAGACAAATATTTATCATTTTGTGATGAATCCGCTAAATTAAAATTTTTTTTTGAAGAATAAAGCTTGATGTCACCAGATATGTCTATCGGTCACGGCAAATTATCTCCTAACATTTCGTCATCAATGCATTATTCGTCGGTCAGTAAGTCAGGAGGTCGGGGAGGGGGGGGGGGAAATCACTACTATATCTGCTTGACCTTGACAGTCTTCATCTGACGAAAATTCAGAAACATCTTCATAATCTAACTCTTATATATTCGAATGCTTCATTCGCATTTAAAAACCGTTTTCTTCGACATCCGTTATTTTCGGACAAATGTTCATAAAGACACTGGTTTGGACTGACGTTGCGTTTTTGGAACATTTCAAAAAATGCATATTTATACAAACAAAGACAAAATAGTAGCCTTATTTTTATGCCATTTTGCACATCTATGTTTCTATAACATAAGCGTCTCTTCATGAAGTCCTTTGTAATATGTCCAAATGTGAGATTTTTTTCAAAATTAAATTTAAAAAATCGCAAAAAATGACAATTTTAGAAATTTATTTTATAAAATCTTGCATTGAGAGAAAAACAATTTTTTCCCCTGGAGACATCGAAACTTTGTCTATAATAAAAAAAATTACGCAAAAAAACGTAATACAGAATAAGAAAAAAAAATGTTTTCACTAATGTTGCTAAAACGCAACGTCAGTCGTTAATGGGTTAAAGCTGAATGAATGATTATGACGACTTTTCATTTTAATGATGCTCACCGAGTCTCATTACTTTTGAAATCAATCCCATGATTCGTGTATTAGACATAAAACTATACATTCGCACGAAAATTGAAATAATACATCTAATATAGTCGGAATTAAGCTTTGCAGTCATCAATCCATTTTACCTTAGAATTCGCTTAGCTAGCGGATGTGTACTGGCATTGACGGTCCCTCAGTTTCTTCTGACTACTTTTTTTCAAAGCTCAAGCCATTGTAAAAAATAATTTCTTTTTGTTTTAATAGTGCTCACCGAGCCTAATTATCTTTGAAATTAATCCCATGATTCGTACATTAGACGTAAAACTACACATGTGCACGAAAATTGAAATAAAACATCTAATATCGTCGAAATTAAATTTTGTATGGCGCATAAAAAGTTATATCCCCTTCCACTACAGCTATAGTATCTTTAAACTCACACAGACGGAAATTAAATTTAAAATGAGTAACTGAGTTCTTATTTTTATTGAAATGAAGTTTGACGAACTTCAGATTAACCACTCCGATTTACTAGGAAAAAACAGGCGAAAAAAAGAGGGAGTAATTCCCCTTTTTAGCGTGACAAAAAACTGAACGCACTTCTCCTAATTAAAATGCTTTGGATCACGGATTTCGAGTTTTTTGTCTTCTTAAGCTTGATTTAAAGCTACAAAAAGAGTGAAGAGGACGGGCCTTGCTTTTACAGAAAGAGGCATTAACAGAATGCTGTAATTAACTACGGGGAACAAAGGGGTTAAAACAATACAATTCAAAAAAATGTAAACAAAAATGTTTGGTTGCTCAGCTTTAGGACTAGGTTTTTTTCGTGGGGTAAATTGTACGGAATTTTACTTCTGATGCATGCAGACAGTTGTTGAGTGTTGGAGTATTCGGGTGTTCATTTAGCTACAATCCTTCATTATTTAAATCGCAAATCAGAACAAAGGCTTTTAAGATTATAAAGTTTTCAAGAAATATTAAAACATTACTTTCGACGAATAAACGCTTGCAGACTGTCACCATTTTCTTTAGACCTAGCCATAAGACATCGTCAGATTGTCTTATATTTCATAATGTTTCCATCAAAACCTCGTATGTCTAATTTTTGTGGTGTATGAGGTATTAACGTTATTTGGTTTCAAAAATGACTAAATTGGTTTCAAAAGTCCCTAAATCTTCATCGGATATATAACTTATGTCAACAGACATACCTATAGACCTTTAAGAGCAAGCATATTCTAAACCATTTATTTCATAATTGGTATTTAATTCAGTATCTACTATTTATTTTTCAAGAAAACTTTTTATTTGAAGGTACGAAGATTTGATTATAAAACGACGATTTGTAGTCGTAGCTAATTTTTTCAGAATGTGTACACGATTCTGGTTTCTAAAGTTAGATATACACTGCTGGTCATTGAAAATTCAACTCCATGAAGAAAGCATCCAATGGCCTTGAAATCTGCAGTGTGCAGGATTATAGAAGTATACGCAAATGATTAGCACTGCAGCATATGTGCAGAACATGTGATCCGTTAACGTCCATGTAAGCAGTATATAAATGGAGATCAGAAGCATGGTTTATAAGTATTGATAATGTGCTTTTTCGTTCTCCCTATGCATAGGAAGAATATGAGGGCATCTTAACTCTCCAAGTGGGGGGTCGATGAGATATCTCGTCCAAAATCTGGTCAAATTTGCTAAGAAAGAAATTTTTCGTCCGTCCAGGTCGAGAAATCTCTGGTCGGTTTTGCTAATGAAAAAATACTTCGTTGAGATAAAACTTTCATGGTATCCCAAGGAGGAAATGAAGATCCGAGAGTTAAAAACGCATTGATCTTGCCTAGAACTGTTAATAGTTTTGAACAGATTTTGTATCAGTGGCTAGCTATTACAGGTGGTTTCCGATTCAAAAATAAGGGGGCCTAAGCTTCGGCAGGTCTGAAAGGTCACACTGAGGGCATGTTAGTCTGAAAAGCCAATTCTTTGGAAATGATTTTGAAGTTAGCCATGTCCTGTGGAACCGGAGAAAAGATATAAACGTAGAGTGAGAAATAGTAACCATTTTATGTGCCTACGATCATAATACCGAAACTAGTTGTTCTATGACCGTTGGACTGCTTTCGTTTGCTGAGTGGAAACGCACTCTCATCATCTGATTGGTTGACGGGACAGGAGAAAACGAACATCCATTCCTCTTCTGATTGGTTTGTTTTACATAGTAGTAGACTCTGGTAATTTCCCCACTTTGTCGCCACTCTAGAAAAATGAGCGTTCACAAACCTACCCTGTCATACGATTTTATTTTTCTAACCGAGGCAATTAAATGCCAAATCTGCCAACCAAGCCAAATCTTCCCATAGCATTCGCATTACAGTCAACATGTGGTTACATATTTTGAGCTTCTCGCAATAGCAATGCTCTGTCTACATGTATTTCACGTCTATGTTGAGTACCCAATTACGACTCATAAAACACTTGGTATATCCGGTGGCAACTGAGACTTGATGAACGAGCTACTTTCCTGCATTTGTAAATAACCACATTATGTAACCCACTTCAAGATTTGAGCAAATTCCATTGTTTATACACGCGTTAAAGCCCTAAATAAATCTTAATGTGTTAAATTTTACAAAGCCGAGAAGCAATAATGTGCTTATCATTTCATGTTTATCTTTTAACACTTCCTCACGCGGATATTAAAAACGGTCTTTTTCAAATTAACTAATTCTTATCTTTCCTATGGCAACAAGCAGTCTGTACAAAATGCTCACTGAGAATTAAAATCTCAGCATATTTAGCGGAGAAATTATTCGAGGACAGAACTCAGCGCGGAAGAATTACTAACTCCCGTCACGTTGCGTCCCAAATTCTTTTAGGAAGTTTTAAATAGATAAATGCTAGGATAAACGAAATAGAAGTAGGGAGCTTGATTCTGTGATCTGATTAAGGGAACTGAAGTCTCCTATGATGCGAAAGAGATAGCGCAGATTGCGGGAAATTCACTTTAACAGGGAAATTATTAAATTCCACTCAGCCTTTTGAAAGATAAAGTTTTGGCAGATCCAGAGTAGAAAAAATTTAGATGCATGATTTAATTCCTTCTCTGGGTGCGCTTTTGCTGGGTTTTATAAACCTGAAACTGGGTGAGGGATTCGTTTTTAAATATCGATTTAAATATTTATTTGTTGCGGATATAAGCGTTTGGATAACGCAGAGTTTTTAACGCATATTGATTCCAGGAATTTATAAAACTGGGTAACTTTCAATATACATGTAGTCAGTTATATAAGAACATTTCAAATGCAATTAAGAATAGGGTGAATAATTCACTTTTAAATATTTATTTGTCGCTTATATAAGTATTAAGATAATATTGAACTTTTAACGAATCATGATTCCAGGAATACATACAACTGGGTAAATTTCAACATACATGTAGATAACTGTATAATTAACATTCCGAATGCAATGAATCATTTATTTCTGAATGTTGATTTAAATATTAATTTGTCGTGTTTATGTGTTTGAATAATTTTGGATTTTTCAATCTGTATCCAGGGATCTATGAAATAGTTGAAAATTTTACAGTGCACATGTGTGTGCAAACAGTAATGAAATTAATAATGAAGGTGAAGTATTTATTTGTAAATATATATTTAATGATTTATTTTCAAATGTTAGGATGATATTAAAGGATTTATTTGTAAATATTTATTTAAAGTTTTAACCTTTACGTATTTAAGTGTTAGGATAATATTAAAACTTTTATGTATTATATATCATGATACAGGGATCTATAAAACTGGGTAACCTTCATATGTTTTACATGTAAAAAATTATTTACATAACATTGTATGAAATTGTAAAACCTGAGGTGACGAATTATTTCTAAATATCCATTTAAATAGTTATTTGTCGAATATATAAGGGATTCAATAAAACTTTTTTTTTCTTAAATTTAGGGTCCACGGATTTATAAGACTATGTAACTTACAGCATAGATGTGAACAATTATGGAATTAACATTGCAGTGCAATAAAAAATGGAGAAGGATTGATATATGAATTTTGTTCTAAATATTTATTTGTTATATGTGTTTGGATATTGTTGAATTTTTCAATCAGCAATCTAGTTTTCTATAAAACAAGGAAACCTTCAATGTACATGAAAAAAAGCATGAAATTACCATTCCTGTGAAATATATAATGGAGGTGAATGATTCGTTTCGAAATATCGTTGAAATACTATTTGTTATGTTTTGAGTTTTATAATGTTATCAATCTAAGGAGAGAGATCTATGAAACCGATAAATTTTGGTGCACATTTAAAAGTTGTACATACAAAATAAACTAAATTTTGATTTAAGAGAAATTAAAATTTAATTAAACAGTCTTACTTGAAACAAATGTACACTATAGTCATTTAATTTACTTATTATGCATTGTTAAATTAAATTTTCTAATGAAGTTAAAAACAAATTAAATATAATAATTCATTTCTAAAAATTAATGCCAAAATATTAAGTTGTTGCTTAATAGTTTTTTTATTTTTCATTTTTTAATTGTAATGTATTATAGGATAACATAAATCTATTAAACTGTACAAAGTTTAGGCTGATAAACAAACTTTTAGCACATAAAAAATTACTTCTAAATGATTATCCAAACAATCTTACACGAAAGAAGGTTCATTATACGGTTTTAAAAATAATATATAAGTAAAATATTACTAAATGTGATCAAAAGTGGTTATCTTACAGTATACATTTAAAATCTAAAGCTACTTAAACAACCATAATTAATGTTGAATAATCTGTACACACAAATTAAGCGTAAGTAATTAACCAGACATATTATATCATAGTTAGGTTTATGAAGCATGGGCCATATTTGACTTAGCCATGCCAAACACAAGACAGACAACGTAAGCAATCGTACATGAAAAAGGGTGCATGAAGTTTGAAAAATAACTAAAATAAGAACTAAATGTGGTCGAACTGGACAACTTTCAGCATACATTAAGAAGTTACCTTTTCAACTATTATGATTGTTTTCACATCTGTCTAAACATAAATTGCAATTGCCCTAACAATTTTACGTTAAAATAAGATGAGTACTGTCATCCAAACAAATCTAATGGAATATGAGACACATTCGAATTTTACTTACAGGTTTTCTTCGGAAATCAATATTAGTCCGGATTGATCTCTGGTTCAAATCCAAAGTCGGTCTGAAGTTGTCAGCTAAAGGAGCTTTCGGATTTCTTTCATCTCCTTGCATTAGTCGGCGTAGAGCAAAGAGCTGAAAAATGAATGGAAATGTTCTATAAACATAAAATGTTACTGGTGTTAAAATTTATGGAGGAAAACCACCCATCTCTCCAGGGAATTCTGCGTGTAAACTCCTCCACAGCGGAAAACCGCTTTTATATTCATGCCGTAAAGCTGCACTTGTTGCAAAGAGTTAAAAAGATTCGGCTTTTTATTCGTAGTTTAACAACATTCACAAGTTTACCTGTAACTTTAGTTCTCTCGAATTGAATAAAACACCTTACATATAATTCTAAGATAGCACTTTTGAGGATTTCCTCAAAAACGCAATGTAATCTAGCATAGAAGTTGTATTTTTTATTTTAACTTTGTATTAAAATGCATTTTGCATACATTACCACTCTTCAGAAACTCTAGAAATAAGTCATAACATTCCTGGTGGCTATTTCGATGAGGTATTTGACCATTATTGAAAACAGACCACATCTTCATCTTGCCTTAATCTGAGGAATGACAATATTTTGATGACGAGGTATATAGTCTTTAGCTAAATTAGTCATGTTTTGCTGGTCGAGATATTTCGTTGAAAACTTGCATGGTTAAATAAAGTGTGTCATTCACATTGAATTGGTTTGTGGCTCTTTTGTTCTGCACAGTTTTTTTATACTTCATATCTGTTGGACTTGTAAGATATAATCTTAATATGAAAAAAACCACGTTGATTTCTGATATGAATATTTTAAAATATATGTAAGAAAGCCGTAGTTGATTTTAAAAATGGCAGGTAAATTTCCTGTTCTGTTCGTATTTAATGACAACTTTACTTTTTTTATTAATTTTACAACACTATACGTTACTTAAGTATATAAAAAATTATGGTTTCAATTGACAACTGAAACACTGTTATGGGGATAAAAATTTACCAACAATACGCTCAACAAAATTACTCTTAAAACACCTCTTATTTTCGAATCAACATAATAATTAATTCTACTTGTTTTAATCAAACCATATAAAAAAATATATTTTTTAATATATCAACTTAATTTGACCTAAAAGTAATTTTTCTTGTATCAAACTATCTCAAAAATGTTTCGTAATCTCCTTCTAAAATTCAATGCACACAAATATCTCTATTATAAAACGAAGTGTTTGTATGTGTGTATGGGTTGTATTCATAGTACTTAGCACTATCTATAGCACTTAGAGTAATGAAATTTGGTACACATGTAGTCCCAAAAGAAACTGAATGCACATCGAAGTGCGAATTTTAAAATTTAACCTAGAACAATTTTTAATTCATTAATTGCTTTTTTCCTGCTCTTACAGTGAAATGAGCACAATATGTGACCTGAACTTACACTGAAATAAGCATAACGTATGAGTGTCCGTCTCTACTAATATAAAAGAATACCATAACACTTACCTTTAGCCTTAAGACTTTTAGATAGTATAGCCATATTTAATTTATATAATTTTTATTTGTTTATTACTGTTTAATTTGGTTTAGTCGGAATCAGTGAGGTTGACTTTTCAAAAGTATAACTTTGTCGTGGGTAACATCGTGTGGGTATTCCTAGTTGTGTATAAATTTTAATTGCCACATGCCCAGATTGGTAGATCGAAATATTTACACACAATCTACGCATTTATAACGTTGCCAATCTAGAGGTAATCCTAACATCTCATAACTTTTATGATTTCGGTGTCTTGCAGTTACCGAAGAGATGGAGATAGATCATCGAGCAAAATGGTACATGCTATATTGATTTAATATTAAGTTTTAATAAAGAAACTAATTTTTCTTCAATTTTTGTCAAAAAATGGGACAAACTTTTCAATTAACCTAATGTGAACCGCTACTAAAGTGTTTCAGTCCTGAAATACGCAACGTTAAAAAAATTAAATTTTTGAATACATTTCAATGATGTGCAAAATATTAACATATTTGATCCAAACATATAACGTAGACTGTGAATAGAACCAATAACTATTAGTGCAACGTACGCTTTCGTTTTGGTTAGTTACTGCTAAGTGAATCATTAGCTGTAGTTATAAGTTCATTGCAAAGTCATTAGATACGTAAATGTATTGTAGATAAAACCAATCCACGTGCGTGTCGTATTCTATTTTATTAGAGTGCATAGTCAAACGTAGTTTGCATGGTGGATCAAGAAAATTAAGGAATACTTTCATGAAGAGTTAAGTTCTCCAGAAAGTTAAGGAATACTTTAATGTATAGTTAATATTGCATGAAAGTAAAAGAATGTAATAACACTAATGTCCCATAATGACCCAGTACCGTATTCCTGATTTCATCACGGTTCGTAGGGTAGAATTTGAATTTACGTCACACTGATGGGTGAGTAACACAACGGGCTATTTCGTTAAGGTTGGCTAACTTAGTTTCACTAAATGTCTTTATACCTTATATGTTGTCAACAGATTATGGATTATTTTACATACCTAGGCGATGTATCTCAGTTAATTTGACAACAGAAAAAGAGTTCACAATATTATATACGTGTCTTCATCAAATATCTGACAAATCATAATAAGAATTTTTAACCTGTCATTTCTTCTCTAGAAGTTTACGTATATGCTGCGAAACTCCCTCATAGCGTTGAGTTGCAACATCATAGTATCAGAAGAATTTTCAGTCAAAATGAACAAATCAGACGGTCTGCGAAGATTTTACTTATGTAGTATAAATGCTTCCGCATGATACCGTTCGGGGTTGCCTTAAACTGATGTTTATTCCTATTTGGCAACGTTTTGAGTTCAATCTAATTGGTGTTGACTAATAAACTATCAATAGCTCGCTTTACTACCCCAGGGTGACCTAAATTCACTTAACTACCATACATTAATTCGAAATTTGTTATTTGGAATTTGTATAGGCGAAATGTCGAAATCAAATTCGAAAACCAAACCAATTGACGTCAAGTTTGAAACATATTGAGGAAACACCCCTCTCAGAAGCACTGTATAGCCATCTATATTTAGCTTGAAATAAAGTGCATGTCATAATTAGTTTTATAGGAAAGTAGTTATAATTTTTATTAAAAACTTTGACGACTCAATAACTGAATTGAGTTTTGTAACATTTATACAAAACTTGCAATTAAAATACATTTTTTTAAGTTTTTCAAGACATTTTCTACTTTTTAAAATTTAATTCGAAATCGCGAAAAGAAACCAAAATATATTTCCATTATTGGAGAAGTTGCGGAAAATTAATTGTTCTCTCCACCTTTTCAAAATGCAAAAATTTCTTAGAGAACACCTCCACACAAACATAGTTTGAGAAATCGTATTTACTGGTCGTTATCTTTCATCTACAAAAACTACCCGAATTTATTTCACAGGTATACATGTTACATACAGCCAATTGAAAAACAAAACAATATTTCACTGTCTGTTTTTATTAAGACACTATTTCCATCGTTACGCCGATGATTAGAAAAACAATAGAACTTCCCCCTGCGTGGATGGGCCTGGCAAAGTATAGAAAGTGAGGACGCTTGAGGTATAAAAAGCAGTATCATTTTATCTAAATTAGAATTTGCTGTAAGGAAGAAGTAAAAGAGTAGGGGGAATTGATGAAGAGAAAAGGAAAATACATCCTTTGACGCCATTACTTAATGAAATGAACTGTTCATCTCCTTTGGATTCTATAGGTTTCCAAAAGAGAATGCGGGTTTCAATTGCTTAAAAACACATCTAAATGAAAACGCTATCGCACTCTTAAGAATCGGAATTCTTATCTTTTTCATTGAAATTCTGCGGTGTCTTAATCAAACGCAGTCGTCGAAAAAGCGAACTCTAATGAGGTTCTGTAATTTATTTATTTATTCCCACAGACGACAAGCATTATAAGTAATGATAACACTAAAACCTTTGTTGTTTGTTTTATTAATATTATGCGTTCTTTATCTTTCCTTTTTTTGATTAATATAATCACTAGTGTTTTAGAATTTCACGCGGATCTACGCCTCGTTAACTAGGGTTAGCTTCTTCTGAGACATTATCACTGGCCAATCTTGAAGGAGAAGTTTTGTTTATAATAACACCGAAAGTGGTGATTCTTTATTTTCATGCTGTGTGGTAAGAATTGCACACCATCGTAACCATATATCGTGATTTATTGTCTTAAACTATTCAAAAAAGGATTGTCATTTTTTTGATTAGGCATGACATTCCGTCATGGAATTTTGATTAATGTAATACATTGTGCTTTTAAAATTCACTTATTCTACACCTCGTTTACTAGGGCTACCTTTATCTTAGACATTAGCATATGTCAATCTTGAAGGAGAGGATATGCTTACAATACCCCTGAAAGTGTTGGTTTGTTATTTTCGTACTCGCAGGCAGAATTACGACCTATTATAATCATTAAGCGATTCATTGTCTTTTGTTATATATTTGGTGCATTATTAACCTACTTGTGTCAGATTTACTCTCATCTACCCGCAATCCCAAGGATGGAAAAATAATAGTATGCTTACTGTTTTCCGAGGCGAAATTTCAAATCACCAGAAGTGTTATAAAACTTTTGACTGGAATGCCACCTTGAATGTCACGCCATTCTAGGGACATATATTTTTAAAATCCTCCTGCTAGTTGTAAGGTAAGTAATCCTCCAGGTATCTCGTCAATAGCATAAACTGAACTGATCTTGATGGACAGGATATCTCGTAATTGGGAAAAAACTGACTAGATCTGGGGAACTCGTCCTCATAAAATAATGGCAATATCTAGATAATGAGATCACTTGTAGATAGTAATATTGGTTATACCTTAATTGACGAGATATCTCTGCAAAACCACTTGAATGGTTAAATTGGCTTCTCAAAAAAAAAACGGTGGTATGATTATTATGTCTTTGAATTTTATCACGTGTAATATCACTTCACAAATTAACTGTAAATTAATTTTATATAGTAGTTAATAAAATATTTACATTTTTTAAATTAATCGATCATTACGAATTTTATAAAAAAGAAAATTACGAATATTATTTTATTTCCTAATATTCTATACCATATATTTGTATGGCTACAAATACAATCTTCAGATGTGACCTTCGTGTACAAGGGGTGCACGTTAAATCTGTCGTGGCCTGAAATGTCTTTACTTTGGCATAGTGTGAAAGTTTGGAGATTGGGGTGTCATCTCAGGTGCGACCCCTCATCTGATCATGGTTCGAAATTATGTCGTGTTGATCTTTCCCTTCAGGGTTGATTACAGATAATCCCACTGCAGTACATGTTCCGTCGCTCCAGTGCGATGTTAATTAAGTACATACCTATCTACCTTAGGAAGTGACAAAAAAATAATAATTGAATTACGAGAAAAAATTAATACTTATTCAATGTTTTGCTACTGTTATCATTATTAGACCTAGAAATTGGAAGAATCAGTGTCATTTTTAATGAGGCTTAAAGTTTATTTGACTGAATAGAAACGTGTTTTACAAGACGCCGCACAAATTTAAATTACCTGCAGGTGCAATTTTATATACTGTTCTTACATTTACTATTATTTATTACTTTATTACATTTTACCCAAAAGGGACTTTTGTAATTGTATCGATCATCTGGCGTACTACATTATTTCCGATTTCTTATTGAAGGTAAGATTAAAAAAGAGCATCATTTTGAATTAACATTTCTGAACTTCATTTTCACCTCTGGAGAAATCAATGGTGAAATTTCTAGAGACTGACGGATGTGGCATAATTTATTTAAAGTGTACCGAAACGTTCCTGTAGAAACTAAACGAAACTTCTCATTGTCAAAATATTGTAGTCATACTCTAGAAAATGATTCTCCTTTAAAATCTTATGCGAGATTCTGGATCTTCTTTGCAATTCTAGACTTCTGGAATAAAAAATTCCATTTCACAGGCAAGCTTAAAAACTTGTTTTGTTTGTAAACACCAAACTGTCAATTTAACACAGAAATTGACTGAAAATGTAAGATTCATATGTATCTGGATTTGTTTTCTATTGGACTTATTTTTATTGACAAAACAGAGACTATTTGGTAGAGAAACTGTAAGAGATTAAATTGTAAAATCAGAGTATATTTTATAACATTGGGGATTTTTGTGAATCTTATTAGTTATGCTATGTATCTTTTGTCATAGAAAGTTATAAAATATATGTAACTCCTTTCGGTTGTTGATTTATTTAAATGATTTTTTTGTATTTTTTGCTATTAACTGCATTTTGTATAGCATTTTCCTTCAATTTTAAGTGACCGACATTTCCCAGGTTTTTCTATTCCCTATCTATCCTAAGCTGGTTCTTTAGGACCTTACCTCAAGTCCAGAGAGTCAATTGATTTGGTGTAATTTGTTTATGCCAAGTGAGATAAGTAACAATAATAACTTATTCATTTGTTAAATCTAGTATTTTTAAGCTTGAATGATATTTAAATCACTCAATGTATCGATTGTGAATTATTCGGTTATCATTCAAAATCTACCACCCTTATTAGTTTGGTGATTATAAATGAGAAGTAGATTACATTTGGGTTGAATTAAATATATAAATAATTATCAGTATTCAGTAGTCCGTCAGCTTGTTGAATTAATAACTAGTTTCTACTAATTTAAAAATATAGGAAATATTTTAGAAACTGCAGGGGAAAGTTTTGCAACATATTGAGAGCAACTATTGTCACTGATGTATATTTAACATATAAACAGCAAGGTTAGGCTCATTTTAAGTTCTCTTACAGAATGTAATCAAATGAAACATCAGTATATCTTTATAGTGCTGTTGATTACTCAAAAGCACTCGTGTAAATATGACAGGTTTCAACATACTACTAGTTTCAGCATCAGTATTCAATTGCATTGTCAAGGCTATATCTAAACGCTCGTTTAGATATTCAGTGTGAGCTTAAGCAGTTTAAATTAGTCAACTAAGGCCTTTAGTGAAGCTTGCTTTTAATCGTACGTAAACGTCCTAGAAGTGTCAGAAAATTTACTGTTCAGGGATTATGACGGTCGTATTTTCTGTAAATCGGTGATATGTGAGAAATTTTACGAATAATTCGTTGCCCGTTTGTTTCTTGACCATTTCATAACTAAAATATCCTCTTTAGCAATTACAATTATCCCTAAACGATAGTAAGAAACAATATTCAACCATATTTTACAGTCTATAAATGAAATGCACAGCTGAATAAAGGTCTTAGTAACATATAAATAATTTTACAGGAAGAGTAACGACCCAAAATATTTATGATGTCAATATTACACGGTTCAATAGTTAAATGAGATATCACTATCAAAATACATGCTAACTAGCTATGTATCAAAATTAAATAATTAATAGTTAGTTTAATCTAAGTTTTGTTTAAATCAGGTTCCACATTGAAATGAGTTTTAACACAAACCATTGACCTATTGTAAGCAATTGGATCTTTTATAGTCAAAATTACAAAAAAAATCGTATAGCGTATGCTCACAACTTAAAGCCGTTAGCTAAGCTTACTCATAATCGTACATAACGCGCTTTCGAGAATGATCAGAAGGAAAACATACAGTTTCGGAATAATATGATATATATATATATAAATAATTGTGTATCAATTTAGTAGTGGAGCATGTGTTTAAAAATAATTAATCACCATGCTAAATATGCACACACAATTCAGTTTAAAAAGTCGAAAACTTCGAAATTTAATTTAGGTCTCCGGCTTTTCAGTTTACATAACAACTTACTCGTTTTTTATGAAGTCAGAGAAAAGAAAACTCCTTCATACGCTGTTGCAAGTTTTTTCTTGCTGGAAGTGGGCTTTAAAAGAGTTCTGCCGTACATTGAAGCACCAAAGAAAAATATCTCAACATTTTAAGAAGAATTTGAGAGAGAGAGAGAGAAGATACTCTAACAAAACTCAAGCGACACCACATCTTAGTTGCTTTCGACTTTCAAAGTGTAAAGGAATTTAAAAAAGTGCGATAGGAGCTGGAGTAAAAAATTATTTCTTGAGCAAACCGATAATTTGTATATTTGTTTTTACTGCAAACTTCGTTATGTAAATCTCCTTTCCGGGCTTCCAAATAGATGCATGTCCCTTTTTTTGCGCACTTTAAAAAAAAGACTATGCCTGTTTATATGTATATTTTTTGTTAGAGTTCTACGCTTTCGTTTTCCTTCTGTTCCCTTTCGAGTTTTTTTTTTATCTTGGCCTCTTGAGATTAGAGAGTTCTGCTCTCTCTCTCTCTCTCTCTCTCTCTCTCTCTTTCCAGGGCAGCTTCCGTTAGTCCGTTTTTATTTGTTTCAAAAGCACTTATTTTGTCAACTGTATCTTGGAATTTGAAGAGTAAAACCGCATTTTTGTCAAAATTGCGGAGTGAGGAGTATGGAGTCATGTAAATAGGATTCATATAAATGAGCATGCCTTGATGTTGGGGAAATTGTTGCAGTATATGTCCCACAAAATGTCGCGAAAACTTAAAACAAGGTGTTGTAGAGATTTATTCCACAAGTGGAACGAGGTTTGTAGTATTATATATTCCAGAAAAACCCATTTCTGGAAAATGAAAGGATTCATCTCGAAATTTGAAGAGCTGAGCCAAATTTTTGTTGAAAATGTGGAGTGAGATGTATATAAACATGATTCATATTAATCTGCATGCTTGATGTTTTGGGATAATTGTTAGTCTACACCAATTAACCAGTAACTTAGAACGATATGTTGCAGTGCTTCGTTTTACTGGTGGATGATGTTCAAAGTTGAATAGTTTCAAGAAAACTTCCTGTCTGGAGAATGGAAAATATGTTCAGAGCAATATATATTCCTGAAAGTCCGTGTCTGGAAAATTAAAAACTGTTGGAATTTGAGGAGCTTAAACCCATTTTTTGTTAGAAATGTGGGGTAAGTCATGTAAACACGATTCATATCAATGTGCATGCCTTGAAATTATGGGAGATCGTAACAATATTGTCCTCAAAATTGTCACGTACCTGGAAACAATGCAACATCTCAACACAAGCTACCGCATATTGCATTTTAAATTTTTAACGTAATTCTAAATTAAGTGAATACTTTTGAACTTCTGTGTGTAAAATTGATTTTTTTGTTCTGAAATGTAATCTTTACAAGGATTGATCTTTCCCCCTTCAAATTTAGACTAACATAATTTAAATAAACATTAAATAAATGAACAGCTCTTACACATGTAGAAGATCTAATTCTCAAACTAACCAATTATTTAATAGCATGAACATTCTAGAAGCTCAATAGCTCAGTTCGTGCTACATGATATATTTATGATTTTTTATGAAATGAAATATTTCCTTCTCTAAAATTGTAATTAGTTCTCTAATCTTACTGTTTTCTCTAATGCTCATTTCATGTATATTTCTGGTTTATAGTCAATTTCTGGTCAGAACAAATGACTGGTGTATCAATAAATATTGCAAATATTTCCTTTTGGATAATTTTTTATTTACTCTCGCACACTTTAAAATAATTTTAAAAAAGAGCAAACATAAACATCAGACATGTAGAAGATTCAAATCGCAAACTAACCAATATCTCAATATTAAACTAATCCAGCTCAGAACTCAACAGTTTTGTATGTGCTACAAGATCCACCATTTCGATTTTTCTTGAAAGTAACCCACACTCCCAAACCGTCTTAGGAACGCAGCAACAGATCTACTAAATACATAACAAGGGCCTTATCGGTTAAGTTGACTGGGTGAGTAAAGCGTTACCCATTGAAAATCCTTTCCCGTCGTACAGATTACATTGTGAACCGAATCCATCAACGCATGATGAGCATCTCGATAAGACAGGGTTTGGATTTTCGGCTGGATGCCCATGTCTAGATTACCACGATGGATGTTTAGATTCGCAAGGTGAAGAGGAAAAGGGGATATTGGAGGGATAGTTGGATTTGGAGATAGCAGTTGCTTTTATAGAGATTTTAGGGGATAAAACAGAGTTTCATTTTATTTCATTACCCTTGCAGTAATGCCTACCAGTGGAACAAGAAACTAAAGCAAGCTTTTATTTGTATAGTCGTACACCAGAAAGAGTGTCTGAAATTAAGGACTGGATTTATTTTTAATGTGTAATTTGTTCTGTATGTTTGAGGGTATTTATTGTAGAGACTTTCTTGAAAATGCGTACAACGGAATGAATGGAGATTATAAGCATGCTTACATGCTACAATCAAAATTAATAGCATTGCATATTTTGTTCCCGTAGCCTTATCTCAGAAATAATGTATGAGATGTGTTCTTGGAAATGCTGAAAAAGAATGTATATAATTGTATAAATGTATAAGCATACTATAGTACAATTTTACAGCATTGCAGGGTTTATTCTTGTAGTTGTATGGCAGAAATAGTGACTGGTGAAGTTAAGGACGGATTTTATTCTTAATGTTGTGATTTGAAAGGTGTACTTTTGATGGAATTTAATGGGATAGATATACGTTCTCGGAAATTCTGGAAACGAAAGTAATACAATACAAATTAGAAGGATTACCGGTTTAATGCCTACAATTGTATCAGGAAGCAGAGTTAAAGTGTGTATGTTCTCTGAACAAATATATACCGTTTGACCAATCCACGCCAAATTTGGTACAGCTGTACTTTACAACCCAGAGGTAACGCAGGCTACATATTAAACCCCGTTTTATTTGTCCTAGGTGTGCAAAATGGGATAAAAGTATTTCGAAATCAACACAGGAATAACAATTATTATAAAACGATTGCCCTACCCGTATTGATAGAAAAACCACTTTTCCAATAAAATTGTTTTTCCCCCAATATTGCTCAAAAAACGATATTTTCCAAAGCAAATTAAACTATAGTATTTAAGTTTGAACATTATATTTCCTAACTATTTTTATTCTTAACCCCTTTTAGTGGACTCCTAAATCACTAGTTAATAACATAGAGCTTGCTCACCGATAGCTGATGACTGTTTTCTCAACAGAGCACCAAGCAATAACATATCTGGTGCAAAATCATGTATTGATATGCTTTTAGTTAATAAGGTACATTTATATGTTCATTAATGAACACTAGTCTTCCTAAGTACCTAGAAATACTTATTTTTGAAACTTAGGTTGTTGTTCACGTGTGTCTCCTGAACTGTGAAACACAAGATCAGACCCAGTAATCTGAAGTAGGACAGACACAGAAGAAGAATACCGGTTTTATTATTTTACAAACACACAAATTGATCACTGGTAAAGACATAGGGGGTGCAGCTATCCACTTTTTAGTGAGGAACCACCTGGGCGGGAGTCTGACTTCTTCCTCGGACATCACATACAACCAGCTCTGGGGCAGTAGCCCTAGTCGTGAATCCAACCACGAACCCGAAGCGTGGGAGCAGAGTTCTTTATCCACTATACCGCTTGGGCGGTTTTTGAAACTTATGTGTCATAAAAATGATTGTTTGCAGTTGATTTAACTGCGCACTGGAGCAACACAGCGGGCTATTGGCAACAGTCCGGGATCAATTCCGAAGGGGACACAACTCGAGGACAACACCTCGGGGTTTTAAAACATGGTATGGTGACGACGTCATCACCTGAGTTAGCACCCTGCTGTCTAAAATTTCCACACCATACCAACATGACGTCATTTGAGGTTACGCAAGATTTAGAGTTTAGCAGCCCCCGTGTGCACCACTGTCTTTGTTGGATCGAATTTCGAACTCGCAACCCTCCATCTACTAACCACTTTCTCTTCCAACTAGGCACCCCCGTCCCAAAAACTAACAAGAAAACCATGTTCAAGAAATTTCAAAAGTACATAGTGATTCATACACAGCCTGCATATTCAATATTATCTAAATTACTTGCTATTGATCAAGAACTGCAACATCTATAAACTAATAAATGTTAGCTGAACCAAGGAGTAAAATAAATGATCCGAAAGCATGTGTTGATATGCTTAGTTAAGAGCGCTTATTTAAATGCTGTAATGAATACGTGTCTCTCTCTAAGTAACCAAAAGAGACAAGAAAATGACTTAATTTATATTTATAAAAACACTGTTCTCCTGCGTTTCGGTGCAACGAGGGAGAGAAAAAAGTGTCGCGAACATTAATAATCTGTAAAGTTGACACGAATTTTGTAAAGAGTTTGGAATGCTAACGTGGAATTAGTTGTTCCTGATTAAAAAAAAGTGCAAACAACCCGTTGCTATAGCTACATACCTGCTGTTTAGTTATGTAGATGGGCTTATTCATTACAATCCACGTCACGGTTTCATAGCATCCGGGCATTGTAGTTGATCCCTCGTAAGTCATGTAGTAGGGTGTTTCGGGCATGAGATCACGCAGTGACAAATACTTCAGCGGGGCTTCCTGACCTAGAAATAACAAGAAACAGGAGTTATGGAACAACCCGCCACACAGAAATTACGAGTTTAAAGAATTTTTCTTAAAACAGTTTGAAAAGAGCGATGAGTTATACTTGTGATGCATGTGGTCGTAAAATATTTACTTTAACATATCTACTATATAAAGACTGGTAAAAGTGGCCTATTATATATACGCCTCTAGGCATGAGATTGTGTGGTAGTACTAGGTATCTGCTATGCACAGTTCCAGGGTGGCACTAATTAATTACCATTACTGCCTACTATGTAGATGATGTTTCAAAATTTCATGTATATAGCAACTTCAAGGGACTGTAGGGAGCATAAATTTCAACCGTATTCACATAGGAATGGTATCTCTGCATAGAGCTAACGAGAGTTCTTTGGGACATCGTTGGAATGCTCCGGGTGGAACTATCGCTTGGACACCACGATCAGCCGATTTACCATGTATTTATTTATTCCTCAAGCAACAGAACAAAAACATCGGGCTTAGAAACGTTATTGGTGTTGTAATACGAACTGTGTTATCCTGCGCCAAGGACTTGATCTTGTCATCACAAAGTCGGCAATATATTGATGACGAGGTACCTCGTCCTTAAAACAGAGGTCTAATCTTTATAAACGAGATATATCGGCGAAAACACTTGAAAGTTGAACTAAGAATTCCCCATCTCCCTTAAATTTAATATTGGGAGCTCTGAAGCACACTGTATATTTCTCGCACGTAATATTACACATTCTTTATTATCTCAAAAGTTTAATTTTGTTTATTATTTGTGAAGTGCAAAAATAAATTATATTTCAATGATTTCAGAAGATAGTTTTCTCACGTGGTAAAACGTAGGCTTTGAGTGGTACTTCCCCTTTTCAAAAGAATTGAAGACATTATTTATAAATATTTCAGATTCCTTATTTTTAACGAGTTATTTTCTTATTTAGATTTTGTGAGTATTTATCATCTCTCTAATTGTAAGGTGGTTATCAAAGAAAATTACACCATAATATTATTTATACCACCTACCATGGTATATGCAGCATTATACTGAAAAAGCCACTTCTGTTAACATCAAAGGTAATGATTGTAGGGAATCTATTTTTCTCTAAAGTTCTATTTTAAAAGTAATTCATTATTTACAATTTAATTTACAAAACTACAATTTGGAAATATATGAAGTAATATGAGAAAATGTACTGTGATATTTTTCTAAATGTTGCTCTATATTAGTACACCAAGATACAAAGTATTAGTATTTTCAAAATTGAAGGGACACAATGGTAAACAACATGATTTAGAATCACCATCTTCCAATTTCCATTGTAAGGTTAATATTCTATTACACGATTCTATCAACAAGGAATGAGAAAACGATTGAATTTTGTTTGGTTTGTTAATCTTTGGCAGTATCAGCATCTTCCAAAATTCCCTTTAAAGATTCTATGTGGCAATTCATTTCTATTAAGATAATTCCATCAACATGGCAGAAATATAGGTATAAATCTTGTTTTCTTTGGTTTATTATATTACTGTTATTTTGATACACAATTCCTAAGTAGATCTTGATATATGACTGAGAATTAGTATTAGAAATTAATAGAATATTTGGACAACGCTTCAAACAATGTAAGGATGGGGTCATAATCAAAAGCAACATACACAGATCCAATCTGTCACAGCAATTTTCGAAACGCAAATTAATTTTAAGTTGTTTTTTAATAACACTACAACATTTCGCACTATGGAGCTGTGAAACTTCTACAGGGTAAAAATACACACTTTATCACCCATAGAAAATTTAAAAGCAAATATAGCATGACATCACTCTCATCTGGGGTCAAACACTTACGAAAGACATTAAAACTGTACTTAAAGACGACGGTTGAGGTAATTCTATGGAGGATTGTTATATAAAGCTGTGGGGTATCAACAGCTGTCGAAAGTCGTTTCGTTTATGATGCATTAACGCGATTTTTTTTTTCAAGATTCATTTTTCGGAGAGACTTCATTGCTTAATCGTTATTTTCTTGAAAATGTCTAAATAAAACAAACATGTTTTCAAAACATTCGAACTTTTTAAAAACTTCCTGGAAGTTGTGGGTTTTGATAACCACATTAAGAGAAATGGGTGCATTTGTATAAAGCAAGTGAGAGTTTATCTTTATGTATTCATGAATTGGAAGCCAAAACAATACTCAGCTTATAGGATTTAAGAAAATGTCGTGTGTCAACGTTTTCTTACACAATTATGTTGTTAATTGCTCCGTTATTCAAAGCTGCTTAACCCTCCTGGTGTTTATCTCGACGAGGTATCTCGTTATTAGCTAAACTGACCATATCTTGATGGACGACCGTGAATATTGTGATCAAAAAGAGAAACCTGACCTGATTTTAATCTCGTAATAATAAAATAGATGGAAATATAAGAAGGACGATATAACTCGTCATTAGCGAAATTGGTCAAATATTTACAGACGAGTTATTTCGTCGAAACCATTTGGAGGGTTAGTTAGTATTTACTTAAAAATTTCGGAAGAAAACAAACACGCTTTCAAAACATTCGAACACTTTTCCAAATGTATTTAAAGATATAGATTTTGATAACCGCATAGGGTTTGGAGTTATAAGGTCCATTAGCTTAAAGCAATGGTATTCATAATTATTTAATTGTAATTTTATTAACCCTCCAAAGTGTCTCGATGAGAAATCCCATCCATGATCTGCTCAATTTTGCTAAGGACGTTGGTCAAAACTGACCTACTACTGCAAGTGGAATGGAGATCCAAGAAGAAAAAGAAAACTCCCTTGGTCAAATCTGGTAACAGTTTGGAAAAGGTTTGTGTACTAGAGATTAGACACTTTAGGACAATATTTGACGCAACATAAACCACCAGATGGGCTAAAATATCTTAAGAAAATATATATTCTACAAATATTCACACTTTTAAAACAACCTTGCTTTAAACTTTTATTGATTTTGATAACCGTAGTAAGTGGAATGAATGAATTCATATAAAGCAAAATAAAACGAAATTCATCTATATTTCCCACGTTGGAAGCTTTTAAGCGATGTTCAAACTCATAAGAATTTAGAACACATCCAATCAGCGCGTCTTGTTACACAATTAAGTCGTTGTTTAGATTAAGTTTAATTAATGTACTGAAGTTTAATGTATTTAATATTTAGGGACACGTGTGTTTAAAGAAGGGGTTAGTGCCTTTTTCTTTAAAGAATCAACGTGTTATGTTTATGCTTAAGTTAGGACTAGCGCGTCATACAATTTTCGAGGAATACTTTGAAGTTAGGTATATAGACTGTATTAATCTAGAGGATGTGATTAAATTTTACGGTAATTATACTCTTAAGCAAGCATTTGCTTAAGAGCATCTTAAAATGTTCCCCAGCAAACATCCAGAGTTACTTTTCAGCGACAGTAATTATTTTGAGCGCAATCAAAACTCAGTAATTCGTAGATTTTACTTCTCAACAAAACTGATTAAAATGCGTTTTATTCGCAGTTAAGGTAAGAAAGGTATCCCACCTGAAGAATATGGATAATTGTTATTTAAAAATCCTCGCATGATCATAATTTGTTAAACTCAAATAGATTTTTATTTATGTGTTCTAGGGAAGCAGTTATGATTATAACATTTCCATAGTCCTAGAATTAACCTTTGTTGGGGTATCTATTGAAAAATATCATATTGGTTTAATTGCTAATCAAAATCGTATTCAAAAAGAACTGATGATTAAAATTCGGTATATCAAGTAGGGTGTAATTATGTGTGTGTTCTTTGGTAAGCAGTTAACGTACTGGAGCTCAGATGACGAGGTCAACACCTGACCCCACTTAACAAATTTCCACACCATGCCAACGTGAGTGTATTTAATATCATGACAGATTTAACGTGCAACAACCGGAATGTACACGACGGTCTTTGTTTGGACCGAGTGTCCAGCTCTCAACTCTCCAGTCGCTGATCTGTTACTCTTCCAACTGGGCTACCGCGACCCGTTTGTTCTCTGGAAACCGCAATAATTATCACTTGGATAATTTTAGCATCCTCTTATGGTGAAATACGTCTTCTGTATTTATTTATTAAATACCATATAAGTTCAATTGTTTATTAGGATCGTTATCCGAAAATCTATGAAGATTAAAATTCGTTATATTCAAATAGCTTTTGATTATGTGCGTTCTTTGAACAGCGATAATTATCACACTTGTATAATTTTGTCATTAGTTTATGTTGTGGAATATCATCTGCATGTGTTTAATAAAGACTATGCCAGTGTTTTAACTGCAGGTCAGTAAGTTGTAATAGTAGTTGGCTATAAGTAAGTAGTAAGTTGACAAGAATATCATGATGACTGCTTAACTCATTTAGAGCTTTTAATGGTGATCTATATGATATCGATATGTAAAATAATATCAGGAAATGTTATCAAGCCAAAGTTATGAAACATAGGTTTAATTTCAGTTAAGATAATTTGAAGGTGATCAATCCACTAAGCGTCACGATATTTTCGAGTAGTGTACTATTAATTTCACCCTTCAAAACACATACTGACTAAATAACCACATTTATTTGTTGAAAGAATATTAGAACATATTTTATTGGTCAAAAATGTATGTTGAAACTGGTTATGCAGAGGAGATTGCAGATTACCGAACTAATTTGTATGTAGATTCAGAGGGTATATTATACGCTGTATCAAAGCTAATTGTTGAAATAGAAATGGTAGTAAATAAAATAAATATGAATACAAGTTTGTGATGAAAGAGTCTATAAACTTAAATTTAGTTTTAAAAGTAATCCAATTATACTGCTGTGGTTTTGTAACCACATAATATTAATTTCAAGTAGAAAACAGGAAATCGCAAGGACGGCATCAAAATAACATAATAGATAACATTATGCCTTCTAAAGTCGAACTCATTAACCCTTCAAGGGGTTTTGAGAAGATATCTCGTCCATCAAGATCTGACCAATTTTGCCACTGAAGAGATAATTCGTCATCAAAATTTTGATTGATGAGTTTTTTATGGTAATAGGACCAATATCTGATCAGATTCCTTCTAATGACGAGGTATCGTGTCCATCAAGACATGCTTAGTTTCACTATTGGCAAGATACCTTGTCGAGACAACAATCAGGATGATTAATGCCATCGCATTCTACCAAAAATCGAACTGAATTGTAGTTTGGAAATGAAATAAATATAAATTCATCATTCTCAATGAATACTGGCTAAAGGTTTGGGAATGTATTGATGATTCAGTCTCAAACTCCAAGTTTTACTCGTAGTTCAGCTGTTCTTTGTTTCGTATTCTTACTGAACATGGTTACCTCACTATGTTCAGTAAGAATTCACCATGTTTAGTTCCCATTTATTTATTTTTGAGCTTCATCAAACTGTACTCTATGTAACTTTAGACGAACAATGAATAGCGAACTTTTAACACGTGTACTGTACTTAATGGTTTCGATTGTATGGTTGAGATAAATTTGTAAGCAATGGCTTAGTTGGTAAATGCCTGACGTTTGTAAATAAATGAATGGTATGATAAATAATTTCTCTTTAAAATTATTTTCCTGTCCAATTTACGCAAATACTTCAACCTCCCCCTCATTAAAAGTTATCATTAACTATATCTTATTTTAATGAATAACAACAAGTAGACAATCTTCACATGGGAATTTATGGGATCCGACTTTTGATATACGTTTGAACATTTTTCCATACATGCTGCATAGCATTAAAATTTAGTAACTGAGTCTATTGTCTTAGGGTAAACCTTTATTCGTCACGATAACCACTCACGTAAATTGTGAGCAATAAAACGAGGTTGTTATTCCGGCGATGTATCCAACTCTTTCTTGAGATAAAACATCTATAAGTAGTTTGACTGTCCACAACGATCTTTATTACCAGCCAACGCGATTACCTTTTATAACCTTTACAAACAATACTTATGATTTCCAACCAATCAACGATATAACCAACGATTTTTGCCCTCTTTGGGTGGTCAGAAATAACTCCACATACACCATATCGCCCAAAATGTCTTTCAGAGAATACGCCTTGGATCTAAACATGCCAGTCAGCATAAAGAGTAATGAAAGTGTATCGTATTCTACCCATTAATTCCCTAGTTATGGTCTTTATTATTTGTTTGCATACCATCACCCTTTTTATACAGATTTTATCCTATAGCATTAGTAGTATACTGGATAGCTGTTGCACATAAATCGATCTGGTGGTCTTTCAGACTACGTACTTCGAAAATTTTCATAGATTGAATGACAAAACATATTTACTGGGCTACATCTCTAGTAGTGAAAGAATACTGCCCTCAAACAGCTTACTAGGTAATTTGAGCACTCATGGTCATTCCCTTCAAACTCTATTGAATCCGTCTTTTACCCATTATTTTCCAGATAGGAAACTTTATAAATAATTCGTATACCGCCATCCTTCTTTGTATGCAGTTTTTTCAATTTAGCATCGATATTGTCGATTGAATAGTTGAGATGACGTCTGTGGACAGTCACTACTAGATTATTGTTATCATTGCATGATATTTGATTTTGAACAAAAATGACATGGTTTGAAATCTTATCAAAATTGAAACCTTTACTAATTCATCATCGTGACTGTTGACTCGACAAAGTTTCTGTCACTAGCAACTGACCACATCATTGATGGAAGGTATATATCGTCCATCGAGATCGCGTCAGCTCAAGAATGCTCATCAGATCATGATCCCGTCATCATAAAAAAATCGGCACTCTCTTGATGACGGTATATCTCGTCATTAAAAAAATTAGTCACATTCTGATAAATAAGATGCAAATATTCACAAACCTGGATAAGTGACAAGTATACCAGCATTCGTCGATCCAATCTAAATAGTTAAAACACAGCACATCTGCGTATGTCTCTATACCACACTTTTGGACGCCTGTGGATAGTCACCGCTAGATAATTTTTCGCATTAAATATAGTTAGTTTGTGAACGAAATTTTCATGGTTTAATATGGTATACAAATTGAAACCTTTCTAATTAATAGTCGTGGTGGTTGTCTCTACAAGGTTTATCGTCAGAAGCAAAACTAACCACATCCTTGTTGGAAGGGATATCAAGATCTTGTCGTATCTTGTCAGCATAAGAAATGTGATCAGATGTTGATCCCGTCAAGAAACCGGCAACATCTTGAAGACCAGATATCTCATCATTAGCAAAATTGGCCATATCTTGATGAACGAGATGCCTTGTCGAAACCATTTGGAGGGTTAAAGCACATGTTTAGTCCAAAATTCATTAAATTTCTTTTATTTTCGTTTCTCGACTATCAATTAACCATGATAAAACGACAAGTTTACCAGCACTCAAATCAATTCAGTTCAAACACAGGACATCTGCATATGTCTACGGGAAACCTAGCCATTGTACTTTAGACGTGTGGCATTTTTTCACCACACTGTCGGGAATGATGAATCGCCCTCCCAAAGCTGATGAGAGGTTTCATTGATTGGATTACAAAACATATCTACGGTGATGCAGGTGTGGGAGAAAAGAAAGCGTGAAGCCCCCTTAGCCAACTTGATTTTCACACTAGTAATAAATCAAGTTCCAAATCATAATCTGTCAAGGTATAATTAGCGCGGCTTACTTTGTTTCCTAATAACGCGGGTAGTGAAGTTTTACGGTTGAACTTTGCCCGGGCAGAAATATGCAAATGAGATCGATCTGCGAACGAACATGATAAATGAGAGTTAAATACTTCCTCGCTATCCACTGACAGAAGGCATTAAAATGTCTACTCATATCACTTATCCCGGGGGCAAAGAAGTTTATTTTAACAGAAAATACATGTAACATTATCAATTTTGGACTACTTTTTGGGGAATGGCAATATTAAATATTAATTACAGACATGACTGACTGTAGTTTTGTATTAATTTATTTCTCTTTCCCATACAAGTGATTTAGACGAGATATCTCGTCCATCAAGCTCTGATCGATTTTGTTAATGACGAGATACATCGCCATCGAGGTATTACCGATGCATTATGATGAAGAGGTATTTATCTGATAAAATTTTTTCTAATGACGAGATATTTTGTCCTTCAAGATCTGGTCAGTTTTGCTGATGATGGGTTACCACATAGAGGCAACCACCAGGAGTTAGCAGAGTTGCTATGCAAAATTTTTAAATTTCTGATGTTGAAGTTCGATGAGATTTAGATCTTATTTTAATAATTTATGGGGGGGGGGGTTTGCTTCAACTCCTATAGAAGTTAAAAATATAAATTAAACTGTAATGAATTCAATGCTAAATAAATTCAAATTTTGAATTTCAAACTCGGTTTTTTTAAATTAACACATTTTATTTTCTATATACATGGTAACTTTTCATAGAAAGTACTTTAATCATATGAACATCTACATATTCTAAATACATCGTAGATTATACTGAAGCGTCTCTTGAGTAATCTTTTTAAAAACTTTAAACCTCTAGATGTCATACGAATATCCGTAATAATATTCTTAAAACATTAAAATCTAAAATCAATGTTGATCTCAATCTTCTACAAGCGTTAAATATAATTTTTCGATGCAATAGTTAGTAAGTTATTATCATTAATATCAGATTAGGAGAATAACGTTATTTCATATATGGAAAAAACAAATTACTTATCTAAAGTGATTTAAAAGTTCACTACATCCTTAAAAATAACACTGTTTTGCCTTTGTAGAACACGCTATTGTAAAATCTTTCTGACTTCAAAAGGGACATAATTCAAAATATCCCAAAATTTTAAGAAGACATACAATTTCATCTTTTAAAGGTATAATTATTTATCTCAAATCTCTAAAACATTAGCATCAACTTCAAACGATAAAGTATACGATTAAAGTACATACTTACATTCATATTGTACTTAAATATGTTTGATATATTTTCAACATCTGATGTAAAAGTGATGAAACTTTTAATGATCGCAGTACAATTTACCAGAAATCGGTATAAAAGTGTTAAAGATTTCAAAGAAAATTTATTTTCCTACTCTAGAAACGATGTGCCAAATGCATTCTTCCGAAATGTTTTAAGCAAAAGCACTTTTACTATGCATAAAACGCTTTGAAGTATTGAATTATTGACTACTATCTGAGCAATTAAACACAGTTGCTAACTATTGACCAGTTATTCTTTCAAATAAAAATTAGGGATAATCCTTAAGTACATTGTTTAACCCTTCGAATAATTTTCACGAGTTATTTATTCTTTCACGATTTGACCAACTTTGTTAATAACACAGATATTTCGTAATCAAGATATTGCCGATTTTTTTATGAAGGCGAGATCAAGTCCTGGTAAATTTTTCTAAAGACGAGATATCTCATTCATCAAAACTTGGTCAGTTATGCCAATCTTGTTTAGACAACCATCAGGGTTAAAGCATCGTGAAAACCACTGAGTGAGGATTCTCACAGGTGCCTACTGGCATTGTTAAAATTGATGGTTCCAAAGGAGGTTAACTAAATTTTATACTGTTTGTTTTCACTTCCTTTCTTCTTATGGCGGCCTGGGCTTATAACTTCTGGTTACGTGTGCTGTAAAATATAACCCATTAGTAATATAACCATCCATACGTTGTTTAAAATATTAAATTTTACTGTGCTCATTTCCAGACTTAAATCTCATTTATGATCTAATAGTAAAGAAAAGTGGAGAAAAAAAATCTTATATATTTAAGACGGAAATCCCGATTTTTTTTTCATCTATAAAAAAAAACTACACTCAACTCAACTATCCACTGATATTGCAGACTAAAACCTAACTGCTGTCTGAAAACTAATGAAAAATTTAAAAAGACATGTGTGTTCTATAATTTTTCATACTCTAGTATCAGTTTGTTCTATTCAATGCATAAAAAACTTTTCCTGGATATAAGCTCCGACAGATTACGAATATATTCAATTGTGATGAAAATTCTTTATAATTTTTTATTATTTTATTTAAGATGGTTGTTTTTACTCCCGAAGTCATAAGATTTGATGATTGTATACCGTTGATTTTATCTTCTACTGGAAGTAATTATCTTAAATATTATTCATTATCTGAAATATTATACTATTTTTTCCATATTTAATACTAATATATTTTTCTAATGAAGCTGTCGTTTGCGGCTGTGTTCTATATTTCCTCAGTGTCCTTACTGTCTCTACATTAAAAATTGTAAGACGCGAGTTGTGTGAGAAGTAGTTTTAATGTTAGATACGATTTCAAAATCTGTACAAGGTTTGTGGGGATGTTTTATCTTTCCTAGTGTTGGCCTTGACAAAGTATTTTGTCATTAGCAAAACTGACCAGATCTTGATGGACGAGATATCTCAGCATCAGAAAAAATTGACCTTATCTTATCATAAACAAAAAACTGCAATATCTGAATCATTCGGAGTTCAATAGGCATTCTTGATAACGAGATAATCAGCAAAATTGATCAGAAGTTGAGGGGCGAAATATCTCATAAAACCCACATTAAAGGTTAAGTTCTTTTCAAGTTTTTGGGCATCTTGTCTATGAACTGAACCCATCCTGCCTTACTCACACTGTCTATGTAAAAAAGGAACATTACTATATAGAACACTTGATGCGATTATATAAATAAGTCGTACTACTATGCTATAACTAAATAATGATCACTTCATGTCATCACTTTGATTTGAATACTCATATACTAAGATAATGTTCAAGTTGTAACGTTGATTGTGACTTAACACAGGAAAAAATTTGGGCTCCATTCTTATTTCAATATATTTAACTGTTTACGTATTGATCACACGTCCTTACTATCCCATGCTATCTTTGGGAAGGTATGCCAGTTAACGTCTTACAGGAGCAACACAACGAGATATTGGCAATGGTACGTGATCAAAGACGACGAGAAAGATACGAAGACAACACTGCGTAAATTTGAACCACGGTCAGACAACGAGTTCCCACCTGAGCTGGCATCTCACTCTCCAAATTTCCATGCCAATCAAACGGGAGGACATTTTAGGCCACGATAGCTTCAACAAACACCAGCTCCCTTTGTACACTAAGGTTGAATACGAACTCGTAACCCTCCGATTGCTACTCCTTTTCTCTTTCAAATTAGCTATATCGGCTCGCTGGATTTGGGAATAAAAGAAATTCATCTCAAAAAGGATTTTTTAAATTTCTATTAAGACAGTGTTAGTTATTTTTGCAATACAAAACAACTGCATTTTTAAAATGAGTAGTAATTAAAACACAAGCTTTGGTGCATTAGTAGCCAAATTTTGTTAGATTCGTGTAATTTTCATTACCACACACATGCAGAAATATCTAAATTCAAAAGCTTGTTTACATTGTATAGTTAAACCTACCCTTCGACAAGTAGCATTTTTAATGAAGGATACTTAGTAACAGTAAAAATAAGTATACTTTGGGAACTTTTGTAACTTCGATTGCGAAGGTAGAATGGAAAACTTTTTAATTTGACTAAAATGCAGTAGCGTTTTTAAATGTACCATTCAGATGATTTCCGCACTGTTATGCCGATTCCATCAGACACAAATTTCAGAGTTCCATAACCCAGATGGTAGAGTCGCAGATCAGCAAGCGGAGAGATGCGAATTCAAAAATCGATCCAAACAAACATCATCGTGTACATGGTGCCTGTCCAAGCTAAATCTGCAGTGGCCCCATATGTCCTCACATTGCCATGGTGTGCAAGTTTGGAGAGTGAAGTACCGGTTCAAGTGATGTTATTGTAATTTCATCGTAGTTGAAAATCACGAGATGTTTTCTTCAGACCATTCCCTAAGGGAATGGTAAAGTATGGTCCCCCGATAGCCCATTGCGTTGAACCAGTGTGACATTAATTGAACTATGTAGCAGACACATTTAAATTTTCGGAGCCAACTCTACGTGTGCTATCACAAGATGTTAAGTTTACAATTTAGATACCATGTAACGGCAATATCTTGTATTAAGTGCATGCATTAACACCATAACTTCGCATTATAAACTTTACATTTGGTGTAAAATCGTTGGAAAAGAGGGCTGTGGTATTCCGGTTGGAATAGTAAAGGATTAGCAAACGGAGTTTTCCAAATTGAAATCTAATCAAAGACCGTCATGTACAAAGCGTTTGGAGCACGTTAAATATTTCATAGCCATAAATATCCTACCGTTAGCGTGGTGAGGAAGTTCGGAGAGTGGGGTGACAGCGCAGGTGTGACTTCGTTACCTGACCGTGGTTTAACATTACGTGGTGTGGTCCTCGATTATTTCCCTTTGGGTTTGATCTCGGACAGTTGCCAATATCTCGTTGTGTTGCTCCATTGCGACATTAATTAAATATCTACCTACCGTCGGAAAATATATTCCCTTCCACGAAAGAGACTATTTCTGGTCTGGAAAAACTGTTTACACAGCAACCTTTCGTATAGCCCTAATTTCTAAAATAACCACCAAAGAAAATACTTCCCAACGAACTTTGTTTAGAGTTGCCTTAAGTCGTGATTGAACTGTAAAAGCAAACAGGAGAAAAATTGGTTTTCAATCCACTGTTTCCAAAATAGAGTTCAAATGCGCATATCATAGTCTGTCTGAATTTATTTATTTTTTGAGCCAAGGGGGAGAGAAATGATCTCGTCTCGGAATCCTCGGAGACTACTGCAAGTAACATGTGGGGGTGTTGGGAGGAAAGGTTTCCATTTCTTTTCTGCTTCAAGAACTTTCAAAAGAAAAATACGAATAATGCGTCAGCTTGAAAGTCAGTGAAAACTTTGACCCAAATCGCAAAGAAAAAAACAAGTCTCAAAATAAAAATTAAGACTAGCATTGAATCTCAGACATTCTAATCTACGCAGTGGGAATATCAAAACCATACCTTTTTGGGTGGAATATGGTGTGTTTGGAGATAAAAATTCCTCACGCTCGTTGCACAATGTTTTTCTGGAACGTGGTGAGCTAGTTGAATAATTGGTTGGTTGGCTGTTTCAAGAGCTTTCAAATGAAAGTACTAATAATTCGGCATCGTGAAAGCTAGTGTAACGTTCGACCCAAATCGGAAGTAAAGCACCCACAAGTCTCAAATAAAATTAAAATTTATATTTAATCTTATATATTCTAGTCCATTTTTTTTTTGTTGTGGGAAGATCAAGACCATACCTTTTTGGGTGGCAGATGTCGTATTTATAGATTACAAATTTCTCACGCTTTACACAATTTCTTACTAGAGCGTAGTTTGCTAGTTGGATAATTGGTTGGTTGTTGTTATAGAAGAGCTTTTAAACGATGGAAATACAAAAAATTTGTTAACTTGAAATTCAGTGAAAACTTTTATCCAAATCGAAAAGAAAAAAATATTTCAAAATACAAAATAAAAATTGATGAAACTCACATTAAATCTCAGACATTCTAATCTACGCAGTCAGAAGATCAAAAACATACCTTCTAAATTGATTCTTACAGTTTTATTCCACAGTTTATATTAAAGTTAGCTCCATTTAAACCTATCTAAACAAATACAAGTTTTACAAATTTCTATAATCAGCGAATTTTTTTTAGTACCTTAACTTGTCACGATGTTCCTTAAGAATGGCTGCAAATACTAGATACACAATCTTTATAACATATGTTATATTTTTAGACATGCTTTTTTTTCAAATAATCCTAGAATTATTCGCAGTTCTATTTGTAGTAAAATGTCAAGCTGATTAAAGGTTTGACTCTGTTTTAGTATAATATTTATAGTATACGTTCGTTATATTTAAAGTAGTCTTTTTAAATACTTGTAAAATCAAGCCCCATGGTAGAGCGGCGACATAAGAAATTAAAGTGTTTAATAATTTTAACAAAACGCTTATTAAATTTAAATTTATATTTTTAAGTAATACTAGGAGGAGAAACACCTCACAGAGTTTTATATATGGTACAGCGTTATATTGCATAAGTTGTTAATATGTTTCATAAGTTTTACATGTACGTTCATTACATTTAAAGGTATCTCTTAAAATAATTCCAAGGGAAGGAACACTGCAGTTTTATTTGTAGTAAAGTTAAGGGCTGTTTATACGTCTGCGTCTAATAATAATTACAGTAAAAGTTCATTATATTTAAAGTCATATTTTTAAATCATCTCCCCTTTTAAAGTACTCATGCCAATCGCAACACATCAGATTTATATGTGATATAGTATCGGATGCATAAAAAAAGTGAAACAGTTTTATAACATTTACAGTATATGGTCGTTATATTTAAGAGTTCATATTTTCTATAATACTTGGAGACGAAACGTTAGTTTTATTTGTGGTAGAGCGCAGAGCTGAGTCAGAAAAATTATTGGTTCCAAGCCGAACGAGGAAGATGCCACAATGGCACTGGAAATTGCATTCTTCTATCCGTTCAGACCACATGAAAGAAAATGGAAGATTCACGACCACGGAATTGCCATCTACTCCCCACAATGGAGAACATGGTATCCCATCCAGCAAGTGTTTGAATTCTTAAGCAGTAAAATTTATTTTTCTTTCTGGTACCTTTGTCTGTGTATCTTTGTGAGATACTCTTATTAATTTATAGTTCAGAAATGACAATATGCCGAGTTTAAAGGGTCGTATTCTGAAATTTGGCAGAAAAAAGGAATCGTCGAAATGAATTTTAATTTTAAAATAAAAAGACCTTACTGTTTATTTTAGTGTATAATTTATACTTGTGCCATTTCTCTGGTATAAAACTATTAACTGGTTGATTTCTGACGTATTATATCAATAAAGGTCTGCTTTACTAATAAACAGTTATATTTTTTAAAACACTCAAAATACAGTTGATACAACAATACATTTTAAATCTAACTGTACATTTATTATTTCCATTTATTTCTGGATTTTTAACAAACAAAATCTTAAGAAGCGAGTTTACTGGTTGCGTTCCTAAGAGACCCAATTCTATATAATTAAATTTAAGTTCCTCTACTTTTTACGCACTTGTATTTTTCTTATTGAAATGAATGTAAAAGAGGGAAATACACTGGCTTTTAGATGTTTTTAAAAATGTATTTTTGTAGTTTATTTGTTTACTTAAATTTTAAAAAATGAATCAAAACATGTTCATATTATCGACGAAAATACATTTATTTCCTCGAAACTTTTTATCTAACTAACATATTTTTATATAAGTTATATAATAATTTTATATAATGTTTATGTATTTGAGAACAGAAAAAGTGTCTGTAGAGTATGCTAGTTTGTCAATACTATGATTATAAAACATTACGAATATTTTGGATGTTTTATTATGTACAAGATCAGTATTATCAAAAAATCCTCTAAACAATTTTAGAAAAACTGTTTAAAGAACTAACAACATACTTGTTATGACCGAACATTAGTGTTAAATTGAATACTTGAATTTGGTTACGAAGCAGTTATCTCATTTTTAGGAATGAAGTCGAAAAAGGTTATAAATAAAATTAAAAAGGTTTATTATTCTAACATGGTTATATATGACTTATTAAGACAACTTTTGACAGTTAACCTAGCTTCAGGATTACAATTAATCTTACTTGGAAGATGATTTCCAAGTCTATGTTTTCCTTTGCACAAATTTGTCGGTATTAAGTAATTTGAAATTGGATCAATAAACTTTCAATACAAGTTTGTACTGTAAAGTAAATCCTTTCTAACTTTAAATGTTTTCTTTCTAGCACACTGTTAAAAAATTTTGTTTTTGGTATGGATCAGTCATTGTTTAAAATTAAAAAAAGAGATGATCAAGTGATATTAATTTAGGTTGCATTATACCGCTAAGAAATTATCTCATTGGTACAGTTTACTTCAAAATTATAAAAGCTCTTTACTCTCCAAGTGTTTTTGGCGAGATGTATCATTCATGGAGATCTGACAAATATCATTAATGACTAGATATATCGTCATGATGATATTGCCAATTTGTGGTGACGAGAAGATGATCTAGTCAGCTTTTGTCTAATTTTGTTTGTTTTCATGAAAGCTTAGTGAGTATATTTAAATTTCAATAAAAAGCACTCCCTCAGATGAGTTTCAATTTCTTTATAATGTATTATGAATATTTCCTATAACTTCATCAAAGGGTGAAAAACTTCAAGTTACTCTAAAAAACGGTTAACTTCGACTCCCATGATTTAATTAGAAAGAACGTTTCGTTATCGCTACATTCATTTTATTAATGGGATGAATCATCAACTCTTAAACAAGAATTAACAGTTATTATTGTATGTTTGAAATCAATTATGATGAAATATATGCCAAATGTCAATTTTCACACTCTGCAAAGTAATAACATCTCTTGCATCTAAAACATAATACATCAGCATCATTTCTATCTTAAATAAAGTATTGCCATAAAATTATTTTCGGCACTGAAAATCTGCATACATCGATTCTCTTTAAAAAGTTATTATAATTCAAACCGCCAAAATTTATTTAATTAGGGTGTTTTAAAAGCATTGTTCTCAAAAATATACATAATGAAAGTGAATTAATTGTACACAATTCTTTCGAGACGAGTATTTGACGTTAGGAATTTAATTAGGAAGCATTTGGATAAACAGTTGACGGAAGTTATTTATTGATATCTTGGATGTCAGATTGACGTGGAATTTCTATGATTAGTAAGAACGAAATAGATTGAACAGAACGAGGATAAAAATAATTGAATATAAATAATAAGCAAGTTATTATGAATGCATGGTTGCATTTAGTTTTATGGCACAATAGTATTATTTGGTCAATCTGTGACGTCACTGAATGGTCAAACACACAATAACAATTCTACTGACACAGAAGGGGTGGTGGTAGCCCGGTTGGAAGAGTAACGGATTAGCACCCAGAGGGCTCCGAGTTCAAATCCAACCAGACTGTAGTGTAGAAAGTAGGCTTGTGCACCTTAAATCTGTCGTGGCTTCAAATGTATTCACGTTGGTGTGGAAGTTTGGAGAGGGGTACTTGCTCAGGAGTGACCTCACCATCTCACTGTGGTTCAAAATTTTGTGGTGTTGTCCTCAGGTCTTACCCTTCGGGAATGATCCCGCGGAATTGTCAATAAGCCTGTTGTATTGTTCCAGTGCAACGCTAATTAAAATACCTACCTTCCTACTGACATAGAAGAAAGAATTACTCTCAGTGAGGAATCGAATCTGCTCGGGCTACAATTCATGGTATGCCAGTGCAGTGCACGAACCCACTGAACTACGTGATCATGAAAATGTATAGCTTGAATAAAGAAATAAAACCAAATAAGTCAAACTGTGCAAAATTTCTCAGATGATATATAAGCAGTTGTGCATGACAGGGGCATCTAATCGTACCTTTTTCATAGTTTAATGTTACAATTAAATCGATCATTACATTTTCTTTATAATTCAGAGTAGCAATAGCCCAGTTAGCAGAGTCTCGGATTAGCATTATGAGGATTGCGGGTTCAAAACTCTATCCAATCAATCAACGTAGTGTACATGGGGGCAGGTACAAACTAATTCTGTCGTGACCTCAAATGTATGAACGCACTGGAGTTTTCAGTAATGAACGCACTGAAGTATTCAGTAACGAATACACTGGATTATTCAGCAATGAACGCACTGGAATATTTAGTAATGAACGTAATGGATTATTCAGTAATGAACGCACTGGAGAATTAGTAATGAACGCAATGGAGTATTCAGTAATGAACGCACTGTATTGTTCAGTAATGAATGCACAGGAGTATTCAGTATTTATAATAAAATATCAGGTAATGAGCACGTGTCACCCTTGAGTACTAAGAAATGCTAATTTTTTTCAACTTAGTTGTTACAAAAATGTTTGTTTGCAGTTTAATTAACGCCGCACAACAGCAATATAACGGGGTATTGGCGATTGTCAGGGATTGAACCCGGAGAGAAAGATGCGAGGGCAAACCCAAGTATTTTTGAACCGTGGTCAGATGACGAGATAACACATGTGTTGTCACTCCACACTTCCACACGATGCCATGTGAAGACATTTGAGGCCACGACAAATTTAACGTGCAACAGACTCCGTTGAACTGTACACAACTGTCTTGGGTCGGATTCGATCTCGCAATCCTCCGGTTGTTGATCAAAGAGTCTTCCAACTAGGATAATGCGGCAACGAGACTAACGGGTTGAGGACGAAAGCTATGACCACTGCTATTATTTCCTTATAACTATGCCTGAAAACAATTTATTAAAACGTTCAAATACGATTTTTTTTAAACAGCTCTTTTTATTTTACTTTTAAATTTAATCAAACTTCCACTGTCAGACTGCCGGAAGTACCGACACATTGATTAGAATCTTTACTTGGTAACAGTTTCTCTCAAAAATACAGAAGTCACGTTACCATAGATTTAGGCGAAGTGCCTAGAAGCAAATACCATGAATAAAAACCAGGCATAGTCTCACTCTACCACAATGCTAACTTTAAATACATATTCATGTTACTTAAAATGTAAAAGTCGTAAAATGAATTGCAGGAATCTTTGCTGTCGGATCTTACTGCACATTAATGCGGCAGTGGTCTCATTATTGGATCTAGTTTCAGTTAACAGAGATGTTTATTCACCTTTTCGCTTGAAGCACGGTGATATTTCCATTTTCTTTAGGAGCTTTCAAAGCGTCACTGTCTTCGTGAGGGATCTCTTCATTATGAGTTAAAACGAGCGGTTTATGCATTTCCCAGAATATAGAGACAAATTATGTCCAAGAATACTATTTGACTTTAGAATAATACATTTCTTAGAATCTTTAAATAGAAAACCTGGTTTCTCTAAGTAAAATGAACACAAATGAAATGGCTTACTAAAATTTCTCCGTAAGACTAAAAACGTGCTTAAAATTTAAAAATAGTAAAAAATGAGGTTTCATAGAATACCAATTTTTAGCTTTGAACCGAGATAAAAATAATTTTCCAATTTCCCTCCGAGTACATAAAGATATGACTTTGAATTGATGTTTTAGTTAAGGAGTCGGAGCTTCTTTATAAATTTCTGAAGTTATTTTCTAGGAATAAAACGACAGTTATTGCGCTAAGCTTAGGTAACCACTCTCAGAATCAATATGGTTCCTTGAACAGAGAGTACATTTCATTTAATTACTGTTCATGAATTATATTTATCAGTAATGCGAATAGCTCAACGGGAATGGTATTTTGACTGTATTCTTGAAAAGGGTACGTATATGTTTATATAAGTAGTTATTTTAATCAGAACTCATCATATAGTTTTGTTGTGTTTCCCTCTTACGCCTTTTATATTTCCTCGTATTTGTTAAGTTCTACTGAGGAAAAAACGCAGTTTGTGTAAATTTTTGCAAGAAAACAATTTGGAATCGATTTCTGGAAGGCTGGAGTTTTTCATGGTACAAAGGCCATATTTGGCCAAGCTGCTCCAATCGCGAGAGTGAAAACCTCAGCTGATGAATATGGACCGGATATGTAAGTAGACATAGCATTGCTATTAAGACGAACTTCAAAAAGGTAGACCATAATGTCGACTAGTAGTTACGTGGCTGCGTTGAAAAATTAATTTGCTTGGCCGATTTGGCATCCTATTGCCGTTTTTGGCTATATAACACATATTGTGGCTGAGCGCCTTCGTAACTATGTCACTAAATGCAAATTTCTATAGTGGTGAATGTTTGGTTCCATCCATGTGACGAAAGTAGACTAAGGGTCATGTTACTACTAGTTTTGGTCACATGATCCTAAGCACGTAAAAGGGTTGCCACTGCCCACTTCACTTTTATATTTCCTCTATGGTAAAAAATATACACATACAATGAAATTATTAATGACACAGGAAATAGAACTACACACATGCCAATCTACAGAAATCGCATCTGCAACGCCTGCACTTTGCGGGAATTGGAGCTTCAAGGCCCAAGATCTTAAAACGGATAATTTGTGCAAACAAAAAGATTTTAAAATTAAACAAGAGAAGCAGTGCAAAGCTAAAAGTTAAAATGAGAAGTCAAGAAATGAGCCAGATACAAAAATCATGTTTCTACTTATACAAATTTTGAAAATTGAAAATTTGATTTTAAAACTGTTATACTTAAAAATTAATTGGATTTTGAAAAGGTGGACGGATCTAGGCCCGGTGAATTTTAAAAAAGTAAATGATATTTTTAAAAAAGCAATAGTAATTGAAAAGTAGAAGAGAGATTTACATTTAGATATTCATCATTATAATCATCATCATGTTTACTATGTAAATGTTAGCTTCATAAGTATAATATAATCTTAATTATCCGAGGTAATGTGAACCGAAGCTCACACACAGACATAAACCTATGCGAAAAGGATACCAAGAGCATATCCAAACTGCATAAAATCTATTGCATTACACGTTATTACTACTGCTAATGAACGATTCACAAATCGAGGAATTTAGTTTTCAAATACAGTTCATACAAGATGGGCACTCAGTCAATCGGAGATCAGATAAACGATGTTCTACTACGATATTTCTCCAATTTCTCAGCTGTCTGGTATTACTGAGACTGACAGATAATATTATTATAGGTTGAAGACTGCTAGGGAAATTAAATAGTTAGTGGTCCAGATTTGGCGATTGGTGTAGGTCGAAACTTTCAGAGAAAACCTTGACGAAATCTGAAAACCCGCATTGTCTCATTGCTAGAACCTTCAAAACCACGCCTAGTGATGCCCTATAATGCATTCATAAAATTTAGAGTTATCATTGATGATCATATTATAAATCCATCTTGCTTTCATGGTTTCAAGACCTTCCAACTTGCCGTTAGTGTAAGGTAGCTACGTAACGTCGCATTGGAGAAACACAGTGGACTACTTGTGACGGTCCGGGATCAGTAGTGAGGTCTTCGTCTAGCAATTTTGAACTAGTGTCAGATGACGAGAAAAACATCTGAGCTGGTAACCCACTCTCCAAACTTTCACACCACACCAACATAAAGACATTTAAAGCCACGATTTTTAACATACACCAGCCTCCTTGTACATGATGGTCCATGGCTGAGTTTCGGATTAGCAACCCCCCGCCTGCTAATCCAACAATACCTCATTGAGGCAACCACGAAGAGGGTAAAGGGCAAACTAATTATAAATTATTTGTAAAAGTAATCAAAAGCTTATTTATCCATACAGTTATAAGTTTCCGAAGTTTATTAGGAACAATATACGAAAACTTGAAACATGGCCACTTGCCATATATCCGGATATGGAAAGCTGTGAACTGTCAAGAGCATTCTTATCAGCAGATAGGCTCTAAGCACACAGATATTTTACTTTGAACTCGAAAAAAGGTACGGAAAATGATTACCGGGATTGCAGCCAACAGTTTTCTTTATTATCTACCTTTCTTTTCTTAATCTTTAAGTACCTTACCTTAATGCTCATTATAAGTATAATCCATGACGCTTTAAAGCGTTATTAGCTATGAGATTCCACAAGCTTACACTTGGGCAAAATCCGAATTTTCGCTCCGTGTCTGGGGATTAGAAAGTTAATGACTGCAAGCGAACGACTTGGAGGCTTATCGTACAGGGAATGATAGTCATCACCGAATTTACCATCATTTAAGCGGATGAAAAAAGTTCTCTTAATGATCTCTTTTTTTGTTGGCACGTGTACAATTCGACTAAAAGGCTGAATGTGATATTTTCGGGCGTACCTACGTGATTTCCTGAAAAATTCCATGCTTTGAAGTTACAAATCTGAATATTTTTTAGTCGGTGATAGTTTGTTTTTCGTTTTCATGCAGTTATTTAAGTGGCCTCTGTGTTAGTTTTGCTTAGGAATGTTTTAACTCGAAGATTTTTGAGGCGAATACCATACGGTAGACGGGAAAAAAAAACAGTTACCTGAATGAAAGTTTAAGGCGTACCTACTTCATATCCTTCAAAATTCCTCGTTCTGAAATTTCCAATCTGAATACGTATTAGCTTTGTTTGTTTTTGGTTTTGTGCAGTTATTTAAGTGGTGTTTGTGTTAGTTTTGTATTGACTGTTTTAATTCAATGAATTTTGATTCGAATATCATTCTGTCAACAGAGAAAGCACTGAAAAATTTACAGAATTATGTAACGAACGTTTTTTCTTAGTGGACGCTTCTTTCACACCACGGACATTTTCTGGTTTCAAGTAACATTGCAAATTCAAGTGACATTAATAAATATTTTACGATTAAATATCAAATATACAAAACCACACCATTGTTTTGATTCTAAAGTAGAAAAATAAGTATCGTTACATGGTAAAAAATGGTTCAATTACTTTGAATAGTATATCCAATATTATTAATTAAAATAATATTGATAGTAAAATAGGATATGTCATCCATGAAGATCTGCTCAGTATTGCTAAAGATGAAATACCTCGTTGCGACAACCCCTACTAGTGTTAATAGAACCTTAAGAAGCGTTGACTTCGAATAGTATAGGGATGCGGTCATAATCACAAGCAACATTTACAGATCAAATCTCCGAATTGCTTAGGCTGGGATGGTGGTAACTAGTTGAATACAGATCCAATCTGTTACCACAATCTGTTCGAATCAAATTAATTTTGTTATTTCTTGATAGCACTACAAAATTTTGCACAAGGATCCTGTGAAACTTTTACAGCGTAAAAATATATTCTTTATGACCCATAGCTAATTTAAGAACGTGTACAGCTTGGCATCACTCACTATGTACCGAACCTTTTGGTTAAATTTCTAATTTTGTTTACTTTTCGATGAATTTTAAATTTGTGAGCAACAAATTGCAGCAGCTTTTTCACGAGAGTCCATAACAACATCTTAGAATTTCAGAGGTACATATACAGATATCATGAAGTTCGAGGACAGGTTCCTTATTAGAGAGACCCTGAAAGGAAAATAGGGAAAAAAAGCGTACTGTTGGAGAACGGTAGCAAGTTTTTATGTGAATACGTCTCTAGCGCATAGTATTTATTATGTGCAGTAAAGGAAAGTAAGAGAAATTCAGTTGTCAATTCATTGTCTATCGAACGCTGACAAGTTGTTTTTCCGCGCGTTGAATACTTTCAATATACTTCTTCTTGGCTCTTCGAAGAGTATATGCCGACATTGTGAAATGTTTTCAACTAAGATTCTAAGTTTTACAAACTACATCTCTGCATTAAACATAACTTTTTAAGTCGTACATGATAAGATCTCAACTTTAGCTCCGTTTGCGACCAATTTTGACGCCATAGCTCTTTGCAGTCCCGAGTTATACCGGTTTGAAGTTTAAGCGTCCTCACCCAAGTCCATAAGACACCACTCCTTTCCTCGCTCCCCGATTAAAGCGGCACAGGAAATTAAATTCTGTTCCCTCAGCTATCGATTGAAGCTAAGTTAATTTGTTTCGGGTTGATGATATAGAAATTATTAGATCGAACTCATGTCCATTTTTTCTTAACACTCAATTTTCCATACCGCCCACTTAATACTGATCTCATTTTAAAGACGTATTCAGGCGTTAAAGTCATAATCTATCTACTGTATGGCATATAAAAACATTTTACATATCTTTATAATTTTGAATAAGTAAATACGTGGTATAATTTATATACTTTGGACTTCTTTTCTAGTATGTGAATTTTTCTAAGTCCTTAATGTATCACGTTTCTTTTCTCGTCTCCCAAGAAGCGCGAAATATTGAGGGTTCGCAGAAGTTGTGTAATTGGGCTTGATAAATTGCCTCGTGTCTCACAGGACTTAAAACTGTTCATATACAGACAACTGCAACCGAGTTTCTTATGGAATTGGAAGAAGGAGAAATGTTTAATTCTTTGTGAAAAATGGCATTCCATTGAATTAAAGATGTTTTCCGCTAGTGATGATGAAACTTTTCATAACTTGTCACAAAATCAATTAGAACTGAAACTGGTACTCTATTTTTTTCATTCCTAAAGGACAAGGAAGGCTGAGTGACGCTTTTTTTTGTTAAGCTAGCTTATGCCAAGAGTCATTGAATGGCACTCCATTGATTATCTTTTGTCTTTGATAAAACAACAACGGCATTTATATCATAAAACAGGAAACTTGGCACCATTTTCCTTTAAAATATACGTATTCATGACGTTAACCCTACCCTCCAGGAGGTTTTCTCGAAGAGGTAACTCGTCATTAGCAAAACTGACCAGTTCTTGATATCGTCATCACTAAAAAATCGTCAGTTACATGATGAAGAGCTATTCTGTCATTAGCAAAATTGTTTAGATATTGATGGTTGAGATATGTCTTCGAAACCACTTGGAAGGTTAAGTTTCACATTCTATTCCACATTCAGGAATTTTGGTTTTATGAAGGGTTAAAATAGAGGAAATTGCACTCAATGTATCGCACAATTTGTTCCGTTAACCATCCAAGTTTTGACAAGATATCTCGTCTACCGAGGTCTGACCAAATTTGCTAATGACGGTATACCTCATCATCAAGATATTACAAATATTTTTCTGATGACGTGATCAAGATCTGAACAGTTTTTCTGATGAGGTAGCTCATCCATCCGTATCTTGTTGAGTTTGCTAATGACGACAGATACCTCCTCGAGACAACCACCAGAAGGATTCAATGAGCTAATAAGCCGTTTGACATAGCATTAAAAATCGAAAGATTGCTAGTTCAAAGAATATAAGTTGTTATATTATTAGTATATACAATACCTTAAACATTTACAGTTATTTGTTTAAAAAATTACTTAGATGCCATCATAGAAATTAAATGTACCATTTACATAAACAAAATATAATCTATAAAAAGCAGATGCTTAACTTAGAACATACAAAAGAAGAATCAACAAATATGTTTACAAACTCTACTTCAAAAATATTACTCTTGGATCAAAAAGTTGTCTCTTTATAGTAAAAATGCCCTATTATAGTGTACCATACCAGTTTGCAATGTTACTACACTTATCTTCCCTGCCTTTTGTTAGAGCTGCCATATCAGGTATCAAATCCTCAGCCATTCTCAAAATGAGTACCAATTTCAGAGCAAACGCGTCGATGATTTTCTAGTGTTTTTCTTCCCAAGCGGGGTATTAGTTCTTCTATTGGTGAAAAAAAGGCATTTTCCGCTTGGACAAAGCAGAGAAAAATAACTTATTTGAAAGTGAAACTGCTCAAATACGATTTTTTCCTACCATTTCAAGTTTACAGCAAATTGAACATTTAAAGGTATTTTTACTCGAGTGGAATTTATTATTTAGATTTCCTCAACATTACAAAGGTCAAATAAATTTTTGCTATGCACAAAATGTTTTAAGGTTTAAAATCCTTTTTTGATATGAAATCAATTATGTAAATGTTCTTTAATTTTGTACTGAAAGATCTTAAATTCTTGTTTATTTAGTCTTGTTGACTTTAGACTGGAAAAAATCTTCCAAATTATTTGTATGTCAAATGCCTTCTCAGAAGAATTTATATAGACAGGGATATATATTAACTTGCCAGACTCTTCATTATGAGTCTGAAAGGACCGAAACTATGCAGAATGAGTCTACAAAGACCCAATATGTTCATTCTGAGTCTACTCCGGTTGGCGTGGTGTACAAATTTGGAGAGTGGTGTGCTAGCTCAGATGTGACTTTGTCATCTGACCGTTGTTAAAAGTTACATGGTGTTGTCCTTGTACCTTTCCCTTCAGGGGTTGATACAGTACTGTCACCAATAGCCCGCTGTGTTGCTCCAGTGTGACGTTAATTATAAACACCATACCATACCATACTATTACGAGTCTTCTAGAACAAAACTATTCATTCTGAGTGTGCAATGGCAAAACTTTCGCATTATGTTCTTTCCTATACGTTAAGCAAGCTAGTTAATCTGAAATGATGTAACAAATGAACGCAATGCATAATTAACCAATAAATCTAATACAAGGAAGTATATGTACACCCAATACCTATTTTCCTAATAATAATAACACATGGTTAAATATCCGTGAAGAAGACCGATAATCTTCAGTCGTGAAGATATGTTCAAGATAACATTAATATTATAAAAGAATAAATGGTGTCCCACAATTACTGCTTGTACAGTATACTATACGTTTTCTTCGTATTATGATTACATAAATAGTTATGCGCTAACCTTTATTATAGTAAGACTAGTCTTTGATTCATGCAGGTGATCACTCCTATCAAAAATTAAAGAAAACTATGAAGTCATAAAACATAAAAGACTTCCATGCTGTTTTTTTACTGGTCTTCTAGTTCTCAAAATATTTTGAATTCTGAGTTCAAATAAATTATCGGTGAACGATCCAAGTGATAATAAAGAAAAATCTGACATGAACTTGTTTTACGTCATAAAATTCTGTCTGAAAAGTAATAAATGGGTTATCCATGAAAAACTGAATGCTTTGAACAAGTTAATGCAGTGTTCCCAAATTTCTTTGCTGACAGCAGGTGTACGAGTCATGAATTGGAGTCCCCCCCCCCTTAAATTTTGTGAAGGGATTCATTGAGGATGCATCACGTTCCTCTTTTAGACGTCTCGTTTTACTGATAGCGTTTCTATGCTCTTCTCATACCAAAATCCATTAGAGGACAAGTAAACAGAGTGATATAGGCAAATTCTAGATGTATTTTTCGACAGGGTATATCGGCTTATTATGTACCGAATTGAGGTACATCGATGTGCGATCTATCAAGTGTGATATATCAAGGCGTTATACAACGAATGATTAGTTCAAAATCTCCCCCAAGTAGTTTTGACGAGTTCTCCAAGATCTTGTAGATTTTGCTAATAATGATATATCTCGTCATCAAGATATGGCCGATCAATTTTTTGATGATGACGGGATCAAGATCTGGTCAGTTTTGTTATTAGGTATTATTTAGGTTCTTGAATCGAAAATCTCGATGCGCGATACAACAAATTGTGATACACCTATACGCAATTTAACGAGGGTTTATTACATTTAACCCTCGAAGTGTTTTCGACGAGTTATTTAGTCAATCAAGATCTGACCAATTTGGATAATTACGATGCATCTTATCATCAAGGTATTACCAATTTTCTGATAATTCCTCCAATTGTCTGCTGAGATCAAGATCTGGTCATTTTGTTATACGAAATGCCTCGTCCATCAAGATATGGTTGATTTTGCTAATGATGAGTTACCTCATCCATCAAAATCTGGTCAGTTTTGCAACTAAAAGATGCCTCGCCGAGACCACCAGGAGGGTATATTTACGAAATAAATGAAAGCATGAAACCGAGATTTTTGGTAAGAGGCCCAAGTATCATCGTCTCCGTATACACCATAAGAAAGGCAAGCAATAAAAGAAATAAAATTAAGCCCATCAGAGGTAGAAGAGCGCAAACTCTTATTGAGACAGCACGCACAAGAGATTTTGGAAATCATATTTTTTACACCTAATTTTTCATCTCCATTTCCCCTTCAGCATGAAACCTCATCTACTGTTTGTTTTTAATCCTCGGCTTGATTACCCGTAATAACCGATTCGGAGCAAATGGGCGGAAGGAATAGAGCATGGATTCAGCGAATCAATCGATAGCTTTATTTAGCTAAGTTCAAAGGGGATGGTTTTCTTCCTATGAATACGATAAGATTGACTTTTCTCAACCGTCTTTTGGACAGTTGAAACATCTTTTTTATTTGCTGAGGTCGTTAAACCTGAAGCTGAGTTTCATTTCGTGTAATCGATTAATTTTTTCTCAGCTTAGTTTATGGTAAAACTTGGTGAGGATAAAAGTGTGTACGAATTCTTTAAAACACATCATATATATACGAGTATGTATAAAATTAAAAAGGACTGATCGAAGGCACTCGTGTAAAAGTTTTAACACTAGTAATACAAAAAGTTGTTGAATACTGACTGAAGAATATTACTGGAATTTCTAAGTGGAATTTAATTCCATGTTTTATGTACCTACATATATATATATAAAAGCTGATAAACATAGGGTAAAGGTTGGCACATTTTTTCACTAAATATAAACGTTTTTGTGATTAAAGTAGGGGATGCCACCTGCTAAATAACCTATCCGACAGATGAAATATCTGTTTGCAAAGGTCGTCATATCTAAGATTAGATTTATTTAATTTAATCGATTTATTTTTCCTCGGACTACTTGATGTTAAAATTTGTTAATTGTTTAAAACGTCTATCTCGATTCTTCAAAATACATTAAACCAAAAAGGACTCATGTAATAGTTTTAACACTAGAAGTTGCTTCATATTGTGAGTAAGGTGTGTCATATTTTACTTTTCTGTTCTATCTTTATGTCAGACTTAACTTTTATGTCTCTCCAAAGGGTAGGAAGTACTCAAGTGGATCGAAATTCTACTAACTTTTCCACAGGTATGCCTTGATGTCACCCTTGTAGATGATGTTTCTCTTCCCAGAGTGAAATTTCCCACAAATCTGTGACAACATGATATGCCCTAGCCTCATAACATTCTGGACAAGTGCAATACCATTAACTGGCATTGGAAAGCTGTAAATTTTTGTCATTTCCAATTTTAAGCAAATCAGAGTGACTAAACATATTAATAATGGTTATGGGGAGTCGGCAGTAATAATATTAATATACTGAGACAGTAATAATTGGTTCAAAATAAGCTTTGAGGAGTTGATTTCACATTTTTCCACTCTGCAAAATGGCTTCGAAATCGAATGCAAAGACCGCTATTTATTAACGACTGCAGATGGATAAAGCATGTTTATGTAAATAAAGGCCGCTTGTAATTGATTCTGCAACCATTAGTTCTCATAATACTGATACAGTCATAGACGATGACGACGAAACAATGCAACCTCTGAATTCAGATACTTTTCGTTTGGAAGTATGGAGAAACTTGATGGCAAGGAAAAACAAAAGTCTCGAATACATTGTTTAAGGCGTGATGAATTTGTCGTTTCTGAACAATCAAACAAATCTTGATTAAGGAGATGGATGCCATAAAAAAACAATTTTGATGTATTATTACGTTCTGCATTCGGTACAAACCTCAGTTCACGGTAAAAATATTAATTATGATATTTTAAATAATTTCATATTAAGAGAACTTAGGTTAATAAAATGCATTATACAAACAATTATGTATCTAATTCGGGGTTCTATAGAGCAAGGAGTAATGTCAAATTATCTTAAAAATTTCTAGATACATTATAAATGCGTGCATTTTTTATTATTCTGGTGTTTGTCTCGTCGAGGTATCTCATCATTATACCAAACTGATACGACTTTAATAGACAAGATGACATATCATTGCACAAATACTGATGGCATCTATATGTCGCTATCACCAAAAAATTGGCAGCGTCTTAATGAAGTGATATCTCGTCACTAATAAAATAGTTCAGATTTTGATGGGACGAGATATTTCGTCGAAACCATTTGGAGATTCAAGTTTCCATTCATTTGTCGCAGCGGCTAAGTTTGTCCGTGTTTCAAACCGCAGCGATAACATGAAAACCAATTAAACAAAGAATTGCATTGCTTAAAAACAATTCCGAAATCTTTTTAATTGCCCGAAGAAGCCCCTCCAAACCTTCGTAAGTGCGTCTCTCGGAGCAGATTGCGATGGAAGCGTTTTTCAAAACCCCGCCAGACTTCTGACCGTCAGAAATATTCAGGAATCGAAATTAAATCCCAGGCTCATTTTGAGAATCAAATAAAACAAAAGAGCGAAAATCAATATCATCAGGAGCTGGGATATCGGAGATACGGGGGAAAACCTTACCCAGAAACGAAATCCAGAGGTAAAAAAAAACCTGTCTAATTTCGTTTTAAGGAAATGCATGGTCTCAACCAAAAGGAAATATAATTACTTACAGCCCAGTAACAGATTGGATGTCGCATACATAAGGGTAAAGGCAGCATGCGGGAGGAAAGCGCAATTTGATCTGCAACCCCCTCTTTGCTACCAGAAGTGATATATCTATAGAAACCTGCAGCTGTTACCCGTGTAGAGACTTAGCGCTCAACGGCGTAGAAAATGTGATCTTTACCAAGATATCACGACTAGTTAGTCAGAAGTAAACAAAAATATTCACGCTACAGCCAATGCCCATCTGTTGCGAAGTCGTTCCTTTCCCATATTAGAATAACAAACAAAAAAAAAACGCCCACGTGGACTCGGGAAAAAAACCTGGATTAAAAAGTGCGCAGAAAAAAGTTGTAAACGAATAATCTACATTTCTGCTTCACATATCTGGTATAATAGCGTAATAAAAACGGACTCTCTGAATGCCTTTCAGAGTTCTAATGCAGCTGTTTACTACTTTGCAATCGTCCAAGTCAAATGGGTTTACGAGGATTTTAAGTCATGTGAAAATGAGGATTGAAGTGCAATTTGTAATCTGCTTGCCGCCTTATTTTCATAACACTTCAGAAAATAATTTTACGGGATTGCTTTAAAGCATGTATTTTCAAATAAGATGTAGAATCTCCAAGAAGCAAAAGAGTACTAAAGTGAATAGGAATAATAATGGGATAAGTTTTTATGCTACACATACGAGGTAAAATATGTTCTATGTATTAGGTAGGTAGGTAATTAACGTCGCATTGGAGAAATGCAACGGGTTATTCGCGACGATTGAGGATATTTGAGGCCAAGACAGATATAATGTGCTCCAACCTCCATGTGCGTGACTGTATTTGACTTGACTGAGTTTTGAACTCGTAATCCTCCGGATGCTAATCCGTTGCGTTTTCAACTGGGTTACCACTGCCTGAATTAGAGAGAACATGTTTTGCCTATTTTTTTTGACAAATTTTGTAATTCCAAAACTGAATATCATACTGATTATATAAGCATAAAGTAAAAAAATTTACCTTATAAATGAAGTGCTCCGGGCAATATAGTGATAAGCCTCATGAATATGTTCGGTAATTTAAAAATTTAAAACCACAACAGTTAAGCGGGTTCAAGAGAATTTCCAACTGTTTTAATGCGTGCATATTTGGAAAGTTTTATAAATAGCATAACTTCATGAGTAGTTAGTAAACCATTATACTAATATTGGAATTTTTTAAACTTGAAAATTGCTAGCAAAAAAATTTTGAGAAGTGACTTAAGTTGCCCGAGGCCCTTTAAATCATTTAAAGTAAAACTAATTTCCTATAGCACTAGTGCATATTAAAATTTATGGTTGGACGATAAAAATATATTTCTTTAGCCTAAATTTAGAAAGTATTTATCATTTGTTAAATTTTCAAAAAGTTTTATCCATTCATTGCCAAATTTGGTGAAATATATTTTTAATAGATTGGTACTGGAAACAATGTACTTAAAATATAAAAAAAATTACAAGTGAAAAAGGTATAAGTAAAGCATTTAGGTCAAAAGTGCTACTTTTGTGAACAGAATTTAACTTTATAACAGGAGGCACGTCGTATGGGGAACTACCTATTGTACGTAATTGGTCTAGTTGTCTAGTAAGACCTTCAACGAAAAGGGGCAGGATGTCGAGACAATTTAAGCGATTGTCAAAGCGGCTTAATAAGTTGGAGCTCATGAGATGGGTCATATCATTTCGGAGGTAGTTGATAAGTTTGGATTTTCACGTACAACCATTTTTAGTGTTTCGTGACCACAAGTATTCTAGGAAAACCTTGTAACTTACGACAGAAATGTGGCAGTTAAATGACACTCGATGAATGTAATCTGTGTTGGCTCGTAAGAATCGTTTCACGTGAATGGTGGGCAACCTGCCTCAAATAACATCGGAATTCAGGAATGAGCGAGAGAACTGTTCAACAAGTTCTCGCATGGATATGAGCTTAAAAAGCTGACGCCCAACTCGAGAATCCCTGATGAATACTCTACATTCAGCTATAATCATCGCCTAGGCCTGGGAGCACTGCCACTGGACATTAGATGACTATAAACGAGTAACTATAACGAGTAGCATTTCCAGTAGTTTCTGGCAAATGCAAGGATCTGTGTGTGGAGAAAGCCCATAAAGTCATGAATCCCGCATGTAAACACACTCAATAAATGGGCAATAGCTTGATGATACGATATTTGGTCATTTACAAAATTGGTTAGACCTTCATGCAAGAGATTTCTCCTCAAAAGAAAAAGCTGATCAGATCTTGATATAGTCACGATACAAAATCGGCAATATTTTATAACACGATATTTCCTTGCTTTCGAAATTGGTCAGATCTTGATGGACTTTGATATCTTGTCGAAACAGTTGGGATAATTAAAACAATAGCACGTCATACTGTTTGAGAAGCACTATAATAAGAATTTTCAGTCAAAAAAAATATAGGTGGTGGTTTCTGCTGCAAAACATGTTTCTTATACATATTACAATCGTGACTGACGGTAATTGGCTTGTTTTTCGAATGCCATTTCAGCATATCAACAACAGAAATTCCAAAGAATGAATTTCACAGTGATATATATATATATAATGGTTGATTGGTCAACTGTCCAAAAAGTCAGTCCAAAGGATGAATTCCGAATTAAGTTTTGCAAGATGATTGGCCAACGTCAGTTGGATCAAACTCCAAAAAGCGATAAAATACATTTCAAGGTAACCCCCTATATGCATCATGAGGGACCAAATGGTAACGAAAGAAAAATATTCGCATTGTATCTGGTACGTTTGCTTACACTGATAATGCTTCTAATATCCAACACTTTATCATAAATTTGATCATATTCCTTAAAACGATATTTCTTCTGCGGACATGTAATCACATCACCATATTCAATGGGATAGCTAACTGATAAAATATCTAATTAATTAAAACTTCCCCATACTCATCCGAAGGTTGAGGGTATATTTATCCGTTTTGATTAGTATATTAAATTAATATCTCAGTTACAAGCCTCGCCCCCTCTATCCAAACGAAGTAGGGGGCCCTACAACAGCATCATTAAAATAAACCCACCCAATGCGCGTGAATACGCTTTCCCGTTAGAGCAATTACAGCAACTCAATTAAATGCGTCCAAGTGTACTTTGAAGGTCGTTATCTTAGACGGTCTTCAATTAAAATACTTCATGAATATAAGTTTTCTGATTTCGAGATCAAACATTCATGTCCGTACTTGCAAAAGGCCGACCCGAGATTCAGAGTCGTTAATCAGGGATTGTAAATGCACTTGACGTACTCAGCCACTCTGCATCAATTTGGCATTCAACTCCTTTTCAAAACGATCGTTTCCCCTTGCAGCCCGCAATGAACGGCTCAATTTGGATGAAGTTAATGAAATCTAAAACTTTATACATTATCGCCGGATTCTGGGGTAGTTTGAATTGATAATCTGACAACAGAAGCCGTTATACCCAGATGAATTTTCCTTCGTATAAATCGCAAGCGTGCCAATCAAAGTGAATTTAAGATGACCAGGAATGAATGGAGTGATGACTTTATTGTCTGGAGTGGAGGCTGTTGTGCAGTCGTTATTCGTTACGCTCTTAGTGGAGTTGGTCGACTGTTACCTGGGATAAGTTACCGCAGATGTTTAACCTGTTCCTACATAATGTTTTAGGTGACGAATATTGAGAGGCCGGAGGACGAAAATCTTGGATGACGTATAAACTTAATGTGGTGTATGTTTAATTCCGAAGCATTTTGTGTAAAACGTTTGTACTATAACTTAGATGAGTTACTTGCAGCTTTTATTTCACCTTCCAAGTGGTTTAGAGTTGATATCTCGTCCAGCAAGACCTCATTAATTAATTATTGAAGATATAACTAGTAAAAATATCGCCTAATTATTTAAGGTTATGAGATCAATATTTTGAGTTTGTTTTTTCAAGGAGATATCGCGTCCCTCAAGATATTGTTATTTTTTTTTTCAAATGAAGAGATATCTCGTCCATCAAGACCTGGTTAGTTTTGCTAAGGACGAGATGTTTCATCGAGACACAATCAATACGGTCGAGGTATATTATATGAATTTACATGGAATAAATCACAACCGAAATATTGATAATTGAACCTAAATGAAAACCACACACATTTTCCATTTTTACTGTAGCAAGTAAAATTTGCTGTAAAATGATTATACAACCTGTAAAAGACACGTTCACGTCAGAATCCCCTATGATGGCTGTGTAACATATTAAGCTTTATTTATCAGGTCAACTTAACAGGTTGCCTTCTGAAAGTTACATAGACGAGATTCCTCGTCATTGGGAAAAATGACCAGTTTTAGGTGGACGAGAAATCTTGCCTTTATATAAATAACTGAACAGACCTTGATCTCGTCAACAGTGTAACATCCTCATAACGAGGTAGAAAAAAGGTCATAACATTAGGTACAAGATATCTTGTCTTTAGCAAAATCAGTCAGATCTTTATGGGCGAGGTATCTTACCAAAACCACTTAGAAGGCTAAAGCAGTTTCCAAGAAAAAGTACCTCAAAAATAAAAACTTTATTTTGAGAAAGCAGTTTAGTAAAATGAAAAGTATTTGTTAATTATATGTGGTATTTATTAGAATTTAAATTTATTTTATTGGGTAACTTATATTTATTTATGTTTTTCAGACTTCTAAAAGACGTTTAAACATATTTTAACAGCATTAAATAGACAATTCAAACTAGAAACCGTAGAATCAATATATTTGAAATGATTTGGTTTCAGGTCCTCTCAATTCAACAGGAGTATTGGTACAAGAAGAAAGTAAATCTTTCAGCCTTTTGGTGCCAAAAAGGGACAAACTCATTTCTCTTTGGAACTGATTCATTATACCTCTGTATTAGACACGTTAATTTTCATGGCAGAAAATTGTCCACGAGAATGTTTCCAATCCTATTTCGCAGAATAATTACATTACAAAAGCCTAAAGAATTCCTGGGTTAGTGAAAAACCAAAGAAAATAACAGGATTACAATGAATAAGGAGATAAATGTAAAAAATACACTCTAAGAAGTTAAGAAAGACAGTGCCCACTTTTGGTATAGTACAAATATCCCTGCGCTGAGTATGTTATTTTTTTTCTCAAAAACTAGTGTTTGAATGAAAACTGTGCTCTGGTACTTGCATTTTACATCGTTAGATAATGAATTTGCTTCCTTTATTTTCGGAAATGACTGTGATTGAAATTCAGGTTAACACTCCAAGAGGTTTTCACGATGTATCTCGTAGATCAAGTTCTTATCTATTTTTCTAGTGACGAGATACCTCGTCACCAAGGTTATTCTTTTACGATGGCAAGACCAAGATTTCTTCTTATAACAGATTTTCTCGTCCATCAAGATCTAGTCAGTTTTGCTAATACTGATCAACCTCGTCAAGAAATCCACCAGGAAATTTAGGGAACTTATTGTGAAACGCGTTGTGAAAAATTAGTTTAGTCCTCCATGAGGTGCGTGATATCAAGTCTATCATGATGTGACCAATTTTGCTAATGACGAGATATATCGTCATAAAGATAATGTTGAGGTTTTTACAGTGACGAGATCAAGATCAGTTTTCTTCTAATGACGAGTTACCTGGTCCATCAAGATCTGATCAATTTTGCTAATGACAACATACATTGTCTAGACAACCACAGGAGGGTTACAACCGAAACATCAGCATATGGTTTGTTGGGTTTTATTTCGCAATGGCCATATTTTGGCACAACATCAAAGTAAATGAAACACTATTTCCAATATATTTTACGTGTTTTAATATAGTTTAAAAAGTCCAGGATATTTGGAATAATCTAAAATATAGGTTTATTATTCCAATAATTATTCGTTTAAATTACCTCAGATAAGAAAATATTCTGTAGGCAATTTCCCCATAATTTACGAATCTAAATATAGACACGGATGCGAACTTCAATAAATACTCTCAAAAGACCCTACAGGGACTCTATAACAGTGATAAATATGCATTTTTCCCTAAGTGAAATAGTTTCCCTAGACAGTAGGGCCATTTACAAAGATAACTTACAAGAATTAACATTTTAAACATCAGAGTTGATCACTTTATATGGTTATATTTCAGTGCTGTGTAAAGGAAATTAATTTTAATAATAAATTTCAAATCATATAGTGTAGGAAGTATAGAGTTAAAATTCATTTTCCTGAAACCTATTGCATTAAAATTATGAAATATTCATTTTAAGGAGCATATGTCCACTTGAAATCGTGAAAACCGAATAAAATATTGATTTTGTATTACTTCAAATTATTTTCAAACTCCTTGCATTCCAAAGAATATCATAATCTTGTAAATATTCGTAGCAGTCTAGATATATGGTTTTACGTTATCTACTTTAAACATGTATAAACATGTTTCCAAAACTTCAAACTCAATTTCTGAAGAACTGTGTTTGAACAACGTGATGCTTTGTTCAAACGGCAATAACTCATTAATGAATTGATCTATCATAATTATTTTTGTTGCGTAATTAATTTATATATTACTTATAGAGTTTAAATAAATTTTAATTTTCTTTTCAAGGTCGAGAAAACCAAAACATAATCATATTTAAAAAATATTTTTCAATTTTATTTAAATTTGATAAAACCGACCAGGTCTTGATCCTGTCATCGTTAAAAAATTTGATGGCGAGACATCTCGACACATTAACAAAATTGATCATATCTTTATGAATGTAGATCTTGATATGTTGCCTAAATCATTTGGAGGATTAAATTGTTTTCTTCATAAGTGTGTGAGGTTATAATAAAATTAAATTAAGATTAAAAGTAATATGCTTAAAAAAACTTTTTTGGATATCAGTTTAAAAGATATTTTTGTTTTCATAAAAGTTCTACTTGAAAGTAACATCAAAAGGAGGTTTTTTAAGCAGTTGTGAAATAATTTCCCAACACAAAATAAGGCTTACGGTAAACGAGTATACTTGTACATTTCCATAAAGAAAATTCTTAAAACGCAGAAGGCATTAAATGGCAGACCATAGCTAATAGTCTGTAGCTTTGTGCCCAAATATATCCTCTTATCAACATTCATCTCTCAACTTCTTTCATCACTTTACCTAATAACGGATACGTAAAGAATCATCAAGTAAAAATCGTATCCGTTTTATCAGCTTCGAGAGAAATATCTCGGCCGAGAATGACCGAAAACGAAATAAAAAAAACTTTTAATAACCTAACTTTCCGTGCCTTGATACGAGCGATCCTACGCTATAATAAAAATTAATGACGATAATTTTAACTTTCCACGAGTAGTAGACATAAATGCAGCGAAGCGAAGTGAAAACCATCCATTCCATTTCGAAAATTACGCCGACCCCTTACAACTTTCACACGTTTTGATATATCTCAGCTCCTCCGAATTAAGCACTGCTAAACGCCGCAGTGCTGATCAATGATCCCACGCCATATGCCGAAACTGCGCCTAATGTACCTGGGGGAAAGTTCCGCTACTCGACCATAAAAGATAAGATCATTGTTGCTTAATACTAAAGGTAAGTAATATATATAGCCTATGGGATAGTCCTGAGGTGGGGACTATCCAATGCATTAAGAAGGCAGTCCGATTTTGGACGCTTATTAGCAGCGCGCGTCTTTCGAAAAGAAACTCAGACATTTGTAATTAGTCTAGTTGGAAGCAAAGTTCACAATTTATGCACTAAATCCCCATACTCTTGAGCACACCGTTGACGTGTCGGTAGCTGAGACGGATGAGTTATTGTCATTGGTGCGTTTAGTTTTTTAGTTTCATCCAAACATCTGCCTCTTGTGTGAGTCGTTTGTTTAGTCTAGTCAGAAGCAAAAACGCAGATCATTTGTCATGGTGTCTAAAAGAGTGCATCGTTTGTCTGGTTAACAATAAAATTGATTGAAATGAGTTCGCCGTGTATCAACTGTCAGATACATAATTACGGCAAACCGTCTGTTGAATGGATAAGTTTGTGTATGTAGGATTACAGAAAAATTGCCTCAGAATATTTTATTTATAAGAGTATCCACACGCACATAATATTGTTTTGATAGTTAAAGATGACACTAATATAATAATCTATTAATTTTGGCTACGTTTACTTATGATAAGAAATCATTCATAAAACTATAAAAGAAAATAACTGATGTCTAAAACCAAGTATTACATATACCTTAGGGAAGTTTATTATACGTAGCCTATATAGAGTCCTGGTAAAAGTCTACAAAGTGTATATTAAGAAGGCAGTCTGATTTTGAACGCTTATAATCAGTAAAAGTATTTCGAAAATAAATTCCTATAATTGTAATTAGTCTTGTTGGAAGCAAGATATTCATAATTTATACACGAAATCCCCACGTCCTTGTACACGTCGTTGACGGCGTTGACAGCTTAGATGGATTAGTTATTATCATGGGTGGAAATTTCGTGTTTTTTAGTTTCACATACTCGTGCATCTGCGTCTGATGTAGGCCATTTTTAAAGTCCAATCAGGAGCAAAAATTTAGATAGTTTGCTATGCCGCTTATAATAATGCATTGTTTGTATATTTAAAAATACAATTGAGTGGAATAATTTCACCATATATGAACTGGTTGATACATATTTACGGGCATTCTGTCCTTTGAATGGATTGGGTTGTGTAACGTAAAATACAGAGGAATCGAATTAGAATAAACTATTTTAAAGAATATTCAAAGTTACTGAGGATACAATACGAAACTTTTCTAACCTCCAATATATTTACTAGCTACTCAAAGTCACTTATATAACCAAAAATATAAAATAATTATTCCTTAATATTAGAGATAATAATATATGTATCCTGGGGAATCTATTATATGTACCCTATGTAAAGTCCTGGTATGATATTACCTACTGCATAAGCAGCTAGTCCTATTTCAGATGCTTATTAGCAGTTCGCGTCTTTGGAAAAGGAACTCAGACACTTGTAATTAGTCTAGGTAAAAGAAAAATTAATATTACATATTCACCAAATCCCCATTCTCTTGAACACACCGTTGACGCGTTGGTAGCTGAGATGGATGGGTTATTGTCATTGGTGTGTTTAGTTTTTTAGTTTCACCCAAACATATATCTCTTGTGGACCGCTTGTATATTCCAGTCAGAAGCAAAAATGCAGGTTATTTGTGATGGCACTAGAAAGAGTGCATTGTTTATTTAGTTAAAACCCAATTAATCGGAATATGTTCACCGACTATGTACAGTCAGGTACATATTTACGAACGTTCTGTCTATTGAAAGGTTAAGAATGTGGTGTGTATATATCCTGGAATATATAATATTATATTTATAAAAGCATTCTCAGAATAATATTCTGCTTGTTGCAGAGAATAAAAATATCAGAATTGAATAACTTCGGCTACATTTATTAGCTACAGGAAGTCATTTATTCGACTATAAAAGATAAAATTATTGTTGCTCATTACTGAAGGTAATAATATATGTATCCTGTAGGATTATATAATACATGTGTGTAGCCAATATAGAGTCCTGGTGAAGAACTACCCATAGCATTAAGGACCCAGTCATATTTTATATGCTTATTAGTAAGGTGTGTTATCCAAAAAGAAAATCAGAAGCTTTTAATTTTTCTGTTGGTAGCAAAGTTTTCAATTGAAGCAATGAATCTTCACTCTCTTGAATACGCCGTTGACACACTGACAGCTGAGATGGATGCGTTATTGTCATTGGTACGTTGAATTTTTTTACTTTCACTCAAACATCTGCCTCTCTTCTGTGGACAATTTGCTTAGTCTAATCAGAAGCAAAAACGCAGATCATCTGTCAAGGCGCCCGAAAGATTGCATCGTTTGTCTAGTTAAAAACAAAGTTGATTGGAATGAGTTCGCCGAGTGTGGACTGTCAGGTACATAATTACGGACGCTCAGTCTGTTAAGTGGGTAAGATTGTGTTGTTGTTTGGATAACAGAAGGAACGTCTTAGATATTCTGTACACGAGACTATCAGCAGTATATTATTTTTCCCGTTACAGGGAATACAAATGAAGGATTTGCAAACAATGGCTACAATTACTTGATACAGAAAATCATTTGGAAATAGTTTTACGAAATCCAATGTTTTTCTAAGCCTAAGAAACATTTGCGAACAAATTTATTAAGATGAAAACTAGTCTTTATATTTCGAAAACTAGTCTTGTTCAAACGCTGAAGTGGTAACGAATTAAAACATGCAGTGTTTTATTCGACAAAAAAAGTGGCATTTTCCCGCGAAAATCAAAGTTAAATAAATTGTTAGTATAAAATAATTTGCTGTTATTTTAAACACATTTTTTCCAAGTAATTGTACCTTTAAGCAATACAGATTATTGAATTTTACCACTACAACTTTTTTATAGAGGGTGTAAAATTTGGCTTACAATCCTAATTTTTAAATATAGTAGTACTTCAGTCATCCCGATTAATAGGTACCAGGCATCATACGGATATCCGTATAATTGAACAATTCACGAAAAAAGTATATTTCTTATTAAAAAAAAAACGAATTTTGCTTTAGTATGTAATATAATTTCATAACTACTAAAACAATTTTGTTTACATCTCGTACTTACATACTGTATTAAACTGTATCAATGCTTGAACATATCGGTCAAAGTCAGTTGTTTCGCTATCTTTACTCGTTTTTGTGAAGTCTCACATGCGCTTGACGGTCAATAGCTGTACGTGGTCGCCCTCTGGCTGCCACTCCATCCATTTTAGCCAATATGCCAAGGCACTCAGACGCCTTACTAGCTAACGGTCCCGCCCCTGGTTGTGTAGTAATACCGTCGTCATTTTCCAGGTCATCAATGAGTTCTTCGCTCGCACTTTAAATGAGTTTATCGTCACTGAGAATTTATAATTCAGGATCCTAAGAATCACAAGAGCCACTCGCCTACGTCCTCAGCACTGCACTCGGAACTTCCAGGAATTTTCACTGTGATGTTTTTTAAGTCCTCACGGACACTTTGTTTTCTTCGTTTTTATCTTTCACCGACAAGAAACCTTTAAAATGCGGATCGTTCTGGTTTTTTTCCGCAAAACTATCCGGATAGTTGACGATCCGGTTAGCTGGAATCCGATAATTGGAGTTCTACTGTATTGATTACTTCCACAGAATTTCAAAATGCGACAACTGTGGCTATAATTTAATATTCCAACTATTTATTGTTAAGTAACAAATTAATTCAAAATTTCATACGATAAAAAAATAGTAACCGTAGGGGAAAGTTGGACAAAACCAAGTCCTTAATGTAGATTTTTTTCCAAAGCACTTCCGTGAATAAAACTGCTTCAAGTTCTATTTGAATGATAAAAAAGTTCTTTAGTTCCAAAATTACATGTTTTTTAATGTGAAAAAACTAAAATTTAGAAGGTAAATAAATTATTTTTTGAAAGTATACAAGTTCCCGGTTTTATCCGACCAGGTCGTATAAGACCGGGTATATACAGGAATAATTAAAAAATGTTGTTGTTTTACAGCTGAAATATTTATTTATAACAATAAATTTGTACACCAATAAATTAGTACCTACACTGAGGAATATACGTGGGTTTAAAAAACACGGATCATAAGTAATTTTGAATTTAATGCGTTTGGTACGTATAGTAAATTAAGTTAATTGATCAGATTTGTAACAAGTTTTAAGAACAGAAACCACAAATAAAATTTTGATCATTCTCCTCTCCATTGCTACAGGCTTCTACGTCCATCTTTTACAGTTGAGACATTGTACCTAACCTTCCAGAGATTTGGACCTTGCGTACAATTCATTACAAAAGATACAGGCTTCGTCTTTTTTTTCTGAACTTCTTTTTCTTCCTTGTTTTCACAGTTTTCTGTTTAGAGGCCTTAAATAGTTTCTGCTTTAAGTTTTACTTTTCTGTTTTTTTTTTGTTCTTTTCTTGTTCAAGCTCCAATTCCTACCCTGTCCTGTCCGACTGCCAATGTCCTGGTTTTATCTGACTACACCATTAATCAGAAAAAAAGGTTTAATTTCAAACATGATACAAAACGTTGTTTAATAATTTAAAATAATTGCTGAAAAAGGTATTATCAGTTGTTGTCCTTACCTAAAATAAATTTTCAAGCATTTAGAAACTACAGAGTAAAATCGGTGGAGTCAAAATCCTACCTTTTCTTTTTTAAACTTAAATTTTTTAAAACATCGGCATTGCCAAACATAATCTACACTGCCTTTCATTCAACTCCAAATGATATGGCGGCTGTTTGCATATAGTTTCATACTTTCATTCAACTGCATGTTCCCGGTTTCATCCGCCTTCCCGGTTTTGTCAAACTTTATCCTACTGTTTAACAGAGCTAGGGTAAAAAAAAAATTGTTTTTGTTAGGTAATATGTCCTTAATTTTTCCTTGGGTGAAAATTGGTATCGTTCTTGTTTCTCAATTTGGTACACTGAGCAGCTTGCTGTAGAATTCCATATCAATTTATGTTAACATTACTCGGCAAATACATTATTTTCAGCAGTCTCTACTCTTCGTTATTCTTGTTTTATGTTCAAAGGAAAATAGCTAGAAGCATTTTACTTCGTTTTTTTTAAAGTAAATTCTAACTTCTGTAGACTTATTCAATTAAAATTTGCCTATTCAGATAACTATAATAACTATAATAGTTACATCATAAACATTTTTCGTCTACTGTACACTATAAAATTGTATTATCAGTGTATTCTTAGTTGTGAAGTTTAACTTAAAAGAAGATATATTTCATATTATGCATAAAATAATAGAAGAAAGAAGCCAAATTAAGTAAAAAGTGTTGTAAGGTAAGATAAACATTACTGTAGGAAACAAGAAGAATAGGGCATTTTTTTAGCTAAGCCTTACAGTGATTTTCAAGGTTGGTTGTTTGGGTTTCATGTTGCAAGGGTAATATTTGGACAAGTACAACAATTACAAAACATACAACGTTAAGTAAATGGAAATACATGCGCAAGGAAAGTTTTATTGACACAAAAGAGAGTAATACACCCAGGGTAAGAACTTTAATGATAAATATTCTGAAGTAAAAAGTGCACCGTACAAGTTTTCAGAATTTAATCTAAAGACTGCCCTTTTAACTTGTGGAAATAAATAGAGTACAATAACATATATTAAAGTGTGTCTTCTGTTTCGCAATCTAATAATTGTATTACATAAATCGAAATGATTTCAATTTTATTTACACACTTCCTCTAAATTATAATCTCGTATATGATTTAAAGAAAAAGGCAAATAGGTATTCAAAATCAGTTACCTCTATGAACTATTTTGTGCAGCTGACTTGTTATAATCCTCAGTTCTGGATTGGACAAGTCTCCTGTCTGAAAAGAAAGTTTACAAAATGTTCAAATATGCTCAAAAACTTTAAACTCAAATTCTTAAAATTTGACAAATTTCGATTGAGGTTTTAAGCGATAACTTCAATTTGTCTGGGTCAAACCTTGTCCTTGTGGCCAATAATCAATCAATCAATCAATGTAGTTCAGATAACTGCATGAAATATAATGGAACTAAATACAAATCTACTGAATAAGAATAAGCTTGATTGAGATTACAAAGTGCGAATTTGGGAATTTTATTCAGAACCTTCCATTTCAGTGTACGTGATTTATGATGTCATTAGTATAAAAATGAAAGGTATTAGATTTATTGGAGTAGCACTAACAACAGTCGTGTTTCAGAGTAATATCATTACATTCTTCAAAAGGTCAAAAATAAATATATATAATTTTCGACTGCTGATAGAAAATACATTGATGGCATTGGTTCAATTTAAAAACATTGGTCAATTGATTTAAAAATTAATTTACATGCATTTATCACTTCTTAACACCGAAAGAAACATTATACTTCTCGATTGAACCATTGAATGAATTCCGAAAAATGAATGAAAAATATTATAAACACTAAACAACAATTTAAATAATAAATGTCTTATTCTTGAAATGCAAAAATGGAAATTGAAAACTAAAAATGTTTTACAAGCTTGAATTTACTGATGTTCTATAAACAATACTTCTAATTTGTATGTAAGAAACATAGAATTAAATAAAGCTAAAAAATAGTTATTTAATTTTTATTATATAAGCGTTGGCATTCTTGAAATGAATACATAAAAGGGACAAAACATTTATTTTACAAGTTAAACATCATTACAATGTATATTAAATAGTAAACAAATTTGTATGATGCTTAAAGTTGTTTATAACTTATAAATTTCAGTGTTAATAATGACTTTATACTAGTATTTGTAGAGCAAGCTCAAGTCTGGATTTTATAACAACCACATAGTGGTGACTAGTAATTTAGAAAAAAAATTTAATATAAAAAATATTATTTGTATGTGAAAATAAGGGTAACAAATTATTCTATCAAGTTTATTGAATTACTTGAAAAAGCAATCTAGACAAGCAAATCTAATTTTATATTAATTTTTAATATGGTATAACATTTTCAAGACTTACTTGAAGAAGAATCGATATTCCTACTAAGCCTTGGTTTTTCTGGAGAGCCATTGCTTCTGATATGTTTTGATAAAGATCGCTGTTATATCCATAAACTTGCAGCTGAAATATTAAGAGAAAGCTCAGTATTAGTGGAAAAATTATGATTATGTATAGCATATGTTTAAATAACGAAGCTGTTAGAATAAATTTTATTACACAAATGGAATTAAGGTATTTTATATCGGATATAACTTTCCGATACGGTGCCTGCGAATTTCAAAACAACAGAGATGATAATTCTCTAGAAATTTTTTAATATACTAAGATCTTCCTACTGTTTAATAAAATTTCTCAACTGAAACACATTTCTTGTATTTCAGTATGTTTACTTTTGTGTCGTTTAGATACAAAAGTATGTATATATTTAACAAGCTTGTTAAAAATCGCTACTTAAAAATACTCATACGTTTCATTCTTGTTGATTCGAAACCAACATACATTGTATATTTATATCTGTTTACTTTTTGTTATCATTGATTAGAAATAAGTATACATTTTAATATTTATATCTGTTTACTTTTGAATTGTTTAGAAATGAAAGTATGTTTTAATATTTTAACTAGATTTGTTAACTCGTTGTTTAGAAATAAACGTAAGTTTTAACACTTCCATCCGTTTACTTTTCATCCGTTTAATTTCCATCCGTTTACTTTTCATTTCAGAAACTTACGTTGCACAAACTTACACGTTGTAATATTTACATCTGTTTACTTTTGACTGTCGGTTTTTTTAAAAATAAACGTACATATTACTATTTTCGTCTGCTTACTTTCGACTCGTTGCTTTAAGATAAGCGTACGTTTAGAGAAGATTAAAAAAAATTGTTTCACTGCCATTGAAAGGTAATTGAGTTACCTTGAGGTAAAAGAAGAATTGCAATATGGAATTTTTGAAGAACACGTTTGGCTGTTCACTTACTTGCTCTAAAAATCATGTTTTTGCAATTTTTTTTCATCCAAGTTCATTTAATATTAGCTTAATTATACGATCTATGCTCATGTTTAGCAACACTAAATTATTAACTCATCATTATAGACTATTACACGTGTTTACATAATAGGAAACCAGCTATTTAAAATGCACTCCTGTTCAAAATTAACTTTACACACCCAAAAATAATTATATTCCATGAAATACTTAATAGATATAATCCATTTTCGCAGGGAATGTGTGAATGACAAAACTAATTAGCATTATCCAATCAAAAGTGATCAAATGGTTTCTGATATGGAAATCAAGTCGTTACGTCATCCGACGGTGAATCAAGTGCTTTGCGCAAAGTGTGAATATATGAGTCAATTTCTATAATACACCGTTGGATTTCAGAGTGTAAGAACTCGAACCTTTTTTTATGGCTCTGAAGTATAATTTGGAAGAAATGTGAAGTGGCGCATTATCGGACGTTTAAAAGCACATCAAACAATCATGTAAACAGTAAGATGTGTAAATATTTCAAGACAGCGCTATGGAAAGTTTTCAGAACTCTGGAACTGTTGTATGGCGGCCTGGACAAGGTCTTAAACGTATAACAACTGTATCTCAAGATCGATATATGGCAATAACTGCTTGTCGTAACAGGAATACTAACAGAAACGCGACAGCTTCCTTTGAACATTATGGAATGTGACCGTTTTGGTTGTGCAGGTGTGATGGTGTGGGGAGAAATAATGATCGATGGACCTACGCAGCTATACGTTTTCAACAGAGGACCGGTAACCAGCCAGAGACATCGGGATGAGGTCTTAGAATGTTATGTAACACTTTTCAGGCTGTTATAATTGTGGACGATAATACTGGTCTGCATATAGCAAACCTCGTTGACGAATTTCTAGAAAATGAAGCCATTGAGTTAATACCGTGGAAGCCAAATCTCCTGATCTGAACCCGATACAGATCTTATGGGATTACCTTGATAAAGCAGTTGCACGGAGACATACTCCTCTTATAGATACATAAATGTCCTGAAGACCGCATTATTGATGGAGGAGAACTTAATTCCCCAAACTGTGGTAAGCAACATGATAGCCAGCATGAATTCACTTTGTGATATGTGTGTACAAATCAGGGGTGAGCACATTCCATATTAAATTCATAAGCCTTAATTTTGTTCTGGGTTATTCTTTTTTTCTAAAATTTCCTTGTCACATATTATAGTTTCATGCTACAGTTTTATATCCTATGCAGTGTTCTTAATTAATTTCCTTTGTATTTATGTGTTATTATGTTATGTCTCATTCCACACTAATTCATAAAATTATAGTTCACAGTTTCTGAGAAATCCGTGATTCTATGCATGTAAAGAAAATCTTGGACACCAGTGTATTTGCTTGAAGAGTTATGTTTTTTACCATATTGTTTATCTTAATTAATTTAATTTAGGTTTTTAAAAATTGGTATGGTTTTTCACTTTATATATTGTAAATGTTTGCAATACTAGTGGATTTAGTTCTTTTACATTATTATTTGATATTCTTGAAAGCCAATACTTGTAGAGACTTGCTTGACGAAGCAACTTATTACAATGTCGTTCAACCTAGTTGATTTAGTGTTGATTTGGATTTTCCCTCTAGGGTTATTTTTTGAATAGTTGTTGATTTAGTCATTGAAATATTATACATTCATTTTCACTCTAGGCTTTCGAAATATGTTTAAGTTTTTTTTTTTATTTCTTCAAATAAATCTTTAATCATCAAATAAAACAAAAATTATACTGTAGCTTACGTCAAAATATTGCATTAGTTCATAAAACCTGTCTGATTAATGATGTCAATTTTATGTATTTTTTCTTAGATTCAAGAGGAACAGGATAGTTAAAATACTATACAAAACGTTAAGTAAGATTTAAACAGCACACTGTTAAATTTAACAAATCTATAAGTGAGAAATATACAATATTGTCTTAGAAATTGTTATCAAAACATGCATATAAAGTATAACTCATCATAATCTTATGCACTAGCCATAAATTAGCGCACCTTACAGTTATATCCAGGTCATAAAATATAATTTTGTTTAGTAGTTCTCTTATTACTGGTGCTTTTTGCTAACCGCGTACTGTGTCTAGTTTTCGATCAAGTGTGATACATGCATTATATATCTTATAAATGATTAAAATTAGTTTTAAAATACTTTAATGGTACAATTTGTCGCTCTATGGTTATGTTAAGTCATATACGAGGTCAAATTAGGTCAGCTTCATTACTAAATCTGTTCCCTAGCATGCTGGAATATCTGTAATACAGCCATTAAAACTGATGTTAAGTTAGAATAATTTTTAAAGTTAAACTACTTTCTTAACGAAAATTCTCGAAATTTATTCTCATGGCTGGAAATCTAATCTCTATGCTAGAAATTTAATCTCATCGTTTTTTTTTTCATTAGTAATCCGCTGTCTAAAATTTCATTAATCATGTTTAAAACCTTTAAATTTATATTTTATATTCAAATTCTGGAGGCAAGATTTAGTTATTTCCTGAAACAGGTTATTAACTCGAAACGTACGAGTTAAAGCTGCTTACTTAAAATAAAAATTATAGTCACTACACAGAATTGCAAAATAGTTTATGCTAAGTTTATAAGTATTTATATTTCAAATCTACAAAGAAATAAATTAAATATATTTAATTCTGGGACTCGCAAACACTGACTATCATGTATAATCTAAGTCATGCTGAATTTAGTGATGACATTACAGAAACACCGGTATAACAGATTGGAAAGAAAATTATTTATTTTCTAATATTAACGAATTAGATATTAATATTGGAACACCAAACCAATTAAACAAACAACATAATGTATAATCTAAATAGCATGTAGAATTCAAGGATGTAATTTAAGAAATTCTGCCTCAGCATGCAAAGAAAAAGATTTGATATAAAAAGTAAACAAAGTTAAATTTTTATCTCGGGATACCAAACCATTTAAAATAACGTTATGATGTTTTATTCAAACTGTTTACAATTCAAGCACTTAATTACAGAAATCCCAACACAACATGCACGAAAAAATAAATGATTTCAAAATAAAGAATAATATTTTGAGACCTAAAACACCTGAAAAATGTTATCGTGCATAATCCCAACTATGTGATGTATTCAATGATGTATGGAAATAAATTTTTCCCAGCATAAACAGAAAAATATTTGTTAACAGAAAAATACGTATAAAATCTTAAGGCCCCAAATGCAATAAACTATCATGTATAATCCATTCAATATACTTAATTCAACAACGTATGGGAAAAGTCCGACCCATTCTGTATCTAAATCATTTGTTTTAGATAAATACATATTTCAATCCTGAGGATCCAAATAGAAAATAATCATCATTATAATGGATAATCCAGACTATATGATAAATTCAATGATATAAGGGTAGAAATTCCACCTCAGCAAGTAAATAAAAAGACTTATTTTCAAAAATAAAAGAGATATATCAAATCCCGAGATAATACCAAAGCAATTATGTAAATTCAATAACTTCAAATCCATCTATGATAGAACCTAGCATTCCACATTCCTACCCACACACCAACAGTCTCAATTTCAAGGTAAATGTGTTCAGTTTCCAAGCTTTATCAAAGACCGAAGGTAAATTTAAATTTTGTACTACTCATTCCAACCTATAACCTCTCGGTATATGATACGGAGTCTCAGAATGAAATGAGAACTCATTTTTTACCAGTCCTGCTAAAAATATCCATTTCTGAATCTACGCCTCAGGTGGAAAAGATCGGGAAATGTAATGAAGAAAAAATAAGCTGGGAAAAGAGGAAACGGAGTTGATCACTTTGGATTAGATCATTGTACCAAATCTTCACCCGGATGGCAAAATGATCGCCCGCGTGGTCTATTTAGAGTTCTATTACGCTTAAGCTTCAAGGGAAATAGAATATAGAGGTATGCCCTACTTATACCTGAAAATCGATTGCACAGAAAGGAGAAGTCGGGTTTAAAAGAAAGGATTGGCCATTTTTCTGGTAACCACACTGTTTTTTATATTTATGGCCATGCCTAACATAATAACGGACAACTAAGTTACAATGGCGATACTTTCCGTGCTGCCCGTAGACGGAGAAAGAAAACTGTTAAGTAATATAGGTCGTGTAGGAATGAAAGCAGCCAATGATGTAGAAACAAATACAATAAAGCAAGTCATTTTTATTCCCGAACACAAAGCATCCATTCGCTGGCAATACTTTCTATGGCAGAACAGCCTATTTCATACTGTAGGCAGCTGTATTCGGTTCGGAAAACTTTCTTTTTCGAATGTATAGGATAATAAAATTTAAAAAAAATCCCTTTGATGACTAAATTTTAACTAACAAATATGTGATAATTATAAAAAAACACCATTATTTATTAAAAATTGGCTTACTCTGTCAGTAATGCTTAAACCCTCCAAATTCTTTTGACGAGATATCTCACCATCAACATATTGCCGATTTTTCGATGATGACGAGATCAAGATCTGGTCAGTTTTTTCTAATGATTGTGTTCTCTTCTAGTAACAATATATATCGTCCAACGAGATCTGGTCGCTATTCTTAATGACGAGATACATCGTCGAGACAACTACCAGGTAGAGTTAGAAACACTCAGACAGCCTTAAAATATAATGTTTACTGATAGATGGATGATGATTAGCCCAATTTAAAATTTTTACAAATGCGTACAGTTTAGAACTCTTAATAATCACTACAATAACTTTAAATTATTACATTTAATTAACTACAACTACTTTAAATTTAAGAGTAAGTTTACTTTAAATATAAGCAAGGAGTTTCAAAACTTACTGTAGAGACTTTAAAGGGAAATAGTACACATACAAGCCCCAGGATGTCTAAACAGTCCAAAATTAATATTCCAAGTGGTTTCAAAGAGATATCTCATCCATCAAGATCTGGCCATTCTCACTAATGAAGAGATAGCTTGTTCATCAAGATTTTGTAAGTTTTGCAAAGACGAGGTACCTCTTCGAGACAAAATTGCTCTATTGCTCCATAAGGAATGAGAATCTAAGATGGAAAAAATAAATTGTCCCTTGCCCATTGGGAAACGTGGGAAAATTTGGAACATACATCAAAGGAGGCGCATTGCAGGGCAGTTTTCGACTCGAAAATAAACCATCTGAAGTTGCAGAATTGGTTAAGTTGCAGAATTGAAAGATAACAAAAACTGAACAACCGTAGTATTTTTTTTCTAACTTCATAGATCAACCGTTGTTGTTTACTTACTTTTACAGTAGGCACTCCAAGTTATGACCACCAACAGTAATGCACACCTGATAGCATCGACGCCATGATTGCCATAGAAACTAACCAACCACCATGATGCCGAACAATACTGCCACCATGCTGCTAGCAAATCTAGTTGGCGCTTGCGGATGTGCATCGCTGTGTTAATAAGTTGTTTGACATTTGCATCTCCATAAAGTTTGTACTGGGAATTTTGAAACACCCTGTATAGAGTGTAACTGATCACTGTATAAAGTGTAACCGATCCCTGTATAGAGTGTAACGAACGCGAAATTCGTTTTGGTAGATTGAAATTTTTTTTTTAACTTTTTCGTGCTTCAATCCGAAGAGATTTTCCAAGATTCCAAATGGATACTGAAACCATTATGGTAAATAAGACATTACTTAACCCTTCTGGTGGTTATCTTGAAGAAGAATCTCGTCATGGAAAGAAAACTGACTTGCTCTTGATATTGTCATCTTAAAAAAATTGACAATATCTTGAAAACGATATATCTCGCCATTAGCCATATTGGTCAGATCTTTATGGACGAGATATCTCGTCAAAACCACTTGGGGGTTGCATGTTTTTAGCTTGTAACTTAAGTAATCATCAATTGAGCTAAGTAAAATAATAAAATGAAGTTTATAAACTTCTAGCACTATCCCACATTTCATCAGCATTTCAATCCAAAGACAGATTTATATCTCATATATCTCTAACTGCTTCACAATTAAAATATTTTATCGTTAACAAAGGCATATACTACTTTGAATACTGTAGTCTGTTAATCAAAGGAGAAACTTCTACACACAAACTCACATATATTCGTTCAGTTTTGTGCATCATTGTACATGAACATTTTTGTGGTTCCTCAGACCCGAACCTACGCATATACATATAATATAAAATGTAATAGTTACAAAAGATGACTTAACTCACCAATTGTATTTGACGAGATATCTCGTCCATCAAAAATCTGACCAACTTTACTAATGACTAAATATCTTGTTACGATATTGTTGACTTTTTCATGATGACGAGATCAAGATCAAGTGTCGGTCAAATTTTTTTAAACGATGAAATATATCGTCCCTCAATATCTGGCCAGTTTTGTTAATGACATGATAATACCTTGACGAGACTACTGCTTGGAGTTAAACCACCAGAATGGTTAAAAAGATAAACCGAGGCATAAAAAGGCTAATAGCTATTCCTGTGAAAAAAGGATAAAAACGTCCACTATCATCAGGAAGGAAAAGTTTTCATGGGGATCGTTTCGTTCCACTGAATAGGTATTGATAATTTCTTAGTGTTTACATATATGATGATCATTGGTGCATTATTGACCATGCACTCAGATTTCCCTGCCTGACTTCTAATCTGTTTCAGTCTTCTTGATTAACAGAATCATGTCATGATTATTTCAACCAATAGATATGAACAAGTCATTATGTTCGTGCATGATAAGAGTAATAGTACACTGCGTTTTCCTAAGTATAGAAAATTTCAAGACACTCAGAGAATCTTTATGTTATATTTTGAAGTTTTTGACTACCCGTTTCACCAAGCATTCATCTGTGTATCTAAACATACACAAGTGTTTTTATAACTAAAACCTAATGTTTTAGTCTCATAACTTCTTATATAAACTGGTATTTTTTATTTCACTAATTAAATTTTAAAGCAATTGTATTTATGTAAATACATTTGTCAGGCCTATTTATAGATTTCATATAAGTTAAATTAAAATGTATTATCAATTTTAATGAATGTAGCAGGTCTCGATTAAACTTCTTTATCGACTTATTGAGGTAAAAATACATCTCGGGTTTCCTTTAAAAAGACGTTATATATTTAGGACTTTTGAAAATACTCTAAAAATACAAGACCTATAAATTCAAGAAAGCAGATCTGCAGCTTTATATTTTCTCACACTTCCCAAGAAAACTGCTGAATCTCTAGAATTCGATTCTATTCGAACAAGGAGAGCCTTTTAATAAAAATAGGATGTTGCCAGAGTTCTATTGTAATTTTACGATCGATTTGAAAATTGGAAATCCATAGCGCAATGGAAAGATGCTTACACATCTATTTGTCAAATTGTTTCTTTGGATGGTCGAAGAAATAAAAGAGGTTGAATGGTTTTGGCTTTTTACTAAGACTGAAATCTATTTTAAATACGTAACAGCCTTCATTATTTATCAGATAAAATGTATTCGGATGGATGTAACAATTTGGATGGGATTTGGCTGCAGGTTGCGAAGAAAACCGGATATTTCAGCTGCTACCGTCGAAATTGACAAGCGAAAGAAAAAAGCTCTGAAAACTTGTGACAGGGTTCAAATTATAGACACAAAATTATTCCTTTAGAATGATATAAAAAAAACATTAGGGCCTCAAACAGCTAAATGTTCAGTTTAGTTTTATTTGAGCAAATTGGTATGAAAGGAACTTTAAGTATAAAGAAACAAAACATACTCTGAAGATTTCACTCCTTCTGTATCAATGTTCTCTCATGATACGTATCGAAGTTGCGTTAAAATGTAGTTTATAACCGTTTTGGCAACCTTTAATGTTCAGTGTGATTGGTATTGACCAATTAACAATCCTATCAATCCAGACTTAATAGTCCTCTAGATCGGAAGGTTCCTGGTTCGAATCCGGGTCCGGGCATGAATATTTGTAAGCGTATGGTGTAGAGGCGGCTGGTGCAACCCAAATCTGTCTTAGCCGAAAGTCCTCACGTTGGGTTGGTATGGAAGTTTGGAGAGTGGGGTGCCAGCTCAGGTGTTGTATCGACATCTGACCGTGGTTCAAAATTACGAAGTGTTGTTCTCGGATATTTCCCTTAAGGGACTGATCCCGGACCGTCATCAATAGCCCGTTGTGTTGCTGTAGTTCGACGTTAACTAAAATTACCATTACCAGACTTAATAGTTACCAGATTTAATTTTTTTTGGTTTGGTTGGTAGGTAGATATTTTATTTAACGTCACTCTGGAGAAAAACAACGAGCCATTGGTGATGGTTTGGGATCAAACTTGAATGGAAAGATACGAGGACAAGTCCTCGTAAATTTGAATTGTGGTCAGATGACGAGGTCGCAACTCGCACACCACTCTACAAACTTTCACATAACGCCAAGGTGAGGCCACGACAAATTTTAAGTGCACCAGTACCCTTCATACCCGACGGTTTTTGGTTGGATTTGAACCCAGAACAATCCGGTTGCTAATCCGTTGCTCTTCCAACAGGGCTACCGCGGCCACTATTGGCGACGGACCGGCATCAAACCTGAAAGATCTAAGTACAACACCTAATAATTTTGAATCAATGTCAGATGACGAGGTCAACAACTGAGTTTTCACCCCGTCTCTAAACTTCCACACCACGCCATCGTGAGGACGTTTGAGGTCATTATAGATTTATAGTCTTGTGCACCAGCCAACACGTGCACAAGACTCTTTGTCTAGATCGATTTTAGGTCTAATAAAACTTCTTATTGCCAATTCGTTTCTTTATCAAATAGGCTACTTCGGTTCTCGTATCACTTTAGAAACACTGACACAAGGTATCTACAGGGGTTGGAACAAAATAGTTATACACCTCGTGAAATGCAAGCTTGAAAAGAAATATTTATTCTCGTAAAATGTGTAGGTGGAGGTGGTGTTTTTCGACTACTGACGCCATCTATACAACGTCGTAAATACTCTGCGCATGTCAGTCGTTGTCGGGGCACTGTTCTGTGAAGTTGTAATTGCATCATATCAGAGTTAACAGACTTCGAACATGGCCAAATTGTAGGAGCTCGTCTGGTGGGTGCTTCCGTAAGCAAGGTAGCAGAAGTGTTTAGTGTTTCAAGGTGTACTGTATCTAAGATATTTTCCACATATTTGAAAAGCGGAGAAACATCATCCGATAAATCATAGCCCGGACGAAAGTGTGTGTTGAATGATCGTGACAGACGATCATTAAGGAAGATTGTGACTAAAAAGTAAGAAGACTATAGCTGCAAAAGTTACTACTGAAATTAATATCGTGCTCACAAACCCTGTGAAACAATAAGGGAGTTCATAAGCAAGGTATTTCTGTCGGAGCTTCAATTCACAAACCATTAATCAGTTATGCTAGTGCCTGTAACAGGTAAAAGTGGTGTTTAAGTCATAAGGCCTGGATTATGGAGCAATGGAAAACAGTAATTTGGTCGGATGAGTCTTGTTTCCCACTTCTGGTCGAGTTTAAGCCTGGCGAACGCCATTCAAAGCCTATAATACAGACTGCTTGTTGGCAAGAGTGAAATATGACGGTGGTTCTGTGATGGTTTGGGCAGCCATATAGTGGTTTTCTGTGTGCCCCATGGTTACTCTGCAAGGACACATTATGGTCAAGGTTTGTGTGAACATCTTGGCATATCAAGTCCATTCCATGTTACAAACTTTGTGATTGTGTCTTCCAAGACGTCATATCCCCAGTAAATGTTTTGATGAGGATTTGCTTAGCTCTTTTTTCAGTTTTCAAAATGCTCGTATCTGTTCTTCAGAAATTTGAAATTATCTTTATTTGATGCTTTTACTGTCACGCTAAATGTAGGTTGTGGCATTGTTTTAGAGGCGGAACTTCCGCCCTGTATGTATTCCGGACGTAGCTTTACCAATTATAAAGAAAGATTCTTATTTGATTGGTCAACGCCAATTAGATTATACGACAAACACGCCCCCCCCCCCCAAAAAAAAAAAAACAGCGATAAACTACATTTTAAGGTAATTCTGACATCTATCTGACGAGAGCATTTGGAAAACATGAAGTACAGGCCTGTAGAGGATTGTGGTCATAAATTATGTTGAATTCAAATCACTAACTACAGTATTTGCTGTTGTAAAGCCATGAATTTTAACGCATTCTTTGAGGTGGTGTATAGTCAGATTATCCAGTTCAAAAGACTGATCTAGCTTTTCCAATACGATATAATTGTTTTTGTGAAGCACTTGGGACATGAACTTTACTTCTCAATAAAACATTCCGAGACCTTCTTATAGATTTTCAATCTACAAAAAGATGTCTACAAGTCTTTATGGATGAGAAAACCCGCCTCTTCATGTTAAATGGAGGCAAAGATTAGAAGTTAATCTGTCCATCCTCGTGTTGGTTTACCTTCTCGACTAAAACTGACTTATAATGTACAGCATCTAGTGGAAAACCTGTTTTAAACTGTCTCCAATTCTGGACAGGGAACAGGGCCCAGTTCGAAAAGTAATGGATTAGTAACCCAAGGGTTGTGAGTTTCAGTCTAACCGATGACAGTCGTGTACAAAGGGAGATGGTGCACGTTAAATTTGTCGTGGTCTCAAATGTTCACGTGATGGTGTTGTGTGGAAATCTGGAGAGTTGGGTGCAGCTCAGGTGCTTTCACGTCATCTGACCGTAGTTCAAAATTACGTGGTGTCCTCTATCTTTCCCTCTGTGAGTGATTTGACCGTCTCCAATAGCCCGTTGTGTTGCTCCAGTGCGAATTTAATTAAATTACCTTACCTACCTTCCTACCTGGTAAAGAGACAATTTGTTTGATTTTCGTTGTATCTTCATTCTAATAGGACAGTTTTGCCTCGACAAGAAATCTCGAAGGTACATCTCTGTTATTTCATAAACTGCCATTTGAAACAAGTAGGTCAAAAATCATATTTCATACTTACGAAAATTCACCAGAAATTGGTCAAAATATCTTGTCGAAACACTCTAGGGCTTAAACAGAAGAAGCGAGTTACTGCGCTGTTGGCAAGTTGGCAATGTCGGATAATGAAGACAGGTGTTGAGATTTTACCAGAAGGCTGTGAAAACATGGCGGTAAATTGAAACGCTAGACCGCCCAACTATCGATAAATTTATCAAACCAGTCGTGTACGTAAACACTTAAGTGGAGCCATCCACTAATGCCTCCCCGGGAGGAATTCGTCTCTAGGGTAGAGCCGATACGAGTCAGACAAGATACCTGACCTAGCAGAGAACTGCCGATTTGTGCCCTTTATTATGGCCATATGAATCCTAGACACGTTGCATATCATCCAAATGGCATTTAAATGATTTTCACCAGACAAGTACACGCCCATTAAGGGACACGGCACTTCGAGTTTATTCTGTAATCAGCTTAGAACCTGGTTCTGATCCAAATCACTGGTGCAAGATAATAATTGAACCTTATTTGCGCATTACAATACAATCCGGTTGCATTAAAAATATAAGCAAGTACTTATACAATTTTTAGACAGTTTAATTTACTATGATTCTTTAGTTTTTAAAGTAAATAAATTGAAGCATTGAGATATAAGTTCATTATCTTAAAGGTAGTTTGAATTCAAAATTCACAATTATAAGTTAAGTACGATAAGCATTATCTTATCATCACTATTTGCTCATTACACTACATTCCGTTTGCATTAACATATATATACCAATAATTTAAATAAATTTTAGCGATTTCCAAGATTATTTTACTGACGATTCCAATAATATTTTAATAAAGATTCTAATCTATTTTTTACGATTCCAAGACAATTTTACTTACGAATCCAAGACTAATTTATTAACGATCAGGAGACTATATTTTAGTAACAATTCCAGGGCTATTTTACTAACAATTCCAAAACAATTTTAGAAACAGTTCCAAGAATTATCTTTGTATTAATATACCTCTTAACTTTTTTCATCAGTTAAAATGTCTATATTATATAAAACCACGAGTATTGGAATATATTTTTATCCATATTTGTGAAATTTTTAACTGTACTGCTTTATTTCTAAAAGTGTTACATTTACACATTTTTGTTTTGAATACATTAATAATTTTCCAGCAATTTTGTAGGTTAACTGACCAACGAGAGCAATATTTGTTAACTACAAGGCAACCTAAGCATACCACTCGATCATTTATTTTTAATGTTGAATAAATGCAGGTAAAAAATTGAAAAATAACTTGTTTCGATGTCCAATAACAAAAGCTTTTCTGATTATAACAAACTTGTAAAGAAGGTATAATGTGTCACTGGAATTATAAAACCTTCAAAATTGCAAAATTGTACTAATGAAGAAAGAAAATTGACTCTTGAAAATTACTTTACATGTAATATTAACTGTCACAATGGTTTACCAATAAGCTAATTTAAGAGACAAGCACTTTCTTAATATGTAGTACCTATTAGAAAAATAAACTTTTAATTTACGATTAAATTATTTTCTTGTTCTTTTTACAAATATGATAACTTTCAAAACAAAATTCGAGTATTAAATGTGACATTTATTTTGGGACAGCGAGAGGTATTATTTACAACAATAGTGCAGTAGTAGTATCTACATTTTTTGAAAAAGACTGATGATGAATTATATATTTTTCAGTTTATTGATTACATATAAATGATGAAGGTTTATACTAGTAAATGTTGTATTTTTCAGTATTGAGAATGATCTCCGTTATACATGATTATAATTCAACTATTGTACCTACTTTAATTGCTCGCCAATGCGAGTTTTTAAGGTTAAAGTGTTTCATAGTCCAATAGTATTCACATTCTCAACTTGTTTCACACTACCAATATTTCATATTGGCTAGAAAAATTAATATATTAGTAAAAATAGCAAAAAACCCAGTGCGTAATAATTTCTACAATAACAGTTAATTTAAAGAATATTACACGATCATGCGTAATTGCATGTTATCCCCAGTCGGATTTAATCCAATTGAGTAGTTAATTTTAAGAAAATATTACAAATCTAATATTTTGTTGCATATAACAAAGCTAATAGCAAAGATAAAGTATCTGCAAAATATTGTTAAACCTATAGGTAATGATGTCAACAATCTTTTAATGATTTTTTTCTCAGCAAATATGTAGAACATACAGGCAGAATAAAATAACTTTAAATTCAGAATAATGCACCTCAATTGTGCGTTTCAGGATTACAGAAAGAAAATAAAACCGTGAATGAGAAATTTAATAGCAGGGATAATTAAAGAAAGTTCCAGTCCTTATTATGCATCTGTAAGTTTAGCATTCAGGGAAAATGGGAAGAAAACGTGCTTGTGCATAGAATCTCGAGAATTACGTTTAACAAAAAGGGAAAGAATCCCTTCCGTTTAACGATGTAATTTTAGATAGATCTGCTGAAACAGTTGAGCTTGCTTCTTTTTATTAGTATGAATAAATACATCCAAATAATACCAAAAATTGACTTTTCAGACCAGAGTTTTGATTTTATGAATGCCTGGAATTGGAGTTGGGAAATACACCAAGTGCACTTACGAGTTTTTGTAGAATATCTGGGGAACATGTGTGCAGTACAATTTATTTTAAACTACACTCACTGCCAAAAGTTAAGCATGAAAGGTAAAATACGAAAATAACGACAATAAAGATTTGATTGACACGAAATGCGCCAGGAAAGTAGCAAATAGGTTTATGCATGAAACAAAACAAAGAATTAAATACAAAGATGAAAACAATATTGAATTTTCCTAAATTATAGGATTAGGTCATATTGGAATCAATAGCAAAAAGGATATTTAAATCCAAAACAAATAAATAAAACCGACATTAATAGGGTATGTGACCACTCCTCAACCTCATACAAAGTTTACAGCGTGTGACCATGCTTTCCATGAGGTGATCTACCGCCCCAGAGTCAAGTAATCGCCATTCCTCCTGTAGAGCAGATTTCAACTCTGTGGGAGTAGCTGGGGATAGGAAACGTGAAGACACAGCACAGCCGAGACCATCCCAAAAATTTTCAGTGGGATTAAGGTCGGGCGAGTACGCCGATGAAACCATACGCACCTCACTCTCCAAATAGTCGTCGACGATACCAGCTCTATGGGGACGCGCATTATCATCCATTAAAACAAATGAAGGACCAACTGCTGCAGCATACAATCGCGCTGTGGGTTTTAGGTCTTCATCCCTATACCGGACAGCCGTCACAGAACCCCGTCTATAGATGTGAGCGTGCAGGTCCCGTGCGATATCCCGGCCCACACCATAATGCTTCCACCTCGGAATGCGTGATAATCGATGATGTTCTGGGGAGGATTACGTGTGCCTTGTTCTCTCGAGATCCTTACACGATTGCCATCTGACTCCTGGTCAAATCTCTACTCATCCGCGAACATAACGTAAGCCTAATCAGACACAGTCCAATTCACTTGTTGACGACACCATTTTAATTGTACCCCTCTGAATTGGACGGACAGAGGTACCCAAACTCGTGGTACCTGAGCGTACAGTCCATTCATGTGTAGCCTTCGGCGCATAGTGGCAGATATCGTCTTACCAATGGAAGCTGAAACCATAGATGTCATACGAGTGGAGGTTGCTCTTCGATTCCGCTACGCTACAACAGCAATATATCGATCTTCCACGGGAGTCGTAACCCTTCGGCGACCTGCCACAGGTCTTCGGACAACTGTTTGCCTAGTTTGAAATTGTTTACATAATCGGTAAATGACGGAATGATGAACACGTAAGAAAAGAGCAACATCAGTGATTCACTGCCCTACTTCAAGGCGTCCCACAGAACGCCAGCGCTCACTGTATGCTATTCATCTTCTACAAGCCATAGTAACACGTCAGTCTTGCAACTCCTTTAACCCATCACAATGCTGGCTTCTTATACGACTGCTTTTGTTCATATTTCTCGACACGAAACGGTGATTGGCTGTGACATAAGACATTTGAAATACTTTCATCTACCTCTGCAGCAAATTGCAACCTCTCAAATTCATATTGGCTTCTGGAAATTAACATTTTCCTCTCAGTGCTTAACTTTTGGCAGCGAGTGTTCTTCGTGAAATTGCGAACTTTTCTTATTCTCTATGCGAAAACAATATCCACCCAAACAATCTTTCAAAATTATTATTTTATGTTGCTAGTAGTTATTTGCCATCGCTTTGGAGGGATACAATGGTCTATTGGCGACCGTAGGAATCAATCCAGGAGGGAAAGAGCCAAGTACAATGGCTTATAATATTGAACCATGGTCAGAAGACGACGACAATAACTGATCAGGCACACTACACTACAAACTTCTACACCACGACAACGAGAGGGCAATTGAAGTCACGTTAGATTTCGAGCTCTCATAAGCACAACGGGCTTTGGCTGGACCCAGTTTCGAACTCGCAACTCTTCAGTTGCTAATCCGTTGCTCTTTCAACTGGGCTCCTGTGTTCCCCAAATTCATAGATTTTACTCAGAGGAAACGATCTCTAAATTACAAGAACTTTGCATAATCTGTTTTATCTGTGTTTAATGTAAATCTTCATTGTTTCGACTTCAGCAGCGCCAACATTCCCCCTCTCGGCGACTTTTAGTACTAAATGTTTTACGCGAAATACAACCCTCCGTGTCTTAAAAATTTTCAATTCCAAGTTTGGCTCCATTCCGCTTATTCGATATTGCTACAGATGCCTCCTAAGATTGAAAGTTATTTTATGGCAACTCGGTATATAAATATTCTTAGTATATAAATATGGTATATAAATATTCTTAGTATATAAATATGGTATATAAATATTCTTAGTATATAAATATGGTATATAAATATTTATTATTTAATATTCTCATACCTAGAAGTGATCTTCTCAACAGATTGCAAGTGAAACACTCAAAGTCAAAATTTCAAGACAAGTTTTTTAGTTTTTTTATAGATCAGAATGTGGTGATCTTTAGACTGAAGTCCGCATAAACAGTCTGATTAAACTTAAGCACTTCTCACTTCCATAACTCCAGCATCGAGCTCGACCACAGTGACCTGCGGTCCCTTCGAAGAGTTCCCAAAATAAAGACTGTTTTTTTTACTCTGTGCTGAGACTTTTTTTCGTACTCTTTTCAAGACAGTTCCAGCAGCGTTAAAATCGAGATGAAAGAGAAGACATCTGGTGAGTCCATAATTCTGAACTCTATATTCGAAACACACCAGATATTCATCCGATATTACCTTTGCCTTTCACGAGGCATTTCTTTTATAAATCACGGCCATTTATATTGTATCCAGTTAACCTTATAAGAATTTAATTTAACTCACCTTTTTCTAATCTAATTTTCATCACAAACAGTAATTTTTTTCTTTGCATGGAAGTTAGATATCTTCTTGAAAAATACGTTTAGTGATTTCAGATTTGTGAATAGAATGTTCCAGTAGCTTTCTCCGAACGATGTTTTTTGATTCAGTGTGTTTCACTTGTAAACCGGCGATCTGATGAGGAGCCAACCGAATTAAAAATTTAAAGGGACAGTAAGCTAAAAACATAATAAAAGAGAATAAAACATACGGTAAACACAGAATAAAATTTAGACGCAGGATGAAAGTCCCAACACTTTTATTCTGGATTGATCCCTAGACAGTACACCATTGTTTTGTTTCAGTGCGACGTGGATTCAAGAACTTACCTCACCACCACTTTTTAAATCTGAAATACAAATTCTTGGAATGTGAAAAATGTGTGTGCATAAGGAGGCAATAGTTTAAACCATTAATTGTTTCTCGAATTTTTTTCCGATACTTTATAATATTAGAATTATTTGTGTTGATCTTTTGTCTTTATGTCATCTATTACATGGACCGCCGAAGCTAAGTTGGAAGAGTAACAGATTATCAACTGGAGGATTGCGAGTTCGATCGTTGTGTATAAGGAAGGCTAGGGCACTAAATCTGTTGTGACCTCAAATATTCTCAAGTTGACGAAGTGTGGAATTTTGGAGAGTGGGGTACCTCGAATATTTCCCTTCGGGTTTGATCCCGGATCGTTGTCAATCCTGTTGTGTTGCTGTCCTGTACAATCCTGTTGTGGAAAGTTTATTAAAATACCCACTTACCTTTTGCACCAGTACCACATTGAATAAACCGATAAATTGTAATGTGTAATGAGAAAATTCGTTTTGCACATATATCCATCTTCATTTATTATTATTGTTTTGTACTTATAAAGAATCCAACTAATTTCTCCAACCAAAAATATTCGAATTAAAAATCCTTAAGATGACGTGTTTCAGTTCGTAAAAGTCCCGTGGCCGATGTCATGTGGATTTGCGTTTATAATTCCCATCCGCAATTTCCCTTCTGTGAGAAAAGTGTCTTCTTTAACTAACAAGTAATAAAGTGTCTTATGAAAATTCTTTTTCTATACCTATTGATTAAACGATCAAGAATTATTTGCTCCAATCCACAGTATCCGAAATAAAAATCAGTAAGATAACAAAAAATCATTTCAGTTTGTAATGTGCCGTGGGAAAATTGACATATGAATTTACAATTTTAACCATTTTCCGTAATTTCCCTTATTTGTGGGGAAAATGGCCTCGTTGACGTATACATACAAAAATAATGTGTGATGAAAATTCTTTTTTGGTAGTCATGTCCATGTGATATTGTTAAATCTATCAATTATCCTTTCCTGCACTTGTTTTTCCAACAAACAATATTCGAACTAAAAATCAATCATATGACTGAAAATAATTTCATTTTGTAAATGTCAGTGGTATATGAACGAACACTTATAATTCCCATCCGTAAGAATTCCATTGATGTGTAATTACAATAAAAATTCTTAATGAAAATTATTCGTCCACATCCATCTTCATTTGATTTTGTTAAAACTATAAGAATCCTTACTTCTCCAACCCACAGTATCAGTACGAAAAGTAGTGACAGTAAGATGACGGAGAATAATTTCAGTTCATGAAATCCCACGAGCATAGACATATGGATCTGCACTTATAATTCCCATCCGTAATTTCCCTTTCGTGAGAAAAGTGTCTCCTCATTGACACATCCAAAGCCCCCTCGTAAACACGAGTACGGGAAGTGATACGAATTCTGCGGTTTTCCGGGTCAGAAAGGCATTCTCCGGGGAATACTAAAGATTAGGCCTAATTACACGAGGTATATTAAATACTTATGAGGTAGTGAAAGTCTTATAATTAACTTCTGTGATAAATTGGAGCAGTAATTGTTCCTTTCTGTGCGTTATCAAAGAGGGAACTTCCTTTCTAACCATTAAACAACGTTTAAATTTTAGCTAGGCAAAGGAGGATCTGCTTGAGTAACTGGGTGTGTTTGAAAACTCGCAATTAAGCTGAGCTCGAACATTCTTTTGCAGAGGCTGTTGGGTGTGGGTGGAAATAAAGAATAGGAGGTACAACAAGGGTTTGAGGCCGGTCTTTTTTCGAGGCTGTCACGCTCTTGAGTTAAATATCCCGTTATCCAGCACTGATAAAGTGAGATTTAGAAAGCGGACTGTTGTATACAGTATCTTTCGATTATGTACATTTGCGAAAGTTACTTTGATTAAATCTATATGGATTTAAAAAGAAGATTTCTTGGGTTACCTGAAAAGCATACTTTTTTCTTAAATTCTTCAGAAAAAACTATATTTTCTTAAATATTTTCATTTACCTAGAATCTATCCAATTTATTTTTGTTTGCCGTCTTCAGTTTTCTTTTCCTAGAATCTTCTCAAATTATTTTTCCTTGCATCATCAGTTTTTTTATCTTTGCATCATCAGTTTCTTTATCCTTGCATCGTCCGTTTCTTTTGCCTTGCATCATAAGTTTCTTTTTTCTTGCATTATCTTTTCCTTTTTCCTAGAATCATTTCACATTTGCTGTCCTATTTCCCAGAATGTTTCCAAATTTTGTCCTACATTCTAGAACCTTTTCAAATTTCTTGTCCTATTTCCTATAATCTTCAAATTCATCTCCCACTGCCTAAAACGTCATCTATTTCCTTTTAATTTCTTTGAAGCTTTTCAATATTTATGGAGTGATAGTATGTTATGAATTACAAGCTAGAATAAAATATTAAGTATTCTCTTAAAATTATACGTAGTATTTAATTTACTTAATAAGGAAAATAAAAAGTTTTGCTGTTTGATAATAATACAGATAATTTAGTAACGTTTCACTAATACAGGAACTTGAGAATTTATTCCACTTAGACTGAACGCTGAGTGGTATTTCGCTAATACCTCAGTTACAAGGGCTGCTTATTGTAAATAGAAACAAATAGGCGGAACAAAACAGGGATTTCAGACTGATTTCTATGCGAGTCTGTAAAGGTCTTTATTTAAATATATCTAGCTCTGATCAAAAAGGGAGTGATTAACGGATTTCTGTGGATCTCTTATTTGTGAAAATTCGTTAAAACTATTTTATTAAGGCTATGCAAATTTAAAAATGGAAGGCTTGTGTTTCCTGAAACACTGTTTTCTTCAAACTCTTTTCCTTGAATCATTTAAATTTATTTTACCTTGAACCATCTAAATTTTTTTTCATTAACACCAAACAACTTGTTTTTCCTTGAATCTTATGAATATACACTACTATTTGCGAAAATTGAAACACTATGAAAGTATCATCAGAATTAAATGAAATTCATTCCACGTATTACTTATAGTGATTTAAGCTATATATATATATATATATATATATATATATATATATATATATACTTAGCGTATTACTTATAGTGATATAAGCTATACATAGCGTATTACATATAGGGTTTACTTAAATAAACGATCAAATTTACAGATCAATAAAACAAAAATAATGCCGTAAATTAATATCTTGTGCAACCGCCACGTCCAGCGATGAGAGACAATACAAATCATGGCATCGAATCATACAGATTATGAATGTCATGCTGAGAAATGGCGTTCAAGATGGCCTCTATCTGATGCCAAACTTCAGCCATACATTCTACCAGACGAGCGGTACGAGCGACGGATGGCACCAAACGTGCTCAATGGGCGACATATCCCGGTAACGTGTAGGCCATTGAAGTAGCGGGAACGTGTCGTATAATGAAAAAACTTGTACATTCCGAGCAACATGTAGACGGGCATTGTCTTGCTGAAATACATACCCGGGAATGCGATGCAGGATTCTAGGAGGGGTAAGACCTCGAGCTCCACAACTTCCGTGATGTAGCGCCAACTGTTCAGGGTCCACACAATTTGGAGAAGGCGGGATAGCCCATGATATCCAATATCACTCCAGACCATAACGTTGTGCCAACGCACGAGACGACGCTGTACGGTCCGTACCCGCCATGCGGATGAGGTGTCAGTCGTCTCATGGCGTCATATTTCGTGGCCCACTGCCGGGGGTTCGACTTCTCAGGTTATCCATGGTCTATCTTTTCCACACACGTATCACTGTTGTACCATTACTCCCAGAGCGAGTTACAATTTCACTATATGAAAGTCCACCCTCATGGATGTCGATTTTGCGGCTACGTTCGAACTCCGTTAGTTGTTTTCATGGCACTCTTCGTTTTTGGAGAGGCATATTGACTTCTTACCAATCATACGACGAAACACCTTCCAACACACCTTTTACAGTGCTTTTTATACACGGCTTACTTGGAAGTTTAGAGGGTGTTTCTGATCCCACACATGCGTGATCGCTTCGTAATTCTAATCGTTTGGCTAAACTAACCCTGTTTTGCATTTCCTGCAACTTTATTTTAATTTCCATGATTCCTTCATGGTGTTGCAACTTTCAGCAACATTTGCACACTTTCTTTGAATGTTTTAAATTTATTCTTTTTTAACGAATCATTTCATTTTATTGTTTATTGAAACTTTTTCAATCTTCACTAAGCAATAGTACTTGTTTTAAATTCACAAGGCTATCGTATAATATTAAGTAATAATCCCTAAATTAACAGTGTTACACTAATGCAGAGATTTATGATGTGTTTCACAAATACAGAAAATTAAGCAGTGTTTGACCCATACAGATAATTGAATTGTATCCCACTAAAAGTGAAATTTTTTTTTTCAAATGAAGTAGTAGATATCAATTTGAAGTTCTCAGAATATAAATTAATCTGAAGTCGCACTTCTCACCACTCGCACTGATGTATAATAATTCACACTAAAACATAATACATAGTCTACATTGTGTCTGAATCTAGATGAGAAAGTTACGTATTCATATCACGTCCTGTTCACCAATAGATATAATATGGTAATTGTTTTCACTTTTCTTTAAAAATTTCAAAGATTACTAAAGTTCTCTTCCATAAAACTTAGACAGTACATTTAGGTGAAGAAGTCCCATGTCAAAACATTTTTGGCATGTTGTGGATAGGAATGTTTGTGTTTACAAACCTAGAAAATTTTAGTATTCTGATAGATTTAGCTCTTCTAGTATTGCCCTAAGAATTATACAAATACATTTGCGATAATTTTGTATTAAAACGTATGCAATTAAATACATAGCTAACAATCACTTCAATTCAAGTTCTAGTAGTATTCATTTTCATATATTACACCGAAATGTGTTTTAGTTATAAATACTTGCACTCTTCACTTGTGTATGAAAAATTTGAAAGTCTAAAAAACATCAATACGAAAAGTCGCTGTGAAATCCTGTGCATTGAAACTAAATCTACCAAGCATCTCGACAAGCTTGAATGTATCTCAAATTTCAATGCAGACGATAGGAAAATGATAAAACAAACAGGGATATAGAAATTGCAAAATTACATAAAGTAAGACCACTTTACAAAGTATAAACTATTGTGAAAATTGAATTTATATACTGCACGACAGTTATAAAATATGAATCTTAAAGTACATTAGGAACCTTACTGGCTAAAATATAAAACGGTTTTACTTTAAAATAAATTTAACCTACGAAATTTTTGTAGCCTGTTTAGTTAAACGAATGAAAAATGTTCTCACTATCTAATTTCTGATACGAAACATAATCCCATATTTCTCGCACATGTGTTGGATTTTACAATAACCATTCAATCCATTTTAAATTCAATTTGTATACTATTACAGGATGTTCAAAACATTCTGTATTCATATTTTCTTTTTCATTCAAAATGATATAAATTTCTCGTCTCTAGATCTTATATAAAGATCTTGTTAGTTCTAAAGTTGCTTGTTAGTTAGTTTTGTTTTTATTTATCCTATAAAAGAGAATGGATGTATACTTATTAAACGACATTTACTTATATCTTTTGTAGATAAACTATAGCAGAAGAAATTTAAAATAATCCTTTTCGAAATCTAAAATTTATCCCGAAATGTATACGGAATGCACTCAATATTTTTCAAAAAGGATTAATTTATTGAAAGGAAGGATATTTACCATACCATCAGTGCGTAATCCTTAATTTTTCATAACCCTCATCAAATCTTTCTTTAAAGTGGCCTTATATTATCAACAATAAATCATTTTCTATTTGCGTGGAAAGAAAACAGCAATTTCAATGAACAGAAAAGAATTGCTTCCTTATTACCACAATCGGGTTTCGTAATCTCAAAAGATAATAAGATTCCTCTATAATTTAAAAAACAAATTCAATTTATCTGAAAAATTCGCTCTACTAGAAGAATGAAGAAATATCAGATTTGGGGCACGCTTCTAGAAATACGGATGGTGATTACTTTATGTTTCTAAGCGAATGAATCCAATTCTCATTACTTGTATATTTAAATCCATTAATATGATCTATTAAATACAATCACGGTCAGTGATCAATTTAATTATCATTTCTACCTTTCGTCTCTTTATAAATCACATAAAGTACACAATGATCCTTTATTTCCGTGGAAGAATCTCAGATCATACTGCATTTCCATATCTGTAAAAATACCAAAACGTATGCTCCGTAACTTTATTTGCTTAGTTTCTGGTGAAATGTATAGATAGCTTCGCGCACTTGTATTTTATTAAAATATCTATTCAGGAGATTCGTATAGTTTCTATCAAAAATATTTGTAATCTTCAGCAACGCTGCATGTCAAAACGTAGTGGGATCCATGCTAAAGAAAACATTTAATTATTTCATTGTTGATCTTGTAGAAATATATTATGATATTGAGAGTCATTTCATGTGATCCTTTCGCCTTATTAATTGAAATAGTGGCTGTCTGAAACTTCTATTAAAGCATCCCCGCAATAATCTTTAATAATTTAAATGAAACATTTAATTTACTTTTAATTTACCTACACAGATGTGTGATATTATATATACACTATCCTTCAATAATGGACCGGACAGCAAGATGTGATGGTATAAGGGAAATAATACATGCTTTAATTGGAGGGTGGTCCTCACGTGCTGCAATTACACTAGAAATCCATCTGGACATACTTTCAACAAGGTATTGATACACAGATGTATTTGTGTCCATTCCTGCTGCAAGAATGTTTCCAGCTCAGTTGTAGATTTCGGACGTGGTTCACAGGTCCGTATGCTTCGCTTTAACTCGTCCCACATATGTTCTATGAGGTTTAGGTCGGGACTCAGAGCAGGCCAAGGAAGTCGTTTTACATATATATCTTGATACCACTGCTTGACAGAGTCTGCAACATGACATTGAGCGTTGTCGTCCTGGAAGTAACATTCGTCCATTCCAAAAAAGCGTAGGAAGAACCTAACTGTACAAAATTTTCATGTAGGAGTCAACGTTCATTTTACCAGGAACAATATGAATAGGTCCCAGGCCATTCCACGAAATAAAAACACCCCCAAGCAAGTAGTCGGATTTTATGCAAATCCGCTGCCGTCCTGCCAATTATTGTAGTGTAGAGTATTTTTTTCTCGATTTTCGTTGAAGTGTTTCCATAATTTTATACACGTATTTGCTTGTTAAAGTTGTGACCAAAGAAGATATAAAAGTAGTTACGTGACCGAAACTACACTAATGTCCATAAAATAAAGATAGTTCAGAATCACACGGAAATCGAACTAGAGTGTAAGAGAGGTGTATGTAAGGAATGGTAGCAAATAAGTAAAATTGTTCACAAGCGTTCTGTAAGCCGCTCAGTGCCACAACCGAATAGTAATGGCACAGAGGACGCATGTCGATGATTTTATATGTGGTAGAATTATCGGCCACCTCGAATGTGGGTTTACTCAGACGGAAGTTTCAGTGGAACTCGCCCAAAGTGTCTTCTCTAAGCTTTGGCAAAATGATGGAAATGTCAGTAGACGTTACAGTACAGGTCGTCCCGAGTTACAACGCCGAATGACGACCGGTATTTGGCAGTAACTTAAAAAAGAAGCAGACGGAGCACAGCATCCTACCTTTCTCGTCAGCTATTTTTAGCCACGGATACGACAGTTTCAAGGCAAATCGTTTACAGACGTTTGGGATATATTGGTCTATATTCTCGCAGGCCTGTCAGATGTGTTCCGCTCACGGCAACCCACAGTCGCTAGTTGTTAGCCTGGAGTAGAGAACGTGCGATGTGGACATCGTCACAGTGGGTTTGTGTGATGTGTTCGGACGAGTCTAGGTTTAGCTTGCAGTCTGATTCTCGGCGGACGTTTATATGGAGAACGCCAGGTACCCGCTACCACCAAAACAACATCATTGAACGACACCGTTACGGTGGTGCAGGATTGCTCGTTTGGGGCGGAATTATAATGGGCTCCAGAACAGATCTATATGTTCAAATCGGAATCTTGAGTCGCCAAATTTTTCGCGACATCATTCTGGAACAACATGAACGTTTGTTTAAGGAGTTCCATGGCCGCATAATTAGTGTTTACGAACGCCCATGACAACGCCCGTCAACGCTCGTGACAACGCCCGTTTATGACGCCCGTATGAATGACAACGCCTGTCCTCAACGTGCAAACATTGTAAACGAATGCTTTGAATCTGAGGATATCACCAGTATGGAATTGCCAGCATTCTCACCCGACTTGAATCCGATAGAGCATGTGTACCGGAACTTCGGAGAGCATTGCTTGCTGAGTGGAGTGATCTTCCCCAAGATCAGCTCGATAATTTGATCCTCAGCATGCATAGGCTTTGTACGGACTGTATTACATCGTCTGGGAGACATACAATGCATTAAACATCATACCACCCTTGTTATGTTAAGTTTTTATAAGATTGTTTTTTTTTTTTTGTAATTTCTCCAGTGAGCAAAAATCATAGTTTTTATGAATGGTATCCTACATACACCATCCTTTTTGTTCTTTATCTTTTGTTTAATAAATGTGCTATGAATAGGTCACGTTTGTTTTGTTTTTGAACCTTTATTTGCCGGAGCTGGCATCATTAATTTTAATTTATGGACATGAGTGTATTACTAACATGGCGTAGATGCACTTTTCGTCTGCCAGGAGGAACGGAAGATTCATCATCTGATTGGATCACGGGAAATAGGGAGACGTCCATACATTGGTACATCATCTCCTTGGTTGGCGCAACATACACTGGTAATTTTACCATTTTCGAACATGAAATCTCTAAGTTTTACTTTATTTTATTTATTTTTTCTGCGAGAAGAAAGGAGAAATATATTTATGGTATAAAATCAAATGGAAAATTTGCTGTTCTTCCTAATAACATCACAACTGTGGACTAGTTACAGAGTGTTATATTTAGATCATTGAAAAAAAATCCTTTATTTATAGTTTCTGTAACTAAACATTATTTTTTTTTATGAAAATCATATGACAGGGTGGTTTTGTAATGTTTACGGCACTTCAGCAACCTAGACTATGTTGCGGGTCATAGTCCTACACGGTTTTAAAATCTATTTAACCTTTACGCTGTTGCAGGTAGAAAATTGTTACAGCTAAAATTGCGTTTACACCAGCTGCATGGTATTGATCTGTGTACTGTGGATGTTATTCCCGTTTTAAATGACCGCTGCCATATCCATATACGAGCTGTCAGAGACTTGCCTTCAAGAGTATCCCTCCTTTTGTTTGGTACCCTATCATGTCGAACGTGAGGTGTGATCTCTTTGGGGCGAAGGCAGAAGGTCGCTCCGGTGAAATCTGTATAGCACTTAACGATTCGTCGCACAATAATATGAAAAGAAAGCGCAGTCGTAAATGTGCCACTGAAGGCTCTATCGCTGAATTTAGGTAATTAGGTAAGGGGGGGTTGTATATGCAGGTGAAACAGCCATACTTGAAGATGATTGAAAAAAATCGAAGCGATTCGTTTATGTCGCGTTGACACCAGAGTGAGTAAGTCACTTTATCGCTTTCCGACTTTTTGTTGAAATTGGACAATTTTTTGGATTTTTAACCAGACAAATGCTTTTGACGAGATTTGTTTTCCTTAAAGATCTGACCAAATTTGCTGATGACGAGATAGTCCATCCCCAAGTGATGTCCAATTTTTTATGATGACGCGATCAGTATATGGTCTACCTACTTTTTTAATTACAAGATATGTTGTCCACCAAGATCTAGTCAACTTTGCTGATTACGAAATGCCTCGTCGAGACAACCACAAAACGGGTTAATCGATTTTATCGATTAATTTCTAAATATTCTATAGCTAAACTTACCGAGGACGCTTGTGTCTTGTCGCCTTTCAAGGATATTTCCTTTTCTAAAATAACACAAATTTTTATGAGTGATAGCAGTTTTTTGCTGACTCCAACTAGAATCTTATTTACCCTGATGAAGTAGACTTTGTACCATGTTTTGAGAACACGATTAAGATACCATTTTTAGAATTATCTTTAAAAATATTTGCGATTATGTGTGGTTTTCTGATGCTCATTGTCACTGGTTTTCTAATGTTCATGTTTAAAAAAGCTCATTTCTAAGCCCCCTTCGAGAAGATTACTATAATTGTTCTCCTTCTTTAGTTCATTTGACCTAGCATACATTGACACCCCATTTAGAGGTTAACCATTTATCTTCCGTACAATTTTGTGGCATGAACAATCATCAGGTGACGGGAGCTCAGGCTGTTTTACTGTAAATTAATGTTGTGAGCATTATGATTATATAATGTACTCCCACTCATAGCTTGTACCAGAGAGATTATCCGTACGCGTCCTTAAATTCGTGGTTGATAGAAAACGAGGAGGTTGATTCGAAGTTGACTGCCACCTTTAGGCAGGTCATTGGACAGTTGAGATCAGTTTCGTTTGATCATGGTTAAAAGGTTAACCTCTCGGGAATGCAATATTAAACACGCCTCTCCTGATCACCTCCGTGCTTGTCTGGGGCTGTCCATGAAGGATCTGTATTTTAATCCTATGCTCGTATTGGACTTTCAAACTTGCAAATTTTATCTTGCGTTTCCATTCTAAATGAGATTATAAACAGTAGTTGAATATTATGACTAATAGGATGATATGATAAAATTACAATTGAAAGTGAAGTTGGGTTAAAATTGTGATTAAATATACAAATTAATGTACGGGATTCAAATTAAGATAGGTAATATAAATTGATGGGGGCCAATGTTCATGAAATTGACTAGATTGTGCACAAAGGTGAGCAGTCCTCAGGAACACATATTATGAGGTCCATTAATCAGTATAACTGAGTGAGTTAACCCGCGGTTAGTCGCGCATTGGTCATTTCCCCGCAAGTGCATGCTCTTTCTGTTGTATCTTCCCGTACTTTTTAAATAAAGAGGATTGACATTGTGTAGCTGACCTTCAAAGTGTCCTCTAGCACTTCCCCCCGTTTGGTCACTTTCTTGTGAAATTCCTGGAAGTTATGGTATCCGAAAGGGAAGTTCGGTCAAACTGACCGCGGCGCGCCTACTGACGTTAGTCCAAATAGGAAGGAGAGTGCATATTCATTTATCCACGTTTTTTCGGTGCTGGCTGGCTGGCAAAACAAAAAATAAAAAAATGCAACAAACATGTCGCGATTGTTGCAAATATATTTGCAGGGAACATGCACAAACAGTTTGTACTGAGTGTTCTCAAGTTGACAGAGCAGAATTGGAAATAGAGTAAAAAATATTTATAAATTCACAAATATAAATTCATTTTTTTTCTTAATCATAATTAAATATTTCTTATTATATATAATTCATTACTAATTATTAAAAAAAAATTAATTGTTTAATTTTACATAAAAATATGTTTATTTGTTTACATTATCTTCTCATACTTTTAAATTAATTTCTAGAATTTATGCATTTGCCACTTGCTTGCCATCGTGATTTATGTTTAAAAATAACTTTTTAAATACTTTTTATTGATATGTATCCATAAAAGTGTTTGGTTATTCCAGAAACAGTTTCTATCTGTTATAAAAAAATTGTTCGGTCGAAAAGACCGGCGCGCCTACTCACGTTACAAAAAGTGGCGCGACTAACGCCGGGTTAACCAGTCTACACAAAAAGAAATGGTGTTTTCTATTAATATAATATGTAGTTTTAAAGGGACACAGGGCATACTAAAAATGATAAAATGTATCGATTTATATTGCCTTTTCTAACTGCACAGTGTTAACCCTTCTGGTGGTTGTGTATAAAAATCTGACAGACTTAGAGGGACGAAATTTCTCGTCATTGGAAAAACTGACCAAATCTTGATCTCGTCGTCCTGAAAAATCGGCATTACATTGATGACGAAATACCACGTGATAAGATCATGGCCAATCAACCGGTCTGGTGGTTAAAGTGTCAGCCCCTAAATCGGAAGGTTCCTGGTTCGAATACGGGTCAGTGCATGGATGATTGTAAGCGTATGGTGTAGAATCGGTTGGTGCACCTTAAATATGTCTTGGCCGAAAGTCCTCACGTTGGGTTGGTGTGGAAATTTCCAGAGTTGGGTGCCATCTCAGTTGTTGCCTCGTCATCTGACCGTGGTTCAAAATTACGTGGTGTTGTCCTCGGATCTTTATCCTAGAGGATTGATCCCGAACCGTTCTCAATGTCCCGTTTTGTTGTTGTAGTTGGATGTTGATTAAAAAAATTACATAAGATCGTGATGGAAGAGATATCTCGTCGAAACTACTTGAAGGGTGGGTTAGAGAATGTGTGCGAAATTTGAAGCTACAACTGCATTGTTTAACGCGCTGTTGAAAAATTTCCATCGACTGTCAGGAGTGAAGCAGTCTAAATAATATACTCCTTTTTCTGTTTTTCACGTTTAAAATATTTAGGCTTTTAAAAATTAATAAAGAGGTTTGAAACTTTTTGTGGTTGTTTCTATGATGTGTTTAATAGATTTATGTATGGAAGAAGAATTTAGTACAAAAGTTAGTTAAAAATAAAATAGTAAAAATAAAGTATGCCTGTTTTCATACTAACTGTCATAAAAAATATTTGTATAATAATAAATATTAGTTGTTCATATAAAAATCATGGATATAATTGTGGAAAACATTTTAAGGAAATTAAATGAAAAGTATTTAAAAAATATTAAAATCTGCAGAGGGAATATGATTTGTAATATATTTCGTTTGTATTATTATTTATTTGATTTTAATATTTTTTGTAACACATTTCATGATCAATGGAATAGGGTACACTAAGACATATCATACAAATTTAAAATAAAAAATAAATTTTCCAAGGGTGCTATATAACCACTTCATACTCTGTATAGTTGAACGATCTCATACAAGTTGTTAAATTTTATTTTTGTAATTATTGTTTCTGTAAAAATAATGTTTTTTATTTTGTAATGTATATTTCATGTGTAATAGAATAAGGTACGCTAAAATATTTGTAATAAATTTAAAATCGAAAATACTTTTTTCAAAGGGTACGGAATATTGTATACCCCTTCATAAACTTTATAGTGGAGCGACCTTTATACAAGCTGTTAGCTGTCTCACTGTACCATATCACTTACAATATTGTGTGTATGCATCGGTCTCGTAAGTTGTTCTTAATGAAAATATATTATAAGGATGGGGACCCTTGTTAATGTTTGTGGTGGTTTCGGAATAAAAACCACCAGTATGTAAAATCGAAAATACTTTTTTCAAAGGGTACGGAATATTGTATACCCCTTCATAAACTTTATAGTGGAGCGACCTTTATACAAGCTGTTAGCTGTCTCACTGTACCATATCACTTACAATATTGTGTGTATGCATCGGTCTCGTAAGTTGTTTTTAATGAAAATATATTATAAGGATGGGGACCCTTGTTAATGTTTGTGGTGGTTTCGGAATCACCTCATTCCGATCTTAAGGTTGATAACTATAACAAAAACAAAGCTTTTAAAGCGTTTGTAAACAATTGAAAAGCTAAATATTAGATATCTATATAAGCTTACACGTAAAGCATGGCAAAATACAATTTCTTAGATGCAAATAAAAACTGTTTTGTGGGTAGTAACCAATAAAGAAAGAATGCAAGACTCGTAGAAAAAATATTTTTAATATAAGAGTTTTCCAAACACAAGGTACGTTTGTTTATCCACCAAAATTCTCTTGAAATCTAATTTTGCAGTAAGCATCAACAAATTGTACATGGACGTGACTTTGTTCAAAAGGGAGAGCCTAGGGTGTGTTTCCTATTTAAGGTTTCTATACAAATGTAATATACTATCATAATTTCAGTTGAAATTATATTCAAATCGTATTAATATTAGCACAAATAAACACAAAAGCTTGATCATTTGATATCGGTATGATCGGATTAAATACTACAATATTATGAGTGTATTATATTATCAAAATCCCTTGTATTTAGAAAAAAACTTTTAAAAGACTGAATTTAAAAATTCGTATGTAACCAAATGTAGACATATCTAAGTGTAGTAAAGATCCCTATGTCTAAAATAATCAAATTCATCTCTTTTTCCAACAGGAATGTTGAAACAAATACTGATTTTCTTCATAGATACAACATAGTAGACATTTGTGATATACACAAGGAGTTCAAAAACGTATACATTTAAAGGGAGGTAGGAAACAAAATATAGCCGTATTCACACAGGAATGTTTACAGGCGAATTCCGGATATCTAGAATGTAAAATACTAAGATCCATAAGCCAAATATATCATGTCTGTGACCATTTTTTTCGCCTTAGTTTTGCAGTTTGACATTGGCTGTCTACTTGCAGGTTCACATTGAGTTATCACGTGTTGACCACTAGTAGTAATACACGCCTTACTGCATTGACGCTTGAATTGCCGTATCAACAGGTCAATCGCTGCACTGCCGAATAGCAAATCTAGGTGGGGCTTGCGGACGTACATCTCTATGTGAGAACGGTTTAACTTTGTGTTTACTATCTTCGATTAATGTACATAAGGAAGTTTTGAAACGACCTGAATCTTAGAATGAAAAGCAATGGGCCCAATAGCTGAATAACATTGTATGATATCTAACCCTTATCACTTTTGTATTAGAAAAATGGATGGTGGATATTACTAACAAATTACACACATGTAAACCGCGTTACATTTCCTTTAAAAGAAATGCCCTTCCACACTTTAACCTCTTGAAAGGCACTATTACAAAGCATATTCTTGAAAACCTTTAGTTGGTTGTTTTGGAGTTTGATGGTGCAAAGCCATATTTGGCTAAGCTGCACCAAAAGAAACCTTTAAAGTTAAGATGTGTCACATTATATGAACGTATTTTACACGTAAACAATTTAGTCAACTAGGGCCACTTTTAAACTTTGAGCCTTAAAATCGTGGACTTCCTTGATGATTTGTTCAACTTTTTTTGCATTGTGTGGCTTAATGTTGATGCTGTATAAACATATTTTTTTAACAAAGTCCTCCACACATCGTTCATTTAGAGCACTTCCTGACATCAGAATATCGCAGGAAAGAATATTTCAGAACCTTAGTCTTAACACACCTATAATATTTACGTTCACTAAGCCTTCACCGTTTTAGAAGGAATGAGATATATGATGCCCCACTATCTTTATAATGTTTAAAATGTAAACCACATATGATTCAAAGTCCAAATATCTTACAAAAAATCTAATATTTAAAGTTTAAGCTATGTTACATGGTTGATGTCCTGAATTTGTCAAAATATAATCTTTAGCGAAGTAACCATTTTTTTAACTACAACTTACATCGACATTTCCCTCAGACTTTAGAAATTTATAATTTTTCTTTCAGTTTTGTTCACCGTTCAAAATAAATCTCGAAAGATAAGGTAATTAGTAAAACTTCATTTCTCTCCGAAGTATTTTAAAAACAAGTTGTTGAAAAATCTTAAATTCCCACACCTATCGATTTTCCTCTCTTCTGATCTCACGTAAAGTATGATACTATCATGGTTGACCATGTCTTATACATAATACTGTCTACTAGTTCAAATTTTAGGAACTTGAATTATATTTACATATCTTCAGTTATTGTCCATGTATCGCACTGCTATGTAGTTGTGAATACTTAAAATGGAGAAAAGTTTGTCACATAATCAAATGTATATCGCTTTATTTTAAATTTGTTGATAAGGGTACTCAATGCATTAAACTATAATAATATCGTGGACTTGGAGCAGAAACTGATGAATTAAAAAAAGGATTTCTAGTGTACTTCTTCTCTTAGGCTTAGCTATTAGTTTATAATTTTAAGAAATACAATGAAATAAAATAAATTTTATTTGTATAGTGTAGGGGAAGGTGTCGTACCTTGGGACAGTTTAAAAAAAAATTTCCTGAGGCTATATTGTAGCTGCAGTTTGTTTATTCCCTCAACTATTTACATTCATTACTTTTGGAAAAATTTGCCATTTTTTATATATTTGTACCTCGAACACTATGGGCGCTTTCACACAAAGGCTAAATTCGTATTGCGAAAATATAATAGTTACAAATTGAAAAATTATTTATTTAAAGAAATTCGCATTTAAGGTATCGATCTGGTGTAAAATTTTCCGCAGATTTCAAAATTGTGGAAATTTTCAATCTATCTTTAACGATGCCGATTTTACAAAGAAGAACTAAACAATGCTAATCAAAATTTTTGTTTTGCTTCTCTTCCCTCGAATCGTTTGTGCGCAGGAAATTTCTTATTGACGACAATATCAGGCCACCGGTCTGAGGGATTGATCTCATTCGTGTGAAGGCGCCCAAACTGTTTAATAAATTGTTTTCTTAATCTATGCAAATGTCCCAAGGTTCGACGTGGTGTTGTACCTAAATATACATGCTATTGTACTTTGGGATACATGTCGTTGGACCTTGGGATACATGTTGTTATACCTTGGGATACATGTTGTTGTACCTTGGGATACATGTTGTTGCATCTTGGGATACATGTTGTTCCTTGGGATACATGTTGTACCTTGGAATACATGTTACTTGGGTTAAAATCCGGCGAGTTTGTTGGCCAGGGGAGTACGCTAAACTTATTATGGTGCTCTTCGAACCACGCACATACACTGCGAGCTGTATGACACCTCGCATTGTCCTGCTGGTAGATGCCATCATTCTGAGAAAAAATAATTCGCATGTAGGGGGGGACATGGTCCGCAAGGACAGAAGCATACTTGTGCTGATCCATCGTGCCTTCCACAATGATGAGTGAACCCAGTGATTGCCAGGAAAACATTCCCCAAACCATAATGCTCCCTCCTCCAGCCTGGATCCTTCCGGCAATTGTTGCAGGGTGTTTGCTTTCAGAAGTTTCACACCGTATACGCCAACGTCCATCTGTCCGATAGAGCATAAAACGTGATTCATCGGAAAAAGCCACCTGTCTCCACTCTGTGGACGTCCAGTTGCGGTACTGGCGTGCAAATTCCAGCCTTTGTCGCCGATTAACAGCAGTCAGAATAGGTGCATTAACCAGGCGTCTGCTGCGGAGGCCCATGCGCAGCAACGTTTGCTGAACCGTTGATGAGGATACACTCTTGGTAGCCCCTTGGTTCATCTGGGCGGTCAGTTGCTCGTCTATTCGCCCGAACGCATCTACATAGCCTTCGTTCGCCTTTGTCATCTATAGCCCGTGGTGCACCATATGTGCCACGCCGCTGATTTTGGATAGTGCCATTTTGCCATGCACGGTATACTTTTACCACGGCAGCATGCGAACAGTTCACAAAATTAACCGTTTCCGAAATGCTTCCCCCCTTGGCCCGAAAGCCAATAATCATGCCCTTTTGGACGTCGGATAAATTTCTACGTTTCTGCATTACGCCAACCATTGAAATGCTTTCCGTTGCCTTAGGACATCCTTTATATACACTCCATTGCAATGTGCTGCCACCTGCCTTTTGTGATTGGTTATTTCACGTTGACGTCGAAAGTAGGTGGTGGTCACATTAATGTGACTGGACTGTGTATATATATATATATATATATATATATATATATATATATATATATATATATATATATATATATATATATATATATATATATATATATATATATATATATATATATTTATATATATATATATATATATATATACATATATATATATATATATATATATATATACATATACATACATATATATATATATTTATATATATATATATATATATATATATATATATTTATATATATATATATATATATATATATATATATATATATATATGTATATATACATATATATGTGTGTGTGTGAAAATATTAAAACTGAACAGTATGTAGATTTCGTATAGTTCTTTTATAGTAAAAAAAATAAAGTACGAGAACAGTTAAAAGATTAATTCATAAAATTTTATTAAGGCTGTGAATCGGTAGTAGCCCCGATACACAACTTTTATACGAATGAATTCATAGAAAACTTTATTATCCCTATTTACGGTACACTCCAATATTATGAAAAATGGATGAATTTATAAGGCTTCGTTTTATCGCAATTTTACAACTGCCTATAACCGACTTTATATTAAGAACATTAACTGGTACAAGTAATCTTTTGTATATGTTAAATACACAAAAGAATGATTATAACAGTGTCCTTTTTGCTTCGAAACGTAAAAATAAATATTTTTTTTAATAGATTTTATGTATTTCTTTAC